>JACDOX010000105.1:915859-1016467 GCA_014549065.1 Cardinalis cardinalis
AAGGAAGGAAGGAAGGAAGGAAGGAAGGAAGGAAGGAAGGAAGGAAGGAAGGAAGGAAGGAAGGAAGGAAGGAATTGCTTTTTTCTTCTCATTTGCATTTCCTACAGTTCTAATACTGCTAATGGAACACAAATATTTCTCCCCAATATACAATTGAAAAAAAAATCCAGAATTTTCTCCAAGTTCAGATTTTGTTTGATCTTCTCAAGATTTTGATACTTGAGAGAATTGAAAAACAGCCACAGGACAAAATCCACCTTAATCATGCGAACAAACTTTGCCCTTTCCAACGCCTCTTTGGAGCGTGGAGAGCGCAGTGGAATCATCCACACCAGCCTTGAGCAGGGAGGCTTAGACCTTACAAAAATAAGTTAACACACCGTGAACGCACCTTCCCCATGGAGCGAGAGGCAGGAGCCRCATCCCTTCCCTTCGAGAAGGAAGACAAGCACCCTCCCAAACACTYATGGCAGTGCGCTCCGGAGCTCTGTTGACTTTGGTTATTTACACTGTGCCACTTCAGTCCCGTCTATGCGGTTTTGTTTTGTTCTGAGAAGGGATGAGAAAAGGTTTTCCTCCACCTGGCCAAGCAAGCCCGGCTCAGAGCCTGAGCGGGGCACAGACGGGATGGGGACGGGACCKGGTGGCGGCGGCAGAGGCGGCGCGGAGCGCACCGAGCCCCGGTCCTGTCCCCATCCCCGAGCCGCGACCAGGGGCGCTCCGGGGCAGCCGCGCTCCCCAGCGAGTCACCCACGAGACGCTTGCTCCTTTACGCACTCATTTATTTTATTTTCAGGAAACCYCGGGTGAGAGAGCGACGTGGGGGCAGATCCCCTTCCCTTCTGTGCCGTGGGTGCCGCGGYGCGGGCGTCACCCGGGAGGACGCGCCCGGCGCAAGGGCCGGTGCCTTCCCAGCGCTCTGCCCGAGCTGCCAGGAGATCTCCCCGCTGCAGGAGATGGGTTTTGCCAGAGATCTTCCCCGGTCCCGACCCCTTCCCCCTCCGTGCTCCCTTCCCACGCACACGCAGCCCAGCCGAGCCCACCGCCACGCTCCCAGCCAGCCCGGAGCCCAACTTCGTTTCAAACAACAACAAAGCCACCAAAATGGTTTTGTTTGGAGGAAAGTTTATAAGAAACCCGGCTTGCCAGATGCACGTTACTGGTCAGTTCCATCTGTTAGCTTCGTTTACAGACCCTAGAAAAAAAAATCATATAGACCGTTTGCGCTTTTAACTCCCCCCAATCCAATTAATAACGCGAGTCAAACCGCAAAGCACTTATTAATTGCTCCCAAAGAAAAATCTTTCAGGAAAGTTAATTGGGAGCTTTCTGGTTTTCCAACCAGCGCTATGAACAGAGCAGACAGACTTTGCCTTGAGTTTCATTGTGGCTGAGCACGTTGTTTATCCCCTGCCTAAAGTTTGGTTCTGCTTCTGAGCTACAGACTTTTTGATATTATTTTTTAATTTTTTTTAAGGACTGTGGAAAAATCGGACTGGGCTGGGAAGGGTAGGGATTTTGAGGGAAAAAACGCCAAATACACAAGAAGATTAAAAGTTCCTCTCTGGGATCATCTCACTTCCCCTGATTCATTGAAGTGTGCAAAGTGTCTGGGGCTGCTGCAGGGACACAGTCTGGGCTCGACGTCTGGCTGCTGCAGGAGAGCAGCTCCCGAGACTCGCAGAGCTCTGTCACCTCCTGCTTGTCTTACAAACGTTTCCCAGCATTTAGGAGCCTGAAATCACAACTTTCCCTTAATTGCTCCATCCTGCTTTAGCTCCTACATTTTGCTGGTCACTCAATAATGGTTAAATTTATTCTTAATTAAGAGCCTTCTTTTCCACTGAAAGTCACCAAAACTTGGTCTTGCTGGACCTAAACTTCTGATTACTTTTACCGGAGTTTCTTTGTGTCTGAATGAGACCGGAGAGCACTTAAACCATCGTAGGCAGATGGAGTCAGCAGAGCTAGGGTGTTCATCAGCCAGAAAGGGTTTTTTGCTGTCCATCCTCTTTGTCCTCTGCAGTTCCCAAAATTTGAGGGCTTGGAGCTTTGGGAATGCTCAGCTGACTCAAAAGAAAAGCAGCCCTGAGGTCACTTTTGTTCATGCCTGGTGCTGACCATTGTTTGAAGACCTATTGCTGTTGACCCTGGATTATCTCAGATCAGAGCAYGGTGCTGATAACACCAACGCTGTGAGCTTGATCCCTGTCTGGGCCAGTCTTTGTCTTATCTCCTTTTCCTCTCCATTGAACTCCTCCCTCTTGTCTGGCAGAGGGGCTGAACTTGATCATGGCCCTCTCTGTGCTGAGCCTCACCACCCCATCTCCCTTCTCTGAACTTCATAGGAAGGGAAAGCCCTGGGACAGCCCAGACTTCTGCAGGTRGGAAGGAGGGAGCTGGTAACCCCCTCCACATGCACCCACAGATTACCCACCTGCATTTCCAAGCAAACCTGTCTGTGTGAGAGAGATGTGSTTTTTTTCCATTTCCCTTTAAGAATCATTATTTTGAGGACCCAAATTACATCATATTGCTTTTCCTCTGCCAAGGAGAATGGTTTCATATTGGAGTTCACAGAGTGAATTTCCATGGGYGATGGAAATGTAGAGTTTTGAAGTGGTTTTCTTCAAGCCTCAAGACAAGTGATGTCCTGCAATAGATGTTTCCCTGCCCTCTGGGCACAGCTTACAAACCCACCACCATGTTTCCTCCTCCTCCAAATTTCTATTCTGCATCACCACAACAGCTGAAAGGCAACATTTTGGGAMTGAAAAATGCATTTGCAAGCAATTAAAATTCTATGAAAATATKAGTAAAAATTTTAAAGAGTATATCKGGTGYCTTCAGTCATTTCTTTGATGGCAGCAAGGCTTCCTGCTTGTTGAGGCTTTTATGAAGACTTGAGGGCAGCTGTATTTCAAGCCAGGTGTTACTCAGAGCAAATGCAAAGGGAGAGGTGAGGTAGCTTCAAAGGTGCCAGTATTGATCAATATTGCCTGGCTGTAAAGCAGACCATTGCTCATTTGCAGTGAATGTMATTCACACCATACCATGCGAGGATCAGGAGGGCAGAATTTGTGGCCACTGGATTGCCACCTGACTTTCCAGATATTTGGTGACAATGGTAAGTGTGGTCCATTGACTGTCTGTCAGTGAGAGACCCTTTCCATTCATTTTACTGGTTCCCTTCTCCCACCCTCATCTTCCTTAGTCTCTTTCTTCCCTGCTGTCTGCTGTCTCTTGCYGTCCAAACAGAGCTGTGAGCCCCACAGTTCGTATTTCTTGTGCTGAGTCCTGATGGTGTGACTTCTCTAATTCTGCTTCATGCCCCCTCCCGCAGAACCACAATTTTACTTCTTTCATGGTGCTGCTCCTCATGCYTATCCTCTCCACTCATCTGATCTTATAGTCACTGAATTTCTCCCTCTCTGGGTGTTTTCCTACAGCTCCCTGAGCTGCTGAGCTCCCCATTCCATCTGTCTTTGCTGTCCAGYCAGACCCCAAGAAAACAGCTCCTCTTGGCTTAGGCTTGTCGAGGTGTGGAGATCCTCCTGGGGACTCTGCCTGGGGCCCCTTCTTAGAAGGCTCCTAGGGCTGTACCTGCTCCATGGAGGCCTCTCCACCTGGTCCTCCTTTCCAACAGCCTCTGGTATATCCTGGTCTTACACACACTCCTGCTTTAAGGCATTTATTTTGTCACCACTGTTTTGTTACCAAGCTGTCTACTCACCTTCCCTCCCTCCTCTAGGCACCTGCAACAAGAAAAACAGGCTGCCTCCACTCTTCCCCCTTTTGGGATTTCCCYCCTTTCAATCTTCACACAACACTGGTTTTGCCAGTGCCTTTTACTGCCATGTTCCTAATTTTTTTCAGCATCTCTCCTGCATCCCTTAGGGGGGTAACATGCCGACTGTCTGTGGCAGCTGTCCTCGCTCCAGTTCTGCAAATATCGAGACAAAGAAAAACCTCCCTTCCTCCTTCCAGCTTTCCCTTGAAAGCAAACACTGCTTCTTCTGTCAAGTGCTCTTGCCTTCCCTTAGAAGCAGTTTTTATTTTCCAGTGACCTCTTCTGTACTTGAAGAATGTCCTATTACTTTATTTATCTCGCTCTCTTGTGCAGTTCTCTCATTTCACAATCTGGCTGCTCTCCCATGTCTTAGACTTGCTCTCCTTCCTCAGGTAAGCCTCTCAGACCTCTTTTCTTTTTACCTGATCCATCTCACTCCTGTAGGTCACCTTTTTACCCTTAAATCCTTTTCTGATTCTGTGGCTATCTGAAGGTATTTGCAGCTGTGAGAAACAGAATCACAATAATTTGGAGAATCCTCAAACAATCTCTTTTTTCCCCCTGGCATCTAATTCCTCACATCCTGTGTGGTTTGCTGTTCTGCAAAGCGAGGTTTGCTTATAATTACAAACCTAACTAGGCTCTAATTCCTCTTCTCTGTGAGAACCTTGCCTTCTTGCACATCAGTAGCTCATCAGCCAATTCCCCTTTGCTTATAAGCCATTGAGGCTTTTAAATATTGGCAAAGGAAGAATTCACAGATATCCTACTGACATTTTGTGCCCTCAAGTTTATATCAAGGAAGAAGCCATAAATTGTCCCTTAAAGAATATTTCTCTATGATAATGKTTTTTTTTTTTCAAGTTGTGATCATGTGTTTCATTGCTCTGACCATCCTTTCTGCTTCACTGAGGATTTCTCCAGCATTATTGTTGTTGTAAGTTATTTTCACTATTAATACCACTCTGGGAAACTGTGAAAAGGAAACACAGACATAACCATCTCTGTTCATGGAATGGGATGAGGTTAGAAATTTAACTGTAAAGCAAAATGAAACCTGATTATAGGAAACCACATAATGGTGAAAAGCCCCAAAATGTGACTTGAAAATTAACAGGAGTCCTCATCCAAATTCTTACTCCACTTCTTGAAGAACTGGAATAGGTTGCCCAGAGAAGCTGTGGATTCCCTATCCCTGGAAGTGTCCAAGCCCAGTCTGGATGAGGYTTGGAGCAACCTGGGATAGTGGATGGTGTCCCCGTGCATTGCAGSGTGTTGGAACAAGTTGATCTTTAAGGTCCCTGCCAACCCAAACCATCCTATAATATTGTGATATAAACACTTGAACCTTGCCCTCTGAACCTAATAATTCATGTAAAACCTTGTGCGTTTCAACAAGGATATTCCTCAGGACAAGAGTGAAATAGTGGAAAAATGTAGACTCTGGAAAACCATTCTCCACCATTTTCACTTAGCTCTTCAAACTGAAGTCCATATTTTGTTTAAAACCAGCTTATTTTCAGCAAAATTTGTGAGACTTTTTCATTGMCTTTTTTTAAAATCTAGGTACTGAWGAGAAGATCTGAAGCCTACTTCCACAGAAAGCAGAACAGGAAGCTCTATGGGATATTCCTGCTCTTTGATGTAGCATAATACCCATACTCAACCAAGGCAAGAGGAAAGTTCCCTATGTGGTGGGGATTCTGCATTAAAACATTAAAATTCAGTGGAAATTCTCATCACAGCCTTAGATTTTGCTGCTCCAGAGAAAGCACTGGTGATGGAACTGAAAATCCTGCAGTTACCTGGTGAATCCCATTGAAAGCTCTGGTTTTTTTTCCTCTTGCCAATTTTAGCCCACAAGGCAAGTCCGAACCAAACTCTCCACATGTAGCCAGCTAAAATAGGGTTTTAGAAATTCTGCTGATCATGAGCTGGCTAAGAAGACATTATCCATGTTATTTTCTGGATGCCTTTCAATGCATGAGGCAAAATCTTATAATTAAACTTCTCTCTGGTAGTGGAGAATGAAAACATCTGTAGACTGTGATGTATTAAAGATGTACCTTATATTAGAATCATCCAAAATTAATGAAGACATTCCAATAAATAATACAGTGTCAGGTTCTTTGGATTATTGAGTGTGCTCCACTCTGCTCATGCACTTATGCAGTGGCAGTAATTGTGAGCAAGCTTCTTTACCTAATAAAACACTGTGCCTTACTATGTGTTTAAATAACATTGAAGTTGTGTCACAAACTTAAAAGAGTAAATTCATAGGTAAGGCTGACAACTTTACCCTCAGCTTATGACTTTTGTATTGATGGCTTCTCCCATTTTTTCCCCACCTGTGTGTCTTCRTGGATGCATATTTTCATGGATTTCTTACCACTTACACTGAGTTTGTAGCCTTAACACTTTAAAATTAGGTGTAATACCATTAATATTTTAAAGAGATTCTTTTCTCAAGAGCCTGAAATTGCTCTGAATAGCTCAAATAAATCTGTATTTGGCTTAAGTAATATATAATTTTCACTGAACACATATATTTGCTAACATATTTGAAAATGGGACTAGTATTGACCCAAGGATCCTGGGTAGGTAGAAGAAATCACTATATATTTTTTATTGGTTCAGTATTCAGGCATTTGCTATTAAAATGCATAAGATGTATCCCCAAAACTGAAGCCAGCTACTTCAGAGACATAAGATTCCATCAAGGGAATAGGTATTTATGCTTTAAAAACATATTTTAATTTCCCAATTGATCATAATAGCTCATGCATAAAAGCGAGAGATTTTGGGATTTCTATTACTTTAAAATCAGGCATTAAAATTAATTTTGAAGAAGTACTTTTTAATTTTTTCTTTCTATTTTCTTTCCAGAAATAAGATCTTTCTTTCYTGCAGGATCTGATTTTGGAATGAGGTCTCTGGTAGAGGAGACATCATTCACAACCTGACAATAGCACAACCTGATAATGAACGTGCTGGTGGAGCTCACTGTGAGCTCCATTCTGCATCCCAGACTCTTGCCAGTAATCCCTGTCTAAGCCAGTTGTCTCTTTGACCTCCGTGGGCCTGAGCACACTGGTGAGGGTGCAGGGGTCAGGCAGTAAAAGACTAGTACTCCCTTGAATGAGGGACTTGCTCCAAAGATCACCTTGAGTCAATGGAATTCTTTCCCTGGAATTCAAAGAGCTGCGGAAAATGCCCAAAATAAGTATTTTGATTTGTATTGTGCCTAAAATGCAAGAATAAAAGGGAAAATAAGAATGAAATAGTGTCTGTCTGGAAAATGCCTTTAATTTCAAGTGTTAGTTCCATAGTCTGAAAGCTGAAAAATATTAATTGTATTTTTGGGAACCATGAGAAAAATTCCTTCCTTCCTTCCTTCCTTCCTTCCTTCCTTCCTTCCTTCCTTCCTTCCTTCCTTCCTTCCTTCCTTCCTTCCTTCCTTCCTTCCTTCCTTCNCTTCCTTCCTTCCTTCCTTCCTTCCTTCCTTCCTTCCTTCCTTCCTTCCTTCCTTCCTTCCTTCTCCACTACTACTGTGGACAGGGAAATTATTCAGTTTCTAAACTGCGAGGTAAAGTGTGATTTTCAGCAGTAATTCCTCTCAGTTTGTATTATCTGGCTGTTCTGGAATGATTATTTGCAGCCCAGTGAGCAAAACATGGACAATCAGGAATTTTTGATTGTACAATAAAATGACTGCAATTGAAGAAGAGCAATGTTTTTAGTAGACAATGGGCTATAGCTTACTGACCCCATCAGCAATATGCTCAGCTGAAACAAATGCTTAACTTTACTTCTAGAATCCAAAAAAAAAAAAAAAAAAAAAAAAAAAAAAAAAAAAAAAAAAAAAAAAAAAAAAAAAAAGCAAATAAAAAGCAAGCAAGTGCATTTAGCTCCAGTAAGCAACATTCATTCAGTGTGGAAAGAGACACTGGTATTCAGACTAACAAAGAACAGGATATAACTTTGGTTTGTATGTTTTAGGGGCAAGGACATCTGCCATGCATTAAATGACGGTCAAATGAACATATTATTTGTCATAAAAAGATACAAAATTGTTATTTATAACATTGCTCTTGTATATATTTCTATTTCCTAAATGCAACAAATCTGTGACAACAATAAAGATCTTGACTGTTCTTCTCTGTAAGGATGTATCACATATCTATCCATCATACAGGTATATCATTCACTTTTATGTACATATAATATTGAAAGAGAGAGATTTTACAATAATTTGCACAGGTGTTTCATATCTTAGCTCTAGATGAATCAACACAATAATTGATCCACCTCTCATTTACATCAGCTGAACCTCTGGTCTGCTATTTTGAAACACAGAAACTCACTCCTGTACTTGCCATTCCTCACCACAGCAGCAGGAAATGCTGAGGTGCTGCCAGCAGTCCCACCTGCCTGCACAGAGCCAAGTGCATGGCCAAGATTTTGCACCCACACTCATGTCCTCCAAATTCCTATATTGGTTGTTGTGCATCCAAAAGAGCAGATTATGAGCATTTGGTTTCATTATAACTGTACCCCTCAGCCTRAATTTACAGCCCTTAAAGATTAGCCTAAATGAAGATCAGTTTGGTTCATAGTGATAAGCACTGATTTTTCGCCCTGCAGTGCACAACACTGGCCTGGCTATTAACAGAGGAGAAAATATTATTCCCTATAGCTAGGAGGTTCTGTACATAAAAAGAAGATATAAATCATTGAATCATAGAATAGTTTGGGCTGGAAGGGAGCCTTAAAGGCCTCCCAGTCCAACCCTCCTGCAATGAACCGGAACCTCTCCAAATAGACCAGGTTGCTCGGAAGCCTGTCCAACCTGATGTTGAATATTTCCAGAGATGGGACATCCACCACCTCTCTGGGCAACCTGTGCCARKGCTTCAGCACCCACACCATGGAAAAAGGCATCCTTACCTCTAGTCTGAATCCACATAAATATGTGTGTGCATTTTTATTTATAAATTTTAGACGCATACATGGAATCTTATCACCAGCTTATTACCTGCTGCCCTGCAGGATGGGTTTCTAAAATGAAAAGTTACTTTTCTTTATTGTCTTCAAAGAACCCCCTGAGCTAGGTTAGTTGTTTGTAGTAACCCAGGGGAGGAAGAAAGCCTGTTTAGTATCCCTCTTCTTTCTTGCAGGCAGAGGCAGGCTGCGATGTGGCCGCCCCCCCTCCCCTCTCCCTCCCCCGGCTGCGGGGTGAGTCCCCCCTGAGCCCCGCCGGCGGGAGCTGTCCATTCAGCACCCGCCCGCCAAAAACAACAAAAGCAGGGAAATATTAATTAATTAAAAGAGGGGGGGGGAGAGCAAAAAAAAAAAAAAAAAAAAAAAGCCAATCTGCTCAATCCTCTGCCTGCAGGCAGACTCTAACGGAAACCACATATGCTTTGCCTCTCCCTATAAGAAATCTTCATTGGGGCATTAAAATACTTAAAAGGATTAGTCGTTAAATACTTGTACATTTGGTTTAATTCACTAGAAACGCTATGTCACAGGGTTACATCAGAAAGCTAGAGAGTTTTAATCTCACTTGCAGTATTTACCTAGATGTTTTATTCCTTCTGCTGCTTGTTACAGGGATAATATTAATATCCTACTTGTCCAGAGGGATGAAGTTTAAAAAAAAAAAAAAAAAGAGCTAGCTGCTGTCTGATGGTATAAAAGATATCAAAGAGACTTTTAAGGTAAAACAAAACAAACCAGCATGAATTGGAGTGTGGTATTCCTTCCCACCGCCTGTTGCTTATTCCTAATTGTGATGATGGAGGTGTGAGGAGCTGTTGCTTTTGGAGAACAGAATAATTTAGATTGTACAGGTCTTGGGACATGGGAGATGGTCGCTTTGTTTAAAGCAATTTCCTTTTTCTTAAGCCTCAGTTTCCCTCTGTGACAGGTGTGCACCCCCTTTGTCCCTCCTCTTGCAGTGCTGYAGCTAAAAATTTTGGTAAAAGGGCCCAGAAGAAGTTGTCTTCAAATAGGTAAAGACAGAGGGGTTATCAGTCTAAGGAAGGCAGGTACAGAAATGCCTTGCTGTGAGCTTCCCAATGGGGAGGGCAGCAGATCTGTGGGAGGACATATTAGTGTGAGACTTGCCTGCTTTTGTGGTGAGTGGCAGAGAACTRTTAAGAGCTTAAAACTTCGCTCAAGTTGTAGAGGCTCCTGCACTGACATTCTTTCCACAGCCTTCCTGTAGCTATATCCAATCAAATAGACCTCAAGGAATGARGTTTCACTGGAATTATTTGCTTTCCATGTCAAGAGTTAGTTTAGTCATATTCAAGGCTAGATGAAACAAACAAAACAAACAAAAAAAAGAGTTAAGGGTGAAATTCTGGTTCCATTTRAGTGAATGAGTGTATTGCTATAAATTTCTATTAACTTCAAAAGGAATAAAACCAGTGGAGTGGTATACATTCAGTATTTCCAAGAAAGAAGCCTTGGATTGCTCACAAAAAGGGAAGAAAGAATTGAGACAAGTTCCATCACAAAGTTTGTTGTTTGCTTTGCAGTGTCTGAACAGCAGAACTACCACTGCCAACCATTTTCACTGTATCCATGGATTTATCACCATGAGCATTAGCCTGAATGGAAGATCTGCTGTGACTTCAACAAGATACAGCCTAATCTCATGGTATTTCCTCTTGGCCACCAACCTGAGTCAGGCAATCTCCAGAAATAGCAATACAAATGGTCCTGTTAAAAAAAAATCATAAAAATTGTGTCATTTGCTGTGTGTAGAGATACAGAACAAGAATTAAAATGCACACTCCCCATATCCAAAGTACACACATATCTGCCAATAATCTGGAAGAAAATTTCAGCACTGGGATTTAATCTCAGATATTACCTTTCTGAGCTAAACAATGCAGTGTTCTGCAGCAGTCAGGTAAGGGGTGAGGTCTGGGTAAAACTCATCAAATCAGTTCTTTTGGATTCAGAGAGAGCATCCTTTTCTATGACTGCCAAATCATTTTTCTTTCAATCTCTGGAAGAGGAGCATTCCCGGGAGCTGGCCAGAAGTATTTCTGTACTCCTGTATATCATCTGTATGAATGATATAAGGAGCATAAGGAATGCCATTCACTACACAGTGACTCACAAGACATCTTTGACTCTTATAATCTAATATAAATATTTATTTATTTATTTGTGGAACCTGTCCCTCTGCTTTAGGGTGCTTTATACCTTCTAGATATTTCAGCCTAATTTAATTTTTGGGGGTGTCTGAATATCACCCTGCCCTTGACATAAAAAACACTTTTTGTGTGAGCCTTTGTGCCTTGTTGTGCCTTTTTTCCCGCTCAAAAGCAGAGAATGGTTTCTTGTATTCAAAGCATAAATGCAGCAGCCCCTGAGACTGCTTGGATAAGGACTAGATAAGAGAGTTACATTAGGGCAGAAATTCGGGTCACATCATATCAAACTGAAAGCATGAGGCCAAAGATAGGCTTGGCTAATAATATTTATACACAATCATTTAAAATGTGAAAACTTCTGCCATGTAARAAACCTTCTTTCAGTCTCAAGATTGTGCAGGTATTTTCAATAGGGCTGTGCCACTGTTTGCTAAAATGCAAAGCATTTGCATCTTCTTTGCATTATTTATTGTTATCCTGCAGGCTGGATTGTCACACTAAGCATGATTTATGTCACTGAATTTTATCAGCTTCTGCTAGATGATATTTTCAAGTGGTGCCCCTGGACCTTAGGAAGAGAAATGTCAGTGCAAGTATTTTACACCTGTTACACAGCAGAGGTGGGTGCTGCTTGTTGTCAGTGGTGCAGAAAGATGTCTCTCCTTCAGTAGCAGCTCCTGGTCCTGTGACCTTACCAAACCTGTAGCAGACAGACTCTTCAGTGCTTTCAAAGACTTTAGAAACATGTCACAGGAACATTTTATAAAAGTTTATGCCTGACAGATCAAGGGGAGAATTTTACAGTCCACTGTAATGTGTGTTGGAATATGTGACACAGGAGGCACTGCCTGTGATTAGAGGACAGGGGATGATTGGGGTGAGAGCTGGTGAAGGTTTTGGGGTCTACATGGAAKATCACTCCTTGAATCTTCTATTGACTTTCTGTGTCACCTTAAAAATCACCCACCAAATTATTGTTCTGCTCCTCATGCTTTGCACACATGATATATCTGTTTCTTTGATTTTTATGTTTACCTATTTGCAATGCTGGCTCTTCAGGATGAGCACTGAGTCTTGCCAAGTGACTGCACATTGCTTGAGGGAATGGGAGCCTTGCTTTGAGTTAAGGTCACACTCAAAACACAGAAAGTATAGGTTTTATGGAACATACAGGATGAAACTTTAATCATGAGGACCTGTCTAAAGACGTGCTCCACTTCAACATTTTCTGAGAGACTTGAYGTGCCACAGCCTGCCTGTAGGTCCATGTAAAGACCATGAATACGACACAGTGACTGGCCATTCCAGGGCTTGAAAAGGTGAAAGGTGAAATAAGAAGACCTTGAAAAGGTGAATAAGAATTGGAACTTTACACTTTGWTGGCTGATCTGCACTGGTAAATGAAGTTCTGCCTAGTTGGTGTGCTTATTTAAACTGAATATGAAGGGGGAAGGGAGCAACGTCAGGTTTGCCCATGAGAAGCTGTGGGATGACACACCAGGCTGAGAAGGATGAGGTGTTAGAGAGAGCTCTCATGCTGTTACTCTGGGATGTACTGGCTACACTGCAGCACAAAAATCTCACAGATATGAGCCAGGTAACAGGAGCCAACAGGGAAACACCAGGAAAATACCTCAAAGGAATGTGGGGGTGTTCCTTTAGGGAGGTGATACAGCTGACAGAGCAGCTGAAGGGACAAGAACYCAGTTTTATTTCTCACAGCCACCAGGAGAGCAAATGCTCTGAGGAGAAATAGGAGGAACTAGTGTTTAAATGCCACATGGTCTCTGGAGTTGCAATTTTTTCCATAAGTGGATCATCTAGGACATTTCTCTTAAATAACAGCACTCTAACCTGGGGTGCCATATATACCATTGGTGTAAAYCAGCACAACTCTCAAAGGACATGTGTTGATTTTACACCCACTGGACATGTGGCTCAGCCAGTCTGTGATTTTTAGCACTTAGTTTTCTTCATGAACAGAAAATAAAATTATCATTTGCCAGTGATAAGGATATCTTTAATCAGGAACTAGGACCTACTGTACTGCTAAGTGCCAAAAAGACAGTCCTTAATTTAGAAACATCTTGGTGAAGCATAGAAGGACTCCATGAATGCAGGAAACTGATGGAATAAAAAAAAGTGATAATGAAGGAATGTTGAAGTGTTCAATTTTTTGTGGACATGACTTAYTTAGGGACTTTACAGTGGATTAAGAGAATTCTTTTGTTTTCCTAAATGTATATTTAAGTGAAACATTTTGTAGAGTCAAATTCTGATCTCAGTTCCATCAGTAAGAATAAAGACCAGGTCAATGGAGTGATACTATCACAAAGCTGAGATGTGCATCCAGACAATTATTCTTGAATAGATGTAGAATAGGAGAGTTATTAGTTTGATATCTCAGTCTTAAATTATTTCTAAGAACGTCCTGTGGAAGAAAAATGAATTTGAAAAGGTATTATAAAGAAAAATCCATTTACATCTTTTGTGCAGAAAGAACCTGTTGAATGACATTTAAAAGAGGATTAAARTTGATTTCTTACAAGCAGCAGAATAATCAGGTTTCTAAGCTAAAGTGGAATTAAGGTCCTTCAATTCATCTGCAGAGCTGACTGAAGTTGAATCATCGTTCGGTAATTTACATGTCATTTACAGGGGCATTCATTGTGCTTTTAGTACTGTAAATATGATCTGAACAGCTTTTGATCTTTTGCAGCATTTGCAGGAACATATTATTGTTTCTGAGAAAAAAAGGAAGACTTTTATAAAAAAAAATCCTCAACGCTTTTTTTACAATGTCAAAACAAATGTGTCAACCAAATGGTAATATCTGYGCTAGTTTCATTTATCTGCACACTGCAGTTGTGAGGTTTAATGATTGTTTGTCACAAAAATACATTTTAAGAGGAGCAAGCAGATTGCTGAGTAGCAAACATGTTTTATGGAATATGTAACATTGTAAACACATTTTTGTTTCAATAGGGCTTACAGAGGTTTGCAAAATGAATGTGTACATATAAAATGAGAAGTAGACAAAGCTTGTGTTTTCCTACCTAAGAATTTTGCTTTCATTTGTTTTTGAMAGGAAGATTCATTTGCTTCCATTAAAATTCACACCTTCATACTTTTTTATACTCTTTTCTCACCTTTTGAACTGGGACTAATTTTTCTGACATGTATTTGACCRCAGCTCCCATAGCAAGAGAACCCTMCCACATTTCCCACAACTGCCAACCTTGTTTATCTTGTCAATTGTCTCTTGAAGGATCAGATCTTTAGCTGTGCCAAAGCCCAGGGAAGTCAATGAAAAGATTCCCAAAGGCTTTGAAACAGTCTCTGGCAGCAAAGAACCACTAACTTCAATGGAATTACACCAATTTACTCCAGCTGAGGATTTGAGCTGGTGTTTAATACTGCACTCATCACCATTTTGACTGGGATTCTTCCTGAATATTTCTTGGAGGCACAAAGAGAGAGATGTTCTGAAACCAGAGTTTTGGCTAGGGGTTAGGGTAGAAGAAAGTGGTTATAATTTAGAAAGATAATGGATTCAGTTAAATATTTTATTGAATAAATTATTGGGAAATTTTGGACCTGCTTGCAGGATGATGATGTAGAACAAATCTCTATCTGAACAACATTGTCGTTGTGGATTATAGAGGAAACACTAATCATATTTATATCATATCACATTTATCATGTTATTGACAACTGACATTCTGAGAACAGCCAAATTAATATCTAGACACCTCTCAAAATTTTAATTTTTTGTCCATCAAATTATTTGATTCCTCTTGCTGACCAAGGTTGATATGGTAGCTACACAAAAAAGACAGGAGTTGATTGTCAATCAGATAACATGGATAGCTTTACTAACATGATTATTATGACTCATAATCTCACAACACAAAAGCCAATTAAAATAATGGAATTCGATATTAAATATCTTAAATAGTTATCTAGGATCCTGTCAATAGAAATGGACTGAAGCCTTTTGACTCTCCTCACTTAAGCATCAATTTTAAGTCCTGCTGAATCACCTTTTGGACTGTCTGAGTATTTTCATTGATGGTAGAGAGTCCAATGAGAATGTTGTATCAATTCCTTTATTTAGGGAGCTGAAATTAGGCASGTTGATTCCCAAAAATAATGATTTCATTTGCTACTAAAAGATTATTACATTTATGGTCTTAGGAGCTATGCTCCTCGTATTGGCAGTTTACCTTAAGAGTAGGATGGTCAGTGGGTTTTGAGTTTTAAGCTTGACCAAGCCTCAGGTCATATTCATTAACAAAGATTCATAAAATGAAAGCAAAGCTGTTCTAATTAAATGAAAAATATTAGATAACAATATCTCCATTATATGAAGACAAAAAAGTTTAAAGTTTTGGACTGATCTAAAAGACATAGAGGTCAAAATCTCCTTGACATTTTTAGGTTCAAAAGATTGTGAAATACTATTAGCTTTGAAACCAAGACCTCATTCTTGCCTTTAAATGCTCTTGCTGCAGATTAATGCATCACAACACATCTAAAATTCATGTCAATGTGCACTGATGTTCACACTCATATGACATATAAATGCCTAGGCCAGGTCTAGGTAGTTCAATTCCTTTCCCCACTTCATGCTGTCTACCATTCCCTTCCATCTGCYTGGATATTTGCAAGATTTATTATCAGGTTAAATACCTTAACTATCAGGTTTAGATGTGTAAAGCTCCTTAGTTTCCTAAATTACTTATTGCATTTATTCTCAGAAATATATCTTCTTGATATTTTTGTTGTGTGTTTTCTGGAAAAAAATGCAACCAACCAACCAACCAACCAACACGCCAACAAAAACCACTCTCAGGAAAACTTATATTTGAGTTCATTATCTTAGAGATGCTTTTTCCTAAAGTGTCTATGTGTCTCTCCCCTGTATACTCTGGTTTCATGTCCTCATCAACTCACAGGTGAAATCCAGCATGAATWGGATGGCTGTGATATCACTTTTACAATATTCATAATAGATACTAAGYACTTTCTCACCTCTCTGTTATGGGGCATGCACAACATCATCATCTTTTCCCATCCAGCCACTCATACTTGAGCCAGCAATTCTACAATGTTCAGTTTGAATTCCCTCACATAGAAAACACAGAGCTGAGCAATCTTCCCTTCCACAAATCTGTCAAAGGCAGCAGGGATTTATTTCAGGGATGCCCTGGCTGACCTGTTCTGTTACTGTCACTTATTTCACATTCAAAACTTCTTCTCCCTGTCTTCTCTCATCTCTTACCTCTTTGTCCTCTCAGATCTTGGTTTTGGAAGGCAACAGTCTCATTGCATCACTTGCTCTTTATTGAATGAGCTTTTTTTCTGCTATCAGGTTCTGTCTCACCAGCTTGGAACCACCCTGCAGATGCCCACAAGCACTGGGTACACCTCCAAGTCATGCTGTGTTACAATAGAGGAAGGAGTTTTCCCTTCCCCAGGAGCTGAAGGAATAAGAAAGGACAAGTGCTTGCAGAGAAGCAGAGGCTGTGAGACAGGAACATCCTCAGCTACCATCAGGTGTCCTGTGCAGCTGGGGTCTGACAGGAGAGCGGAATGTAGGATGTCTCCAGGCACAGACAACCCATGTACCTGACATCTGGATGTCAGGCAAGAAGAAGTGAAGCAGCCAGGTGGATTTAATCTGTTTGAGTTAAGAAATGAAACCAGACATGGGCACTGTTGTGTTTTCTCCCATTGCTTTAGGTTAGAAAGAAAACTACCCTCCCCTCCCTCTGCCCCCCTTTTTCTGCTCTCTTGGACTGGACACACACATCTGACCTAGGACCTTCTCCATTGCATAGCTGAAGCTTCAAATTCCAGTGAAGATATAGGTGGGGGACATCTTTGGAGATGTGGGGAAACATGAGTTCATGGGGTTTTTTTTGTGCATACATGTGTGTGTGCATGTAAGTGTGTAAAATGCTCTAAAAACCAGACAAATATCTTATTTCCCATGCTGGGGGCACATCCCACTCTTTAGGAAGATATTCCCACCCAAACAATTCTGAGATTCTGTGATATTGATGTTTCTGAGAGAAAAGTGGCCACACATAATAATGAAAATGTTTAATTTATGGTCCTCTTTTTTTTTTTTTTTGTTTCTCCAATTTCTCTATCATGTTGGAGGAGCTGGTATTTTAGTGAAAATAAATCATCAGAKGATTTAGATATCTAGTGGTTCATCTCAAGCCCATGGGCAGCTCATCTGTAACTTTTGGTTGCCCCAAGACAAACTTACACTGCTCATCTGTTTCAATGAATATTGATATGCAATTCATATCCCTTCAGCATTTCTTCAGATCCTCAGCCCTCAAGCAAATCCCCCAAAGGAAATGATTTGTTTGGTCAGATTCCCACAGGCTTGATCTTTAGTGATGCTTGACAACTTTTGTGCCAAAAAGCCGAATGTTTTTTGGTTTATTATCTGTCAACTGTGTTTAGCTGTAAGTGACAGACAGAAATTGTCTCGGACACCATCAGGGCCACTCTTGGCTATGTTTCCTTGGCTGAATTCTTTTCAGCAATTTACTAGAAGGTGTTTTTAATAGTTAAAGGAACTGGAAATGTCTCTGCCTGGCTTGTTCCATGCAATCATTGAGCTTTGCACCATTTTTTTCACCACGAATGGCTCTTTTCTGCTTCTCACACAGTTTGAGCATCTGTTTAGGCTTGGATGAGTTGGCCYCTGAAGATTCCTGCCTCAGCAACAACTTTAGAGACATCCCATGTGCTTGCCTAGATGAAGCAAAGCRTCCAACTTTCAAACAGCTCTGTTTAGAGAGGGTGAATCTCATCCTAAGTTGGAAATGTTATATTTTGGAAGATGCAAATACAAAACTTTCCCCCACTTCATCTGCTCCTAATTGTTCTTTTCACTGCTTGCTGGTGCTTAATGTTCCTCCTTGTTGCAGATGACTGCCAACTGCTTTTCATTTACCAAACAAATGGATTGTGGCACCATTTCAATGGACGGATTTAATATTCTATTTCAAGAGAAATTCTCCTCGAGATTTTGGCTTTGATTCATTGATGTGGGAAAATTGCCTTGTTGGTAAACACGTTTTATACAAAGCATCTAAAGACCTTTAGAAAGAGTTGCCTGAACTGATTGTTTCTCTCATTTGTGATATTACTCAGTCCATTAAAGCACTCAGGGGTGGCTTTTTAGTTTTATAGCAGCCCAGGCTCTCTTTTCCCCTGCTCTGGGTTTGCAGAACTAACACAGCTGAACAATCGCACTACCAATAAAACAACTGATGCTGTGGTTAAATGGAAGCACCTGGATTTAGGAAGCCAGGGTTCAATTTTGTCTTTGGAATGGWCATTTCCACCCTTAGCATCTCCATATTTTAAAAATTAAAAATTTTAAACCCCTGGGTCCTTTGATTTCATAAAGAATTGTCTCAGTTCAGTCCAACTCATGGAGATCRCCAGTAAGGACACAGGTCCATCATTCTTGCTGTTATCCTTGGAGACCTGTCCCAGGAGTGCAAAACTAGRAAAATTTTTCTTGAAATAGCTTTTACTTCGTCTGTAGCATGTGGTGCAACCACTTGGTAATTCTGGTCTTTTTTATGTCTATTCTAATAAATGGAAAATCTTCACCTCTTGAAATCAGAGGAAAAAAAAAAAAACTTGTTCGGAAAAAATTTTGCACTTGAGGATGTAGAAAATGGAAAATACCAAAAATATTGTGTTTAGGTGTCAGTCATACTATGATGGCCTCCAGGTTTATATGTCTCTTAGCAGATGAGACTTTTTCTCATTTTTGTTGGAGCTATTATTTAAGAATCATGCAGATTGTTTCAGTTTTCACCATCAAGGGCTGTGAAAACAATTTTTTTCCTTTTTGGAAGTTGTGATCATAGAATACACACCCAAAGAAATGTATTTACAGGAATTTAAATAGAAATATAAATACGTAGGCTGAATAATTCCAAATCYTATTATTGCTACTTTCTTAAAATATAAAATTAAAACACCCCTCTTTCTAAATTATCTTGAAGCTTAGCAACTGCCTAGATCAGAATTGAAAGATTTAATTCTATGTTCAATTCACTGCTAAGCATATTTTTTTGTTGTAAGATCATCCTTATAAGGAAAAACTTCTCAGAGTAAGAGTAGATTTCACATTTTGGTAACATCTGAGGGACACCTATTTTCTCTGATGAGTCCTGTCTTATAATTGTTATATTCTTGACTGCAATTTCCAAATGGAAAAAACTATAAAGCATATAGATGTACATACAACCTCACACTACACTCTTGGTCAGCTAAATGGGAAAGACTGATTTTAAATAACTTTTTACATGGTATTCCAAGTAGCACAAGATGTTGTTCTCTGAAGACTAAAGGCAATTTGTAACTATCTTCATCTTACTTTSGTAAGTCCCTAGTTTCATCTATTTTATGTTAACTCAAAGGAAGTTTATGTTACAAAAACCCAGAACAATCTCCTGGGTCACAGCATAACTGGTGAAAACTGCAGCAGATCTGTTCTTTTTCTTCCCACTGTCATGGCAGGCTGCAGGCATAAGCAGAGCAGATTCCTAAGGGAGCAGATGCCAAACCTGTCTCACTTTCTACTTTTCCTGTGATTGTGACCAGGAATTGAGTGAACCCAGCCCTAATGACAATAGAACATTYCTAAACAAGCCACAATTACATGCCAAAATTAAAAATAAATCCTCCAGGTTAATTACTCTATTAAACTATTGGTCACATTTTAGCAGCAATTAATCGAAGTCCTTAATCTTCAGTGCTATTCACCAGATAAGATGACAATTAAAATCCTTCTGGACTTGAAAAATGAGATTATCMAAGTTAATATCATGTTTATGTACTTGACAGTGTCAGGACCTAAACTCTAATGGGGGCAAAATGGTTTGCACAGGTGTAGCTGGATGAAGAATTTGGCTTTGGGTTGCCATTCTCAAAAGGAAGTTTTTTTTAAAACAATTTACTTTCTTCWATCAGAATTAGGCTAGATTAATTCCTGAATATAGAGAAGATCAAAGATAAAAACTATTTTTCCCAGTTATGAAATTTTAAGTGGTGCAAGACCAACCACATCACTGGAAACAGGAGAGAAAATGTGCAGCCCCAACCAAATTTGTGCAATGATTAATCACAAAACACTTTGCCTTCAAACTGAGCTACAGCAGTGCAGTACTGGGTGAATTTACCCTCAGARCCCTGCTTTGCACAAGGTACTGTGAGGCTTAATTAATGAGCCTTTGTATTGTGGTTGGAGATCCTTAGATAAAAGCAGTGGATACACAAGCGGAAAAAACAAACAAATGAACAGAAAGCGAACAGGAAAATAAAAAATCTCTACACGAGCTTGCCAGAATTAAGATGCCATTACTTCAGCKGTGATTAAAGGATACAAGCTTTAAGAAGCTGAAACAGTAAGTTTCCTCTGTGGCAGAACACTGTGGGTTTGTGACATAAAATAGGGTTGTTGAGTTGATTAACAACAGTGTCCTTTAAAAAAAAAAAGCAGCAGCTTCCTATTCACATTCAATTTAAATAATTAAAATGATATTTACAAATGCTGCTAAGATCTTTTGTTATTTCGTTTGGCATGTGTTGCTCTTTTTTTTTTTTTTTTTTCAGGGCTAATAAGTAAATTGCAAACATACATTATTCTTCACCATTCTCCACTCACTTTCCTCCCACTGGCAACCAATCTACCAGAATTTTCTTCCATTCCCATTAATTGGTCCTTAGAGATTCTCCCTCGCATACCTTTGCAGTGACAGTCAGGGAACATTTCTTAGTAATACTGAGTCAGAAGCCCTGTGATAGCTCACAAGTCACATATTGAACTGGAGCTGTACTACTCCCTTCCATTATGTTTAATGCATGAGGCTTCTGAAATGGCATGGCTCAGGTGATGGATCATACTTTTCCTTCCAGAGTATCATGACTTTCTGTGGTTATTTCTTTAAGATTTTTTTTATTATTATTATTATTAATGCAGTGATTGTCTGGCAGTCCATATCAAGCACAGTGGCATGGCAAGAAGGATAACCTCATGTTTATTGAGGCTGCAAAATCCCAGTGTCTGAAGCTCTATGGGGAGAATATAATAAATAAATAAATTTAAAAGTCCTGTCTTCCAGACACTCCTATTTTTAACATCTTTGAAAATTTTGGGCTGGGAGGTTTCAGTACATTGTGGAATCCACAGGGTCTTGCAAAGTTTAAGCAATCCATGACATTTTTTATTTKAAATGCATGTTGCTCAGCAGTGCTGCAAGGTCCCAGGTGAAATCAGGTGTCTGCTGTGCAGAGACATTCCAAATAAAAAAATCTTCACTATCCCAAAGATTTCACAATCAAAAATGATGAGAGAAGCAATTACTCTCACTTGTCAGAGAAGGAATTAACATGCAGAATGATGAAATGTTATTTGGAGACAACCTTCTATGTATGTCCAATTTATTTGTTGTGTTGGTAAAGTAGGTTGGTTTGTTATTTATTTGTTGTGTTGGTCTAGTAAAGTAGGTACTGAAATGGTGGGGTGGTTCATGCTGGCGCAAGATTCCTGCAGCTGCTATCAAAACACAGACTTTAGAAACCAAGGGTGAAATTTATTACCTGTAACTGTAGGAATGGGCATAATTTTACCTGGCTGCACTGAATCCACAATAAGTCTTTACCCACTTAATTTTTCAGCTGCCAGTCCAGAAAGGTGAATGCCCAATTAATKTGTGTTGTATCTGCTAGCCCCAGACAGATGTCTTACAACCTGTAAGGCAGCTCAAAAGTCACTTTGTGCTCTGCAATGGATTTTRAGATCTAAACTAGAGGAAATTGGATTGACTATATAACTGTGGAGAGAGCCAATAGAGAAAGCTGAACACCTCCAGCAGGTGATTCGGCCCTTCCAAATAGAAGTATCTGGAAAAGATGGGATGGTTCACATTCTGGAGGTGCTAAGCTCTTTCCACAAAGAGCAGAGGAAGGCTAGAAGCTTGTGTTACACAGGATACACATCACTGGGGTACCTAAATTCATCTGACACCCTCCTCACACGACTGATAAAGCCCAAGCAGATAAAGCTCTACTGCATATCTCCCTCTCCTTCTCCTACTCTCAACACTGGAGCCATGGAAGGATCCGAAGTTCTTGTCTGAAAATGTAAAACCATAGTGAGACTCTATACAAGAGCAAAGCATTCTACAGAGCAAGAAAAAAAAATCCTATGATACACTTGAGTACAAATCCTTTTACTGGAGGGGCTATAATTAACTTTATGTCATACAGATGTTCTCACAGTGAATTTTTACCTTGCCAAGGCSTCAATGTAAATAATAATAATATTTTTGGAACCAATAATTTGTGATACAATGATGGAAAATACTCATAGTACATCAGGATGTCTTTTTCTAAAAGTATTATCAAGGACCACRGCTATTGCAAAAACAACTCAAATGTGTTTATTGTTATGTCTAGGAAAACTAAAGGACAGATATGTTCCCATATTATTTTCTGTGTTCTTTCTCAAGATGGATTGCAATTACTTTTAGCTTTTTTCCTACCTAAAAGGAGCACCTGGGAATAAGGTGGTGGCAATTTTGTTGGTAGCAATTGTTTTGCCAAGTTTCCTTATGGATGGTGCTCAGCTCTGGATTAGGGATTCACAGAGCACTGTCAGTGTTTGGCTTCTCAAGCTAGTGAGGAAATTTCAGTGTAGTGATGTATGACCTTTTTCATCTTAATTCCTACAGGTCTTCAAGCTAGGAGGCTGTCACTGAGAAAATATCCTGAGTGTGAGAAGCCTGTGTGTTTACTTTCTGTATATACAAGAACAAAGACATGTACTTGTTTTATTTTTGTTCTTTCTTTTTTCCTTTTATCATGCCCTTGAAACTGATTTATTTGGCCTATCTAGGTTTYATTTGGCACCTATGCCAACATATTAGACAAAGCCAGATTTTGATTCTAAACACTGTAACTTGGTCATTTGTGCTTTTTAATTWTTAATGAATCATTTTGGCCTGATCCAGCTAGCAGCCTCCAAAATAATTCCTAGGCATGGTCAAGAGTCAGCATGGGCCAGAGATCATTCTAAACAGGTAGTTTAAGTGTAGTCACTGTGTCTTAAAAGGAAGTGTTGTGTAAAAGCCAGAGAATAAAGAAGGGATCATTTGAAATCCAAATCAAATAAAAATACCATACTTCCCTCTTTTATAGGCACATATCYAGAGATTATAAAATGATGATCCATGCTCAGAGTTTTAAGAGGAAAAGAGCAAATTCTCTGACAATATCCCATAGAAAAATATGCAGGATTGACACAAATGTATATCAAAGTTGTTCTCCTAATGACAAACATCTCAGCTGAAGCCCAGGTGTTTGTGTAAAATCATTCCAATGTATAAGAATATGATCAATTATYGAAAGGACCAGTGATCCACACAGGCCTGCCTGACTGGAATTGCCAAAACATTTCCATTTCTGTAGCCAAAGGCAGCAGCCAGCATCAGGATTAGTTACCTTGCCCCCCCCAATTTCACCATGGGTGATTATATGACAGATGGGTCAATCTGCCTTTGGTGTGAAACTGGAGGGGTGATTYATTTTTTATCACAAGTTTGTGGTGAAAAACCATAACCATTGTTACTGCTCCTCATAAATCCCATGGTTAAGAATGTCAGCCTTGTTTTGAAAAAATATTTGTGCTGAAGTAACACTGTTTCCTTCTTTCCCTCACGTCTTTGTGCCTCCTTATCTCCCTGTAACAAAAAATTGGTTGTTATTTTTGAGTCTGACATGATTCTTATAGCTTATATAAATCAGGTCTGTCTAAATCCAAACAATTTATGATTTTTTTTCCCACCCATTTGACACRGAATCACAGAAATCACAGAAAATCCATTGCCTTTACAGCCACTCAGATTCTCATGTGAGTTTGGGTGGGGTTGTGAAGATGCCCAGTTACCACCARTCAGCAAATCTGTGACAAGATTCTGTCTGCAAGAGAAACTGAATATAAAAAAAAGATGGGATAGGATAAGGAGGGAAAAGACCTCCAAGGTCATTGAGTCCAACCTGTGACCTATCACCACTTTGTCAATGAGATCATGGCACCAAGTGCCATGTCCAGTCCTTTCTTGAACACTTACAGGGATGGTGACTCCACCACCTCCCTAGGAAATCCATCCCAAGCAATTGGTAACCCTTTCAATGAAGAAATTCTTCGTGAAATATACAAAACAGTAATTAACCCTCCCTGACATTAAACCTGTGCATGCAGCAATTTTCTTTCTGAGACCACAATTTTGAGATGGAAGATCCTGATTCCCATATTGGGAGCTCAAGGTAAGTCATTAATGGAAAGACATCAACCAATGGGAGCCTTGCCTCACATAGCACTTGAAACCCAAACCCACCAGACAGTCATGTAAATATATCATGAGTCCACATGGGAATGATTCCTACTTTTCTGCTCTCATGTTGTAGACAGACTAGAACTCACTCCAGTTGGAGAATGAAATCCTCTACTAAGTACCTGATGGTAATTAGGTGTTAAAAATTTCTATGACTTCAATGAAAGGARGGGAAAATTCACAGAGAAACCCATAATTTCTTAATGTGTGGTTAACATGACTCAAGAATTTTACTTGCCATGAATTGCTGAAAGATATATTTAAAGGGAGTGCTACCAAAGGGAGCATCGTCTATCTTCTATCTATCTTCTATCTTCTATCTTATCTGCTATCTTCTATCTTCTATAATCTTCTATCTTCTGTCTTCTGTGTCTTCTACCTTCTATCTTCTATTCTCACCAAGGAACCTGCATTGGGAGCCGTTTTTAGGAACAATATGAAGATGGAGATGCTTGGTCAGTCTCTATAAAAATTTCTCTTTCCTCCTGATCTGAGCCTAGTGGTTCCTGTTGATGTATCTGACTCAGTCTCCAACGGTGAGGGATATGTGACAACACCATGAAGTACATAAATAATATTAATACTTTTTTAGACAGCGTCTGGAGTTATGACCCTTGTAACTACTTGAATTAGACCAATGTAGAACATGTTAGTCAAATGTTGTCTCTACTTGCTGGTGGCCAATGTGAAAAAAAAAATCATTACACTGTAAAAATGACATGCATTCAGACCTGCTATCTGTATGACTGTTAATGCCAATCTTGCCTCATTTTGTAGTATGTCTCATCTGTGGGTTGAATCATAGATTTTTGAGGCAGGGTCTGGAATCAGTGACTTATTGGTTTTGCAGATTTTTTCTTTGTCTCTGAGTCAAAATATGACTCAAATGCTTAAAAATTATTGGAAATGCATTCCAGATAGAATTAATCTAATGTAATGCTGATGTCTGAAATGTAAAACTCTATCTCTGAGCTACATACCCTGGACTCCTTTTGTGGTCAGTGGAGAGGAATGGGTATCTTGAGGCTGTAACTGATGTCACCAAAAGCAAAAGATTCAAGTAGGTCAAATGAATCAAGCCTGAATGTGTTTGTTTCCTTCAAGGGCAGATGCAGATTTCTCCACTAGAGAAGTTTAAAGCAACCCCCAAGAACTACTCCATCCTTCTGCAGTTCAGAAGTCCATGCCATGCTTGTCTAACTCACAGTCAGATTATTCTGTCTGAGTTCCACTAAGATCATAAGAACATCAGAGACACCTGACTGAACCTCACCATCTCTCTCAGCACATTATCTCCCACAGCTGGCAAAAAGCAGATGCCCAGGGAAGACCCATAAAACCAGGGCAACATATTATATTTTCTTCAAATTCCTTCCCAACCTCTAAACCATCTGTAGCTTCAGAACACCCTAAGCCAGACATGTTCCTGATGTGTTCAGTGATCTATGAATTGTGTCCCATATTCCTGAAAAACAGTGTTTAGGACTAAACCATGCACAGTGACCTTCTGGAAGGAGACTCTAATTTCAGTGCATTGAAAAGGCATTTAGGGTCTCTGGGACACTGCACATTYTATCTGTTAAAAACTGGCTTTGCTTTCAGAATTCCTTTGCCATGATTGCAGTTGTTAAAGTGTTCCTCCATTTTCTTCCATTTTCTTCTTGAAATTCTGGCATTTATTCACAGCTGAATGATAGAATCACAGAATGGTTTGTGTTGAAAGGGATCTTAAAGATTATTTTGTTCCACCTCCCTGCCATGAGCAGGGATACCTTCCTCTCTCCCAGGCTGCTCCATGCCCCATATAACCTGGCCTTGGACACTTCCAGGGATCCAGGGGCAGCCACAGCTTCTCTGGGCAACCTGTGTTGGTGCCAACTGTACTTTAAAACTCAGTAAAGGTTGGAAAGTTAAAGAATGATGAACAGCTACGCCTGGAAATTTTTATGAGGGTATTCCAAGGTAGAAGGGGAAGTAATAAACTAAGTAGGTGAAAGCTGAGTCACTCTGAGTGGGTGAAGGGCTGAGAACAAGATCTACCTAACCCCATTGCAGACCTTGGCAATAGAGTTAGAGACAATGAATTGATCATGAAATTGTCTAGAGAATAATTTCTAAGAGAAATACAAAAATAACTTGTGTAGAAGATAGGGAAGATACAGA
Source organism: Cardinalis cardinalis (assembly GCA_014549065.1). NCBI lineage: Eukaryota > Metazoa > Chordata > Aves > Passeriformes > Cardinalidae > Cardinalis > Cardinalis cardinalis. Next base: position 942,427 of record JACDOX010000105.1, read on the forward strand.
AAGAGATAGACATTTTTGCAAGACGGGCAAAAAGACTGATGCTCACGAAATAAAGCATCATTACCACTTTTTTTTTTGGTAATAAGTTCAGTTATGAAGAGAAAAAATGCAGTGCAGTCAAGTCATGATCAAGAGGAAAGAAATCATATTAAAAAAGCAAAATGTTTGTGAAGGCCTTGTAAAGGTAAAATAATAAAAAAAAAAGAACAAATGAAGATGGTTATTGTCGTCTGGGTGATAATTATGAGGCTTTCCCTTCTCTGATTTTCTAACCCCTTTATTTCTCCTGTTAAGATCCCATTTCCCACCTGTTCTTCAAGATTCCTATGACTTTGTGCCTCTTTCCTGTCCTTTCTTTGATCTAATTGAGTTCTCTGCATCTCCTCTATCTCTGCAACTTCCAAACCTCTTGCTGCACCTTTCAAACACCAGACCTGTCAGTCACAGCCTGACTACCACATTTCAGAGCCATGAGCAAAACCTAACCCAAAAAGTGATTTGAAACCCCCATTTCATACCAATGTCTCTTGCACAGACTGGTTTGGAAAGCTTTGTTCCATCTGTTGTTCCTCTGTTATTTGCTCTGTTTGAATTTCATTATCTGTGGTTAACATACAAAAGTATTGAAATCCCCCATGAAAGCTTTTACTTAAGGATAATTAATGCCTTTAATAAATATTGACAATGATTTTGTGTATTTTCAAGAATCCCATAGAATTTAATAAAAAAYTATATCCAAGTTACAGACAGTAACAGGATATTTTTTCATCCATAAACCAAGAGAATAGTTTCTCTGTAAGAAATGTAAATTCTCTAGAATCCTACCAATTTTTGCAGCCTAATTTTAGTCTTTTTCAAATTGTTAGAGTGCTTTCACATAACATTAGACTAAGTGGCAGCAGATTTCCATTATTAATGACATACTGCGACAGTGAATAGCTACAAGCAATTATTGGGAGATTGACAATGGGCAACGAAAATAAATTAGCTAATTCAAGCTACACAGCAAATACTTTCACATAACCAGCAGCATCTTCAAAACCAGGGTAGATGATCTGCAAACAGTTCAAAATTCTCCACAAATACTGTTTACAGCAGACAATGTGTTGACAATCAGACAAGACTGAGATTAAATAGGGTCTGGCCCTATTTGTTATTTTTGTTTGCCAAACATTCCTTTTATAAAATACACTATATTTGGGTTTATTTTGTTGTTCACACATCTCACATGAGTATCACTTTTTAATTAGCAACACTAATGAGGGCACATGACTCAAAAATCATATTAAAATCTTTGCTGTTTAAACAGCTCAGATTTACAAATATCTCAGCAAAACGACCATGTCATTTGATATCAAAACACCCTTATCACCTTCTCTAAACTCTCTTGTCCTGAAGGAGAATATATTTCAGCATCATATACATGAAATAACAAACAAAGCAATGTCTTCAGTAGGGAAAAAAAGCCCCCAAAATCCCAACTCTGTGTCTATGGAAATTATTTTTATTCTCATTTCTATTAGGTGAACAAATTATACAGCAGTTGAGCTGAATCTGTAATGGTTTACACTCTTCCTACCTTACAGAAATTTCCAGTGGTCCATGCTGGCAGAGATTTGGTGTGGTCTGTTCCCAGGAAGGAAATAATATTTCCCATACATGGGTATAGAGGAGCCCCTATAGAGTATTTTGATTTTATCCTATCTTAGGCCACAAAAATAGACAWGAAGCTTCCTCACCAGTCCTGTTGAAGAACTGTATTTAATGAAAATCAAACCACTAACACAAATTTTAGACTTGTCACATATTTCTGGTCTCAGAAGTGCTGTCTACTGCCAGTTGTGTAAGGAGAACAAAATCACTCCTACAGAAAACAAGGGATGATGTTGATCTTGCTGCTCTAGGTTGAGAACAGACATGCATTTGATATATGTAGCACCGTCAAAGTGGGGGGATTTATATTGCTGAAGTGTTTAAATGGTTTTTAACTTTTGAAAGTAATGGTAGTAACACCCCTTCAGAGAACAGAATACTGACTGTCTCCATATATATATACATACACAATGCAATTTATTCACTGAAATAGTGGTTAAGCATTGAAACAGGCTCCCCAGAGAAGTGCTGGAGTCAATGTTCTCAGAAGTGTTAGAAAAATGGATAGACATGGTACTTTATCATATGGTTTAGTGAGCATGATGGTATTGGGTCTTGATGGACTTGATGAACTTGAAGATCTTTTACAGACACAATGATTCTGTGATTCTATGATTGGTTGGACAGGGTAGTTGCTTCCTCTCCATCTCCAAACATTCTACTTCTTTGCAACAGAATAAAGGAATTCATTCTGCTATGTCCTTTATTCTAGAAATAAACTTGGGAGACATTGGCAAAAAATGACTCAGGGCTCCGGAGTCCTTGGCCCTGACAATGCCAGCTGCAGAGAGAGCAGGACGTAAAAAGCACAAAAATAAAGAGATGAAACCTGTAGTGTCCTGTAGAGCAGGACAAAAGAAGCACTAGGAATAAAGAGATGAAACCACTTCCCTCAGTRGCGGGCTGAGGAAAGCATCTCAATGTTCTTCTAAGCTTTGCTTACTCACTCTTAGGTTTACTTGGAGCTGAAGGAGACACTTCATAATACATGTCAGTCCCAGGGGTGCAGTGAGGAAGACATTGTCAGAATTTTGTCTGTTTAGTGTTTATCCTTAACACAGTTATTTTAAAGAAACTTCCACGAAGCTTCTYCTCTTCCTCTTCATCCCCCTTGGCTTACACCTCCATGGTTCCCACKCCATGGTCCTTTGTTCCAGCACTAAATAAGCAAGAAAATATTTGATCTGTAGCTCATTCATGGCTGTAGAAAGCAGGTCAGAGCACCATATTTCAACCCTTTGGCTGTTTCAGTTTCTTGGTAAGACCTTGCTCAGGCACTGCTTCATCTCCTGCTTTTTGCACCTCTTGCCCATTTATTTAAACTCCTGGAAGCAAGGTCAGTTTCTTGTTGGTTGTGCATGGAGTGTATGGACCACTGGAGGCACTGAACAAGACAGTGCCAGAGACAATAAAAGCAACCAGATAATTGACYGTTCAATTGAGGTAAGAGAATTGCCTTGAAAATGGGGATTTTTAAACAAACACAGCTRAAAATAGACTTTATTTCAGTGTTTTTAACAGCTACTTCTTTACTTGCTCAGATTTAGGTTTTCATGAAAATGGAATGTTTTTGCAAAATAATAAAACAAAAGCTGATAAAAAATAGAAAAAGAGATGCTTTAAGTTTTAAAATTAAAACACGTTTCAGAAATCCAAATAAATTTAACAAAAGCTAGAAAAAAATCCTTTAATTTAATAAATCAAATAATATATTTCAGAAATCCATAAAGTATTAGGGCTTGAAATATGATGAAATAGAATGGCATTCTAGAGGAAATGTGTGTATTTTGACTTTCATGACAGACAATAATAGAATCTTATGGTGGTTTGGTTTAGAAGGGACCTCAAAGTTCATCTCATTCCTGCTGGGGATACCTTCCACCACACCAGGTTGCTCAAAGCTCCATCCAACCTGGCCTTGAACACTTTCAAACATTGGGCATGACTGCAAGACAGCACAGTATAGATTATGTCATTTCCAGGAATATTTGACACTTCCCATTATTTAAAACATGAAGTTGAATCCATGAACACTCCATTGCTGCTCTGCCACTTTGCTGACAACTGTAATTTATCTGCCTGTCTTAATGTGAAAGTCTCCAGAAATGCCTTTTTCAGAGCCTGTTATCAGACCTTGTTTTCCCCCATTTACCTCAGCCAGGGGAAAAAATTCCTGAATGGAGAATCTCTGAGAAAATCTTTCAAATGAAGAGTTGCTGACCTTAGAAGTTCCTTGCCAGTGTTTTATTGAGCACGTGGTGTGTGATGGTTCCACTTCATGGCTGGAAGATCTGGGGAGGATTGGAATGGATGTTTCACAGCACCTTGAGCCACCCTCACCACYAGCAACAGTATAACAAAGTCTGGTATTTAGCATTCTTTTTGGAGCCATGARCAATTTGCACAGAATCTTCAGTGATCCAGGTTCCAGTCCTGCCAGCCCAACAGGAATTCTGTGTCTGAAATAAAAAGGAACTAAGACTGGAGGTCCAGTTTTTGGTGTGCAAAACAGAAACCACAACCACACTTCAGCAAAGAACTTCTGCTTAAACACATGAGTAATTCTTTCTAAAAGAAAAAAAGGASTGCTCTGCTTTACTCCAACATGAGTTTAAATTACAAAATTGGGGCCAAAAGCCAYAATTTTTTTTCTCTGTGTAGACCTGTAACTATTTTTCTGTATCACACAGATGATAGATGTGTTTTATATAACAACAACAGCAACAGCAACAGCAACAACAACAATAATAACAATGATAAACCAAAAATTATTAATGCTGTGAAAGCCTCTTTGCTGTTTCTCTTTTAATGTGAAATGTATTCAAATATTTTATAGATGGACTACATAAATCCTTACTGAGGTATAATGCTTATTTCTGAAATGAAAATTCAACGTTATCTTACATGCCAAATATACAATAATTTATTGTATATTTTATTTTCTTCTTACACACATTGTTACCATGTTGAAATCAGAGTTTCCAAGGCCCTGTCTTAATCTTCATTTTTCTTTTCAACAAGGAAGCAGATATTGGATGCAAAAAGCAATAATATAAACCTAAGCAACAATGTAAGTCAACACAAACTGATTATTTGCACACATTTTCCTGAATCCTAATTGCTTTCAGTGTTCTCAAAAAACCATTAGATGGAGAAATAACAACTCTCATCATACAGTAAAAGGCAATTACACCAACTTGGAAAAGACACCTTGGGAATCTTCATATCAAGCTTGATTTAGCCTGATGTTCTGCAAACATGTACCAATCACAACAGTTTTGACTCAACTCCAACACAAAATAGAGTTCCTAGAAGTTCATTGGAGGTAAAACTAAATTTTTACAGTGGTCCCTTCAGGCCTTTAATCTATTAATCATGGTCTTCTTAGATTAAAGCACCAAAATTGCCTACACACCCCATCTTCTGATTTCCTCCCACTCATTCTTCAATAGCCTTTCTTGTTCTATATTTAAACTCCATGTCCCTTTCCAGCCCTAACACATGCACTGCATTCTTCCTGCCTTATCTGAATGTGCTTGGGACATTGGAGAGCCTGGACATACCAGAAGAATGTTTCTGAACAAAATAAATGTCTAATTGTCACCTTCAGCACAAGAAATCATGTGCTTTATTACTGAATGAACAAAGCCTGAAAAGCCAGTCCAGGTTTATTCAGTAGAGTAATTCAAGTGGAGCCAGTGGGGAAAAAACCCATCTGGGATCAGAAGTCCCAAATAACTGGGAAAGCTGTTCCATGATTTTATGTGTAGCAACCATGGCAGTAGTTACTATTGCTTCCAGAAGAAAAAATGTTACATAAGAGATTTATCAACCCATGAATCCTGATACCTCCTTTTGCAGGAACAGCTATATAAGGAGTTAAAAAGCTGGTTTTGCTCCACTGTGCTGGTCAGAGACAGACATCAGCTTTATGGGCATCATAACCTGCACCAATGATAAATTATATTTCTCTTCCAGAGAGGCAAAGAAGGAGGAGGATCTGTAGGAGTTACTGGTTCAACTATACCACTCWAAGTTCTCTGTCAATAGACTCCTTGTCTGCTTTGCCTGTATCAAAAAACCATCTCTGTGAGCACATCAAAAACATGTGTGGACATTGTCCTATTAAATTCAAGGGAACTTGCTGCAAACYGTGGCTGGAACTTGTTTGCATTCACACTGAACACACCAGGTAGAAATACAGACCAGACAGGAATGCAARCCCAGGAATATTCTGTGATGTCAAGATGCARCTCAGCCCTGGCATAACTCCTGCCAAGTGGCCAAAATGTTTGCCTGTGTCTGGTCTATTGAAGCCYTGTTGGATTTCATGCATCACTTTGCACGTAATTAATTTGCCTGCTGTGGCTCTGGAACAGTGTAGAAACCATGCTCTGGCTGAATGTCTGGCACTGGAACCTGAAGAAAATTGCCTAAAACTTTGTTTGTCCCAAACAAAATTTCCAAATGGAACAAGAAAACATATTAGGAAAAAGTACAGTCCACAGCAAGATTTTGAATGACTTGGGGAATGCATGATGTCCCAAATTTCTAGTTATTAAATAATTTTGAAAAATATAGCCTCCCTTCCTCCCTTCCTCCCCTCCTCCCTTCCTCCCTTCCTCCCTTCCTCCCTTCCCTCCTTCCTTCCTTCCTTCCTTCCTTCCTTCCTTCCTTCCTTAAGGACATGGCAGAGGGGAAAGAATCACAAAGTGTGGTCTTAAAAATTTGGGTTTATCTATGTATTGGCTTTATGTCTTTATATAGTATAATCCACTTTCATAAAGCCTTCAAAAATCATAAATCTTAAGTCACCARTAACCTCACTTAACTCTGGGTCTTTAAAAGGTGGTTTTTAAGACTAAACTAGACATCTACATTGCTTTTGCAAGCTTTGAGAAACCCATGGCCYCCAGAAATCCCTGTGACTACAGAGTGACTAGTGCCTTGAAGTTCAGTGTTCTCACTGAAATAGCTCCTCTGGTGACTCATTCAGCCCTGGGAGTGTTTAATGTGGAGTTAATTTCACTATGCTTTGATCAGCCCTGCATGTTGCAGTTTTGCTCGTGCTATGGAATTTTGTACTCAGAGCACACATGTGCATTGCAGGAGGATTCATAGGGCACAGGAGCTATGGGAAGAGGAGAAGCACTTCAACATTTACAACCCCCCAGATTATTTAGAAAGTTGTTGGGGTTTTCCTCTAAATTTACTGACTGCATCTTTCAACCAAAAATGTAGCTTAATGATATTTTATAACTATTGTACAAACTGCTGAGTAATTTAAAACAGGTTTATTCAGGCAGCTTTATCCCCAAGCATATTTGTGTATATATATATTATTTACATTATATTTTTCTGTTTATTCTTTCTGTATTTAGAGTGGKCYACCTGCAGACTAAGAAAAACATGCTTCTAATGCATGTGGAAAGTAGTTTACATGCCTGGGATTATCTCAAGAGATGCAAAATTATCATAATTTTTTTTTTAACATTTCTAGTTTTGCAAGACAATTTTTAAGAAACATTGAACATAAGGCCACTTGTGTAACACCACTGATACAGTTTATTCCTTGTCTGTGTAGGAAACAATAAGGTAATTTAACTAACTCCAAATTTATGTTGTCCTGGATGCAAACAAGAGTGATCACTATGAGGGATCACGACAGAAGCCTCACCCTTGCAGGTTAGGGTTAGGGTTAGGGTTAGGGTTAGGGTTAGGGTTAGGGTTAGGGTTAGGGTTAGGGTTAGGGTTAGGGTTAGGGTTAGGATGATCCATGGGTTCCAGAGAAGCCACTTCCAGAGTCACCCTCAATGAGAGCTGGTGTCACCCTGCTTACCTGCTCTGCTTTGCAGAGCTCTCTAAAGAGTGAAGTGAAGCTGGTACTGAAGGTGAAYAGRAGATTTAATTTACTATTGTGAGAGRAAGGGGGAAAAAGACACYTYAWTGKTTTCAAAAAGARTTTTTTCAYCTGTTAGATACTAGATGTAACTGGATAATTTCATAGTACCTCTGGGAGGGAAGAAAASCAAGGGGGGAGAACTGAAGTCTCCTTTTCATGAATCACAGTCCTGGATAGGAATTGATTACATTATAATGGCAATTTTTWAATTCCTCTTGTTTTTCCTGCCCAGAAAGCCTCGTTCCTCTTGGATGCCTTTGACTCCAGTTAGTCCTGCATTAGACCCAATGCTCTTCTGGGATTGTGGGCTGTCCTGAGCTCCACTGTCAGCCAGGAATGACCCAGTTTCCAATGGAGGTAGTGGCAAGCTGCCCACTGACTTCAGCCAGGAAGTGCAGTTTCAGAAACCATGTCACTTCTGATGAGGCATGGGCTGGAAAGAGCAGGAGTTGACTTTTGGGTCCTAACGTTGAGCATGTGGGGTTGACAGCTGGAAAAATAATCTGCCTTTACCTCCAGGTGTGTTATCCAGCTACCTGCCTGTCTCTATATATTTCTTCTGGAGCAGATTTAGAGAAGTTCCTCACTACACAAGGCTGAGCAGCTTTTGGAATATTTCGTTTGTATGTTGTTTCAAGGTCAGGTGGGTTGGGACTTTGAGTAACCTGTTCTAGTACAAGATATCCCTTCCTGTGGCAGGGCTGTTGGAACTAGATGATTTTWAAGATCCCTTTCAACATAAACCATTCTGTGATYTTATRATATAGTRTCCATTTTATCTTTRTCAAGGACAGTGGTCTTAAAYTTRTTTTAAGCTTTCAGAAAATGCATCTTATTTTGTGTCTTTTCTGAGACAGAATGATAAAAATCTAATTTGTAGAATTTGAGGTATATTTTCACTCCTTAATAAATTAATCAATATGTAGAAACAGCCCCCACATTTAATCAGCATCTCCTGCAAAGGATTGTTATCAACATTGCATGAGTCATCAGGTTGTTCCTTGCTAATTATTGATTAATACAAAAATAAAATAAGATAAAGGTTTTCTGTAAGATACATTGTCATACTGGCAATGGAATAGAAAAACTTCAGATAAACTGAAGATATGAGATAGCATTTTTTAGAGAATTATTAAGAAAAAYACATAAAAATTAACTGTAAGTGTAACAGAGCAAAAGGCAACTCCTGAGAACTTAACATGCAAATGGCCAAAGAAGAGAAACMAAGGAGAAACTGCTGTTTGACCATTGCAAGTGGCTGATTTTTGTCATAGAGGGTAGTTCAGGATGAATCTGAACAGTTCCAAAACTCTTGTCAGAGAGACTTGGAAGTCCAAACTTAGTTCGTTCAAGGAATGCATATCACGATTTAGACACTGACTTTGGAAACAGGGAAAATGAGAAGGGGTAGAACACTTTTCTGGAAGCTTAGGGGAGTTTAACTGGAAATCTATTTCAGTGACATTTCTGAGCTGATTTTTTTTTAATTTCCTGATATCTGAGGGATGGATGGCAAAGGACTAACCAGGCAGAATGCAGAAGCCCACAAAGCTACCCAAACAAAAATGACATTTTATAAAAATGGAACCATGGTAGGTTCCAAACTGAAGTTTATGTATTTTATCCTAGTTATACAGTGGCTGACTCTTGTGTATGCTAAGCATTTTCAGTGGAGCATTCTGACACCCAGAGTGGTCACAMTGAACTTCACATTCATTCAGTTTGGTGGGTTCCATTYGTCCCTAAATTTTCCCAGGTTTCTTTTTTTGTTTTTCATCACTTTCTTTGAAATTTTGTGTGCATTTTCCAAGTGACTTATCCAAAGTGGTTCTGATTCAGTTCTGGTCAGTGTGACCTAGCAACAATCTTTACACTGTCACTAGAAAAGTTGGATGMCCCATCCCYGGAAGTGTTTAAGACCAGGYTGGATGGGGCTTGGAACAACCTGGGATAGTGGAAGGTRTCCCTGCCCATGGCAGGGATTGGAATTAGAYGATCTTTAAAATCCCTTCCAACCCAAACCATTCTGTGACTCYATGAAAGTTTTTGGGAGGACAACTGTGGTGTTAAGCAGAGGAAAGCRATGTAATTTGATATTCTCTGGGCTTTATGGAGAAAAAAMCATTTCTGTTTATGTCTCTGTGTGTGCACATAAACAGATCCTCAGGGGAGAGCTCACAAAGGCCAATTTTGGCCTGAAGAGGTGGATAACTAAGCTGACCTCTAGTCAGGAAAAAGAGGGAGAGAGACATTTGCTCCTTCAGGGAATGACTAAGGAAAGCCCTTTCCAGAATTTATTTCTTTCCTGGCACAACAGAACCAAGTGCTGTAGGTTACCATCAGCCTTTGGTGCCACCACCCTTAGAGGTTTTGCTGCTAGCCTAAGAGCTGGGATAACTGGACCTTTCACAGGATGGACTTTAACTTGGAAACTGTAAGTCATAACTCATTAAACCTTTGGCCATGTGAAAATTTACATGCACCATTAAAGCCAATGAAATTTCTCACAGTGCATCACATCAGAGTCCTGCCTGTCATCTTATTTATTCCTAGTTTGGAAAACCTTTATGTATAAGCTTAGCTTCAGGCACAACAGACAGCAGAATTAGTTTATAACTAAGTTATAGATAATTGAATGATTTGTTAATAACAAAAATACATTCTAGGAAAATAACTTTGTCAACACATCTTGCTTTGGGAAGGGTATTTTCAGGTCCAAGAGAGGATTTCCGTCCAGCTATAGGAATGCTGGAGAACAGCCCAGAGTCCAGGGCTGAGGTGTTCACCCAGGACAGGGGACACCCAGGTTGTCTCTGTGCTGCCTGATTCAGCCCAGGGGCTGGAATTCTTCTTCCCATGTCCCAACTCAGCGATCCTTGGTTGATCTAAGGTTGGATGTTTCCCTCTAAAAACTGAAAAAGTCTTCAATTACTTCAAAAGGAAAAGGAAGCAGATTGGATTTTACAGCATCTTACTGAGGAATATATCCAGATTTACACTTTTTACTAAAGTATCAAGACTTTTATCAAGATTTTTTTATCAAGACTATTATCAAGACTTTTACATTAAAGTATCAAGACAAGATTGAGAAGGATGTTTTTGGAAAGACACCCTGCATTTTCAGGTTTTCACTCTTTTTTATTCTCTCTGGCACCTACTATTTGGTAATTTTCCATTGACTTTGAAGCACGGTTCAAGCACATATTTCTTGTCAGTAAATTAATAAACACATTTATAATTTACCAATATGCAAATTCAAATTAGTACTAACTGGTTTTACACTCAAGAACCTTATATTTATTGTGAGTTTTCCTACTAGATCAAATTTTCATGCCATATTTTGATATGAAGACATACATCAGAAGCACCAGTTCTAATAGGAAGTAGGTAGCTTAAAAAATTCCCATCTTTTTCATAAGATGAGAAAATAGCTTCCAAGTATGTTCATTAAAGTGATGCTGTTGCCTCAAAAAGGGTAACTTGCTGCCAGTAACCCTGAGGAATCTGTGGTGTGTTTAATAGAGAAAGAAGTTAATCTGTCTTTTAGAAATAAATCACAAATGGATGAAATTATTATTAAGCAGCAATGTCATCTGCAAAGTTTTTTTTTTTTTTGCCAATGCAATGGAAAAAGAAAAATCAATACTGGCAGCTTATTTGTATGATTCTTCCTGCTCTCTTTAAACTGCAGCAGTACATTTAAAAAAATTTAATTCCAATGAGGCRTTTTGTTCTTTTAAGTACTTGGTCTCTGATAGAAATGGACAGAGAGGAACAGAGGTTTAGCTGGAATAACCTCTAGCTTGGTTTTGTTTAGCTTGGCAATTAAATGTAATATTTCACATACAACATTCAGCTTCCTGCAATATGGTTAACAAGATCTCTAATTCCATTTTATAAAGGAATGGAAGAAGAACATTATTATCATAAACAAGACAATAACTCACCATAGCCTGGTAACTTTCCATAGCGTGTAACTTTTGTTCAAAAAATTAGAGGAAAACCAGAGTATTCCTAGTGAAGTGCCTTATCTTTATTTATTTATTTACTTTTAAAGGACAACACCTTATAGTTATTGGACAAGAACACACACTCCAAAGTAAATTGACATGCACAGTAAGTGCCACATGAACAKGAGGAAGAACTTCTTTCCTGTGCAGCGACCAAGCACTGAACAGATWGTCCAGGGAGGCTGTRGAGTCTCCCTCACTGGGAATATTCCAGAACTGTCTGGATACAATCCTGTGCCCTGTGCTCTGGGATAATCCTGCTGAGCAGGGAGGTTTGACAAAATGAAAGACCCACTCTGGTCACTTCCAACATTACCCATTCTACCATCTGGTGATTCTGTGACACGTAAAGTTTTCACCATCATTAGTCATTCAATCCCCAAGAAAACAACTTTCCCTCAACAAAAAAATGCCCCCAACAAACTGAAAACTTTGGTCCTCAGTTGTGATCCTTTGATGAGGATAATRAGGAAAGGCCAACTGGCAAGGCAGAAATGGCATCAAATGGAACTCTTGGAGTATTCAGACTCAGAGCTGTTCCCCTTCTTGCTCTCAGCCTTTCCAGCCCCAATGAAGCAGTTCCTATTAAGGACTTTCCTACAAAAAGCCACAGGGGAGGGTTTTCTGTCCCATGCCTCTCTTCCATTTTAATTGTTCATCTTTACTGACATCTTAGAATATTCTCCAGAGATAATGAAGTTTACTTTGGAGACCTCTCAGTAAAATGAATCTCCACTTTTTAGATCTGTAAATAAATGAGAGAATTTGAATGTTCTTCTGTCTAATTGCTGAGCTACTCAGAATGAAGATCCGGTGAGAATCAAATAAAAATGAAGGTAGGGAATTCTCCAGGGAACAGCCATGAAAGAAAGATTTAGGCAACATTGGATGCTGATTGAGGGAATCAGAAGGATGATAGGTGTGGGTTTCAGAAGGTCTGAAAAGTATTGGGCTGCTCCAGAGAAGGACAGAGAAGGACAACAGTGTTGAAGTGTCTGGACCACAAGTCTGATGAGGAGCAGCTCATGAATTTAATCCAGTTTCATCTGGAGAAAAGAAGAATCAATGAGGGAACTTTGTCAGTTTCTACAACTCCCTRACAGGAGGTTGTAACCAGGTGGGGATTTGTAACAAGTGATAGAAMAAGAGGAAATGGTCTCAGGTTGCACCAGGGAAAGTTTGGACTGGATATTAGGAAAAGTTTTTTCATTGGAAGTGTGGTCAGGCATTGGAATAGGCTTTTTAGGGAAGCAGTGGARTCACCACCCTGAAAATGTTCAAAAAAATGTGTAAATGTGGCASTTGGTGACATGATTTATCAGGGGGCTTGGCAGTTGYGGGTTAATGGTTGGACTTGATGATCACGGAGTTCTTTTCCAACCCCAATGATTTTATGATTCTAAGTCCACCTTGGCTCTATTTTGACTGTAGCACTTGCTAGAGAATAAAGAAGGAAGGAGGAAGAAAGAATAAAGAGTGAGGATTTTAACACAAGTTCAAGGAAATAATTTTCAGCAGAAGAGTATCTCTGTAACCTCTCTGCCGTCAAACACTTTCTCAAGAGCAAACGCTGTCTTGGTGAGCATTCTGCCTGAAATGTGGACCCCCTGAAACACTCAGATATCTGAATCCTGAGCAATCCTACAGCCTTCAGCTAAGACACTCCATATTTACCCTGATTAACTGTGATTATGCTCTGCCTCTACAAAAATAAGCAGACAGAAATCTGTTAGAGCATAAGGCTACAAATTCTGTGTTCATGTGCAATTCTGAGTGGATCATTAAGGTCGAGAGGCTGAAGCTGAATATATGTGCACAGGTTTAAGGCTCTGGGCATCAACTGTTATTTATGCTTGTGTTTAGCACATAGACTAATGCTGCACTCGTGTCTCTGAACGTTAAAGCAGTGCATTGGAATATTGAGCTGATAAATCAGCCTGCAAATGCAGCCTGAGAAATGTTTGTATTGCAAGGGACAACTCTGCTGGATTCTGTCCTGCAAATTAAGGTGTTTTATAAGACAAATGGTCCATATTTGTTGGACTATGTAAATCAGCAGAGTTCTGTGGCGTTAACAGAACTACACCAATTTCCACCGGCCCAGAATCTGACATTTTTCATAGAAAGGAATGAGTCTTCATTTACAGCTTCAGCTGGAAAAATTCATTACTTGGAAATCCTTAGGCTACATTTATTGAACAGAAATTATTGCCATAAGGGTGCTACTTTAATAACCATGTGYACAGCTCAGGAAAAAGCCTTTGCAGTTATTTTACCTTCCTGCATTTTTTGTTGTTCTGTTGAGTGTGTATTTGACYATATATTAGTTTAGTCCTAATTGAGATTATCTGTACAAACTTAAGAGGTTGGGATAAGGGCTGCTGTAAGCCTATGATTCATACTCTGATTTTGCAAAATGAGTAAAATGAAAAAATATACATAGAAAAGCTATGTCTTATTGCATTTTTAATGGAATTAAATGTTAAATATTAGAATTATCATTGCTTTTAATGGAAATGGCTCCTATAAAAATAACAGAACTTGCATGCTTTCATTTCTTAGATATGTCCTTGTTAAATCTTAACATATTGTTTCCCATATTTGAAAAAAAAAATTGTAAAATATGATAACGAGCTTAATTTTAACATAAAGCCTGAGAAGGGAAGACAGACCCTGTGAAATAAAGCACTTTTAGAATCATTTGCTGGATGCCTCTGATGTTAGATATCACATAGACTTCACTCTGAATACCTTGAAAAACTGTTTTAGAARGAAAATCAAATCAATATTATATCACAGCTGAAAACCTACAGTGAATCAGTAAATAGAGTCCACCCAGATTGATAATTCTTATTTTTAAATGTATTAGCAAAAGAAAAGATATAATCTTTACAACTGGGTTAAATGGGTTAACTGAATTGAGAACTTTTTCTTGCTTATGTTTTGTTTCCTGTAGTTTCATTGTTTGTAGGATGTATGTTATTTTGTGCGTGAGAACARTGAAAGGTTAAAGTAAAACTTTAATTTTGCTTTCACGAATAACACTGTAAAAACCCCAGAAGTCTAGTTTTCTCTTCTAATCTGTCTCCTTTTCATTCTATTTTTGTTTCTTTATGTATGTATGTGCTTGATAGAGATGTATCTTAGATTCAGATTTATTCAGTTCTACTATAACACTGTTCTCTTAGAAAAAAGCATAATAATAAAACAACCCCTCCAATCTGTTCTGCTTCAAGTGCATAAATAGAAGAAAAAAAATGAGCTGATTTTATGTACATACCTATCTGCAACTTATTTTTTGTGAAACCATATCACACTGTACCCTATAGAGGACTGGCTCTGTAAAAATGTTGCACACACAATCCTACAGTGCTGGACATATTTTGCAGTTTGCAAGCTGTCACACCACAGATAAATGCCACAAAATCCTACACCCCATCTTTGAAGTTTTAGTTTTATTTAGATTACACAGTGAGAATAATACTTGTAGAGAAATATCCAATGCTGGATGCAYGCCCTGCAATTTTTTTATATAAAAATGCCACCTTCTATGTTTAAATGTCTGGGTTAATATACTAAATTATTGTTGTGATAACTCTTGGAATTACTTTTAAAAACAATAAAAAATTGCCTTTTAAAAAACTTGCTGCCTCCAGTCTCCTCAGTGTGATTCTGAACACAGCAACATCAGACCAGACTGGAGATTTCATGTTACTTTCTACATTTCAAGCCTTAATATTAAACACTTTTCCTTGCCTAGTATTAGTTTCATATGTTAATATCATTTTTTATTAACATAATACAAATATCACTTGCAGTACTACATCCTTCATTGCTAGCGGCTTTCATATCAAATGTCACAGCAAATTTTATTTTCGCTAATAGATTACGACTTGTACATTGTATTAGTGAAAGTGAACATTATTACAGGATGACACTAAAATTAAAGAACATATTGTACAACAGCACTAACACTCTACTAAATTCCCTACTCCTTCTCTGACCCACTCTCTATCCCATTCCCCTCCACAAAATGCTATCAGAAGTTCTGTGAGATATTTTAGTGCTTCTTTGGAGAAAACTTCACCTTTCAAGAACCTCGCTATATCCATTGTCAAAATATCACATTATACAATTCACTGGAAGTGAACTTATTGCTAAATACCCATTAGGTTCCCAGGAGATGCCTTACATTAATTGTTTAGTGAAAGCACCCTTAGGCTATCGCTGGGGAAGAACATTAAATGCATAAAAAGAGAAGTTGACAGAGATCCCTGTAGAACAAGATACATCTCCTGGCTTAAAACTTCTCCAGGAAGAATCCTGCTTGTCGCTGCTCAAAATGGTCATTTTGGGTTTTTTTTTTCCCTCATGCTCCTGCCAGCACAGATAGAATTAATCTGAAAGGAAAGTGAATGCTGCATCAGCAGAGAGTCTTTAWAAAGTGATTTTGAAAAGCCAAGCTGGGGGTGGTAAACAAAGAGGAAAAAAAAAGRGGGTTGCTGGGCATTGTTTTGGATCTGAGGTGTCTGCCTGGCTTGTGGAGATAATAAYAAGGAAAAAAGTTGAGAGAGCAGAGAAAGTGCAGAACTAATGCTACAGATGRAAGGGAAACTAAGAAAAAAAGAAAGATGGCCAGGAGAGAAAAGATGGGAAATGAAGAGAGAAAGGAGGGACGGGATGCTCGAATGAGCAATGATTTCAGAAAGGTTGTAGCTAAAATGTCAGCGAGCTGTTCACCAGCAAGATGTCCAGTTCAGAAGGGAAGKGGAATGATTTTAGCAGCCAGGCACATCCTGTTCTCCTGTCTGCTGTGTCCTTCCTGCCATGTCCCCTGAACACTGTTCTTTTTTCTAATATGGACAGCTGATTGATCTCCTCTTTATTACACATTTAATATAATTTAATCTATTTTACTATACCYTGTATCTAAATCACCTCTGGAACAAACCTATATTACACCCTGAATTTTTTTACCTCAGAAAATCAGATTTTGGGGTTTGGTACTGCTGCCAAAGCACCACAAGAGGGGGCACTAGTTAAACAAGACGCAAGAATGGAATTTTTACTTTTCCCAGATTTTTTTTCCTTTTGTCACTCATAAATACAGGAAAAAAAATCTCTTTCCCTCTTGCACTAAAGTATGATACTATTATTATGTTGAGAATAGCTATTCCTATTGGGATAATTAATGGAACAGTAGCTACCATAAAGATTTATTGTRAAAAGGGGCACAGAAGACTGACCGTCATCAAAAGTAATTAGCAAAATAAAATTAAGCTTTTGTTCACATCTCCCTTAAGAAAAACCTAAGAGGGAAATCAAATCTTCTTTATTTTGGGCTGAGTTTTCACATCAGTTTGTAACCAACGTTTGAAAACACAACGCTTTTGGATATTGAGATGTGTCTCTATTTTGAACTGCCAGCGCCTCACAGTCTGTTTTGTCTTTTGTTTTTAAAAAGGGTCACAAATTATGTGAATCCAAGTTTCACTTCTATTTGGCACTCATTTTGTGCCAGTGTAAATGTTGCAAGGTTGTAGAAATCAAGATGTTGCAAGGTTGTAGAAATGTGTACTCTATACTTTGTATTAGCTGCCTGTCTGAGGGACTTGTATGTCTGTATTAAACCTGTAATCACCCCAATCTGCTCAGGATTTTTCTCCAAACAGCCTAAGAAGGTAGGAAGCATCTTYATGTCTAATTTTGTATTTGGGGTGCTAAGGCAACCAAGGTCTAAAATCACAAAGAGCTTCAATTCCCCCTGAAATCACTGGAATTCAGGCTATCCATATATGTAAGTATATAAATAAGAAGACAAGGTGTTTTGCCCCAAACTACTGGAGAGATCAAGAAACTGAAATGAGASATCTACAGTCCTAAACTGGAAGATGAAATTCTGTCCCTGAAAGCAAAATATCTGCCCCTAAACTGCTTCCATTCTAATTTGTGCCAGCTTTGTCAAAGTGCAATTCCCCAGGTTCATGATTGKACTCTCACATTCCCAAACAATGGATGCATTTAGTAGTTTCCTTCCCAATAGGACATGTGAGGAGACTTAAACCCTATTTTTCCAGCTCTTTCAAGATTCTATGACTTTTCTCCACTAAAGTTGCCAAATCTGGCTAAATACAGCACTTCAGACTTAATTACATCACAGCAAACTCCCTGGGGCATGTTCCCACGAGTTCACCCATGTTAAAGATTTGGGGTAAGTGAGGACAGCAGCTCAGGAAAGGGGGTGTTCTCAGGGTGTTTTCAGGTATTGGACTTYGTCCACAGCCTGGCCAGCACAGAAATATTAAGCACCACTAACCAATTTCTATTTTGGTTTACTGTGGAAAAYCAACAGGGTATGGAATTGGGAAACCAATCCACATGATAAATCCCATCTCCAACCACGCTGGGCACACTGATGAACCCTTTTCAGCGCCTGTACTGGGGAGTCTCATACGTTTCTCATGACTGGATTAAAATAAGTTTGCAAAAATGGCAAGTAACTCTCAGAAGGAGGCACTAAGCTGATGAAAAAGAAAGGTGAGAGTTTTAGTTTTTAGCTTAGATCTTAATTTCATCTCAACATAGAATAGTTCAAGAGATTGTTTACAGGCAGTTTGAGTTGAATTTACTGCTCATTGCAATGGAAAGGAATAGTTTCCTTTCTCATTCACCTTGAGCCAAGCTTGTTGTACATCACACAGGGAGGACATCAGCCTGTTTGAAGGAGTCCAGAGGAGACCTCAAAACTGATCAGAGGGGTGGAGCAGCTCTGGCAATGAGGAAGGGCTGAGATAATTGGGATTGTTCAGCTGGAAAAGAGAAGAATTTGAGGTGACYTAATTTTCACTTTCCAGTACCTGAAGGAACCCCACAAGAATGAWGGAGAGAGACCATTTACAMGGGCCTGGAGTGAATGGACRAGGGAGAATGGCTTCAAATTGAAAGAGAATAGGTTCAGATTAGATATTGGGAAGAAATTCTTCCCTTTGAGGGTGGTGAGACCCTGGCACAGGTTGCCCAGAGAAGCTGTGGCTGCCCAATCCCTGGAAGTGTCCAAAGCCAGGTTGGGCAGGGCTTGGAGCAACCCGGGATAGTGGAAGGTGTCCTTGCCCACAGCAAAGGATGGGATTGGATGATAAGATCCCTTCCAACCCAAAGTCTTTTCTGTTTCTATGATTCTAGAAAATATATCTGTGTTAGACAATCATATTACACAACTTCTTACAACYGTCCTTTGGAAAAGTACCTGAGGTTTAAATCTAGAATCATCAGAATCATCAGTTGGGATACAGAGTACTTCTCTTCTTTCTAGGAGTGCACAGGTTATCACCATTCCTGCCCTTCCAGTCAATCCCCTAAGCACCAGTTTGTATACTGGCATTTCTGGAATGAGGTGATTGGACAAATCAGTCATCAAGGTGCTGTCAGCTGAGGTGCTGTCCTTCTAAAAGGACTTGATTCCATATGAGAAGAGGCTACAGGACATTTGTCATGACAAGCTGCATTGTCCAGTGRACAACATTTTTTAGCAGTGCCAGCAGCTGGGYAAACCAGAGAGCACCATTTGGTCAWATTCATGGCCTGTGGATGATCCATAAGAAAATCCACTAGGGAGAGCCGGAAAATGGTGCGACCATTTGGAGTGAAAACCATCTCTGTGAAAAGGAGTGGATATGATCATGCAAAGAAAGTTTTGATATGGGTAAGAAAAAGTGTGTGTTACTATGATATTTGAGTAAAGACATTACTGGYGTAAAATGCAGTCTAGAGGTACAGCTTATCTTGTGGCTGATATCCTGGATGATTTCCCAGGGTATAAAATACAGGAATCCACATCAGAGCAAAAGTCCACTTAATTTGCTGTCCTGCCTCTGACAGGTTTCACAGGAACATATAGAGAAATGAGCCATTGTCCCTGACTTGCCTGTCGAGATTCTGGGAGGTCTCTGGCCTTGGGTGTTGAGAGACGAGTTATAATGATTCATCTAACGTACTTTTTTTCATTAATTCATCTGATCACTGTTCTAATTCACTCAGCATTTGGACTTCACAGCACACTGCAGTGAGGATTTCCAGTTTATGGCAAATGCAATGGGTTCTTCTTGTTTAAGACTCATTACCAGGGAATTTTGTTTCCTGCCATCTAGATCTGCATGTTAGAAGAAATAAGAAAATATTTTCTGTTCACTTTCTCTACACCAGTCATAATTTTATCTACCTTTGGCATGTGAGAGGGGACAGCTCAGGATGGGTTTACGTTTATTCCTCCTCTCTTCTGTGGTATAACATGTTGTTTCTGAATTCCAGCATTCAATAGCTTGGACTAAAACAACCCCAGCTGGCCCAGGCTGCTGTCTGAAATCCTCTGCAGATGAACACTGCAGCCTGAGAGATCCTATGGAATAAATCCTGTTGAATCTACAGAATTGGTCTCACTGCTTACACACAGAGGGAAGGTGCATAAGACATCCCTGTATAAAAAAGACACCTCAGATCCACTGGATTTTTGCAGCTCRCTCAAATTTGTGATTCCCAATTTGCTTAACTGTGGCTGGAGAAGGAGTCACACTTCAGTCTCTAGGAAAACTCACGAGTTTGGAAACAGGGAAGGAAAAGCAAAACTGCACTATAAGGAATCATTCTCACCTCCTGAAGCAGGGACAAGAAAATGCTTGAGGGTAGGAAATGTGGGGGAAAGGAAAGTTGTGATGTTAAAGATGGTGACTGGAGTATTTCCATGTTAGTCGCAATTTAGTAAGTCTGTGATAAATTTGGAAATCTGATGTCTGTGTGAGAAAAGTCACCTGAGAGTGTCTTTATAGTCCAGAGAARGAAAGATGCTTTCCCACAAATCACACCTTAAAGAGTGTTTACTTCATCTGTGGAAATTCTGGGTTTACCCACTACTTCTCCTTGGAGGGAATTTGTCCAACACCTCCCTGTTTGTCCCATCAAAAGCRAGGGAAACCCAGGTAGGGAGGAGGCAGGAGGAGGTGTGATAACATTTTGAGTATAATCCAGCCTGAGAGATGTGCTCTAAGAACATCTACTGAGGCAAGATCCTCAAATGAGACAGATGGAAGGCAGTTTAACTTATGGATCCCAAAAGCCTTATAGGTATTAACTTCTTGATTTCCATCAAGACTGAGACACCTTGTGGCACCACCATGATTAGGCAGTAAGAAAAAATACTGCAGAATATTGGGAAGGTGGTCCAGTTATTTTAATTATTTTTTCCTCTAGGGATATAGGCACCTGAATTTCCTACCCATCACMAGCAGAAACTCCTTCCTTCCATCTACTTTTCTTCTCTTTCTTCAGATAAGAGCCTAACACCAGCAGTAACCACTGTGTTTGTTCTTCTGGGAGACTGCTATCAGTTTTAGACCAAAAAGAGTATTWAAATTCTAAATTTTTTTGAGGAAACTAAGAAATGCAATTTCCCCGCTGTGATGTCTCAATTTTTTCCCTCTTAATAAGTAATCTAATGATTGGTACTCTGTGCAGAAAGAAAAAAGCCGGGTTTCTACTTCAGGAGAGGATCCTAAACAGCCTTTCCATCATTTCATGGGACTGCCCCARTCAGGAGAATTCTCAGAGGGGACCATCCCCTTTTCTGAAGGTTATTACTGAACACTTGAGAATTAAAATGTCCCCAAGCCCTAAGTGCCCCAAAGCCTGACTCCTAGAAAGGGGACAAAATGAGGTGATGGACCCTTCTCCCAGGAGTGTCCCATGATTGTGACCATGATACAATTTTTATTATGTGGGATAATTGCTCTGAGAACTAGAACTATTGCCATTAGTATATAGAYATTTTTAGAAAGAGCAATCCTTACTCTATTAAACATTTATTTTAACTTAGCTAGGGGTAACTGAACTCCTAACAGGAGCACAGGTGTTTTTCCTAACGCACCATGAAAATCTTAATGACCATGGAGTTTCTGGACTAGTCTGGTGGTTTCATGCYGACTTATCAGTAAATATAGAGCTTGGATAAGTGAGAGGTTCTTCTTCATCAGCCATTGTTCCAGYTGTACTATTCTGATCACCTCCACACCACACAGACCATCTGTCACTTCCTACTGCCAGGATATATTTCTACTGTACGGTTAAAACATGTAAAGGTAGAAGATTAAAAATGGACATTTTTCTGGCATTTGAAAGGGTGGGAGTTTATCATGTCRAGTCACATTATCTCAATTTCCAGCCATGTAGTGATAAATGTTTTTGACTCATTCCTCTCTGATGGAATTTCCTCCTCTGCAATGTGGAGAGCTCACATCTTCACAATATTGACTTAAACTAGTCCCACTGACTCACCTCTAATTTTTCTGAAGGTATTTTTTTTTAGAGAAAGACTGAAAATAAGAGGAATAGAAAAGGGCTCTGCTCTAAATTKGCGTTAAGACTATGGTTTGATCAAAAGTCAAACCAGTCTAAGTCCATGTAACTAATTAAGGGAGAATTTCCTTCAGTAACAATTCTGGAGCAATTACATTTCCTTACCCCRAATTGCCAGTTTTGTGGTTGAGTGATCAGGTGGATCTGAAAGACACTGGATGAAAGCTATGGTTTTTTTAGACCTCTTTGCATTTAGAACTACTTTCTTGATATCCTGATTCTGATATTTCTGGAGTAGTGTGATGTCACAGCGAAGACTTAAGAGCTGGTGACTAGGATGGGATTTTCCCTTTGAAAACAGCCTTAGATTGCCCTAAATCCACTRTGAAAATAAGCCCTTTGTCCAGGGCAGTGAAGTTTGTTTTAGTTCCTAGTGAGGCTGAAAGAGACACTTCCCTGGGATTTAGCTAATGTGTATCGGTCTGTGATGGAGATCAGGCTCTCCAGGATTTAAACACTAAAGACTGATCTAGCAAACAAAAAAGGAACACTTAGAGCCACATTTACAAGGAACTTTGCAAAATATCCGCTTGTATTCATTGAAAAGCCCCCTTGTTTACGCTTTGGAGGACGCATTTTTTCTAAGGTAATGCTTGTTTTTGTGTGTGAACTAACTTTTAMTATTGAACAACCACTTAAAGTGATCCTGGGAAAACCAGACCGGCAGATACCACAGGGCTGAGACCWGTGTACCCCATTCCCATCTGGATGGGATGGGGTACACTTCTTTCATCCAGAAAACACCATCATATTAGGCTTATCTTCCCACAGAAAGTGCTTCCAGTTTCTATGGCCACAATTCCAGATCTTGTTCTCCAAGAACGCAGGTCCCTTGGACAACAGGGTGAAGATTCATCTCATCAAATTCAAGCAATTGCAGCACAGAAATAATAATCTGTGGGGCTCATTGTAGTGTCTCTGAGTAATCAGTGGAAAGGAATAAGCTCTCTGGGTTGTTACAGGTTTCATCTTAGCTCAGGTGTCTAAAATGGGCCATGTGAATCAAAGGAGAGAACCAGACTGCACAYTGCTACCAAGTATGTTTTCTGCCTTTTATCTGCACTAAAAACATTCTGGCTCCGCAGTGCTCAGATCAGTAGAAGCTTTTAAGATTCAATCTGCTGCATAAAGAAAAAGAGAGAGGGAGGAAACAGTTGGGTTTATGCGGTATTACATACATTTGCCTCCATTTTCATATTGATTGTATATATAAAAAAGGGGAAAAGTAAATAAACATGAGGAGGATAATGTCCCAAACTGAGTTTTATCACAAGTGCCTCCTGCTGGGATTGGTGAGGAAAACTTCCCCTTGAGGGGACAGAATAATATCATTTTARTTATGGCCATATTCTTCCTTTGGAACCTCCTCATCAGTATGTCAATGCATGTTATTCACTGCTTGGAGAGACAATAAAATCAGAGGGCCCATCTTTAGCAAGGAACAYGGATGTTCCCAACGTTAACACTACAGAGACCTTGGCCCTTAATAAAACCTACATCCAGTAGCGAAGTTATCAAATGGAGTTGTGCTCATTTTCTTTTATACCCAAGGAACGGGCACAATATATCTTTACCAGCAGCTGGGAAATTAATGCTACAACTAAAATGACATTCCGCGTCTCAATGAATGATTTCCTGTGGGGTTCGGATAGTGGCTGTGAYGGGGAGAGGTGTGATAATGGATCTAAGTCCATAATGCATTTATCCCCAGGTGCACTTGCTCAATCTGTTCACTGTGCAGCTTTTTTTTGGGGGGCTTACTGGGACTTTTACARTTTTATTTTGCTGCACTGAGGCAAATAGTTAGGATTTAAAAATGTCTGAAAGGGAAGGTTTCTGTGCTTGTGAGGTTTTGTGGAAGGGAACTGGGTTTCTTTGCAGCTTTCACAAAAGAAATAAAGGATGTTTTTCAATAGCAGTGCAAAACAGAACTGTGCTACCATTTCTTTTAAAATAGGGAAATTGAGGCACACCACAGGAAATCTTCATGGGCAGATGATGGCGGCTAAAGCCCAGCTTCTTTCCTGTGCCATCCTTCTTTTGCAATGGGAGCAGCACTGCAAGAAACACTTTTCCTTTCACAGCACAAGTGCAAGTAATTTCTAAGCATGTTCTGTATTAAGGTTCACTTAAATTAATAATTGAAAAACTGCTACTACATGATTAATAAATATGATAAGCATGTTACAGTCCCAAGTAAAATTTCTCGTAAGAGGACACGAAGAGCTGCAACAGCTCTTTTAGGCAGTAAGTTCTATGTCAGGAGTTTACTCCACTAGACTATTAAGGAATCTGTATTGAGGAATTAAACACTTTTGAAAATAGTTCCTTAAAAATGGAACTGGGATGCAGTGAAATAAAATGAGCAGAGAGACAGAACAAGAACAATGTCTTGGAGTGAAATAGAGAGAATATTCATTACATACAACCAGCTGGGGGAATATTATAGGTTGGAGATGACTGTGGGAAAAAAAATGTGTCTCAAGGTTTATTTTGTCTTTCTTAAGGGAGAAAACTCACCTGTTTTTCTTTTATGATATTTAAGAAAGATTATTGCTAGTGCCATGTGGACTGCCACTTGATTACTTATCTCTTCAGTGATTTTAGTAAATAATGTTAGTGCACTGTTACCACGAATGCATACAAATTAGATACCATCTAACCCCACTCCTGGAAGTGTTCAAGGCCAGGTTGGATGGGGCTTGGAGCAACCTGAGCTAGTGGAATGTGTCCATGCCCATGGAAGGGGGCTGAAATGAAATGATCTTTAGGGGCTCTCTCAACCCAAGTCATTCTATGATTCTGTSACTCTGTATGGCAAAACTATTACTATTGTATATTTTTAGCGCTATTGTACCTCTGAAAGTTGGGATCTGAAACTTCTGGGCAGGGGGAGCTTGGGTTGTTCCGGAAAGTCCTGTGCATGAGCACCACATCTACACATWTTTTTAACACTTCYAGGGATGATCCTGGGACAATTTGTTTCAAAGCCTGACTATCCTTTCAGAGAAGAAATTTTTCCTAATTTCCAATCTAAATTCCCCCTGATGCTTCTTSATACCATTTCTGCCATTTGTTCTTGTCCCATCACTTGTTACTTGAGAGAAGAGACTGACTCCCACCTGGCTATGACCACCTTTCAGGRAGTTGTAGAGGGCACTAAGGTTCCTCCTGAGCCTCATTGTCTCCAGGCTAAGCACCTTCAAGTCCATCAGTCACAAGGATTTGTACTTCAGGTCCCAGCCCACCAGGCTGCCTTGGTTCTGGCTTGTGCTGTCTCACTTGTTAATGAAAATTCCCCTCCTTTGCCTCAAAATCCCACCATGATCCAYGTGCTTCCCAGCAGGAGACTGTGGAACTGCTCTAGGTGAGCAGATGCTGAACAGGCAAAACTGAAGACTCATTCAGGAATTKAGGAATACATTTTTTTACKGTGAGAATGGTGAGGCACTGGCACAGGTTGCCAGAGAAGCTGTGGATGGCCCATTTCTGGAAGTGTCCAAGGCCAGTTTGAATGGGGCTTGGAGCAACCTGGGATAGTGGAAGGTGTCTCTGCCTGTGGCAAGGAGTTGGAATGAGATGCTCTTTAGACCATTCTATGGATCTTTGATGACTTCTGATCTCCCCAAAATGTCATGGAATTGGTTGGGAAAAAGCATTGTAAAAGAGCAATGTACAGGAGAGYTCCTGGTTGCTCTAAGTACAGTCTGAGGAAGGCTGAGTAACTCCAAAAATCCAGGAAAGGGAACAGCATGTGTTTCCACCCCTAAACCTCCAGGAAAAAAAAAAAAGGTTTCTATAGGGGAAAAAGAATCCTCAATTATCCAACACAAGACAACTTTCCAAATCCAGCTCACCTAAGCTATTTTTTTTTCCCCTCTCCTTCTACGAGCAAAATGAATGCTGCAAGCAGGCACGGTGCTAATGGTCTTTTTTCCTCGTCTCTTCCCCTTGCTCCCCTAACCGAAGGCAGAACTGCCGAGACTTCAGGAGCCTCTTCATGCTATCACTTCACAGGCTGCAAGGTGACAGCTTCGCCAGGGACTAATGCAGGGCGACATAATTGAATGTGGCCTGCAGCAAAGCAGCTGCCTGGAGCCACTGTTGATTGTAGCTGTCATCAGGTGGAGTTTGCTGCCGAAAAATACGGTCCGGAGGAATGYGGCTCTGGCACGCAGCTCCGCGCTGATGGCTTATTTACTCCTGCCCCTCCAACAGGTTTGTGGTTAATAATTGTCACCATCACACTCTTGAGTGAGCACAGATGCTCAAGCTCGGGATCATCAATAATCTTCCCGGTAACCTGGCCTTGGAAATTAAACAATGGCCCCAGTATTCCCATTTACTGGAGGTATATTGTGTGTTTCAGCTTGTCAACCTCCTCTTTTATTTATTTATTTTTTTTCTTTATGGAGAGCCTTAAATGATTTTAAAGATATTTCCTATGCCTGTTTATTTAACTGTCACAGGATGTGGGAGAAATATAATCTGCTAAATTAGGCATGAAAAACTGTACACAAGAAAAGGCTCCCTGATTTCTGCCTTGAAAAAGAAGTGGCTTTAATTACAAATTCAGATGAAGAAGCAATCACATCTTCCATTTATYCAGCTTTTTTCATTCCAAAGGATCTCACCACACTGAAGAAGCAATAGGTTTAATCTTTTCTCCTTTATTTGGAGATTGTGAAGTGCAGAAGGAGTATGATAATATTTCATACGAACAAGGCTGCAGGATCTCTCTCGTAGATGCAGTAAGTAATGTGCATTTCAGATAACACTGATCTTTGCTACTTAAATCCTGTCTAAACTCTTGGTGGAAAAATAAACAAGCCCCAAGATAAATTGGATTTTTTTTTTTTAACTACTATTATTCCTAACAGATTATAAATTGTTTACCCAGTATTTAAATCCAGTATACAAATATAGTATACACAGTATCATACACCAAATAGAATATTTAAAACATTTAGGATACCATATTTAAATTTAAATATAAAATACAAACCTTGGACTGTATTAAAGTACATAGAGACTAATGAAGACAATCCTCTGCTCTCAATTTATTATGTAGTTGTGCTGATAAAATATTACTCAAGTGTAAAAAGAGTAATTTCTCTTTAAATACTTGCCATTTGCMTTTTAAAAACAAAACATATTGGTGTCAGTGGCTTTTAGACATCCAGTTCTTCCGCATCAGTTGGCAACTAAGGAAGTTCTGGTACATCAAAGAACTCAGAGTGGGTTGATTAATGAAAAAGAAGATGGGATATTGGAGAAAATAAATGAAAAGAAGATTTGTCAGCCTGCACCTACTRGATGGTTTGATTGGGTTGCCTTGCTGTTTGTACCTGCTTGGATTCCTAGGATTTTAGCTTGCTGGGGATGATGGCAAGGAGTTGGCWGCATCTGCAGTACCACACTGCACACAAACCCCTTGCTAGGACTGGTGCATCATTTTGGACGAGTTTCATGAGGCTCTGCCCAGCCTGTAGCACCCAGACCAGCCCCACTGCAAGTTCAGGAGGTTCCAAAAGGCTCTACAAACTGGAGTTCAGCTTGCAGAGAACTTTTCCTGAGTTCTGGGCCTTATTTGGGTTTTGATGACTATGGGTTTGCAAACAGTCAATTTCCCAGCTCTGCTACGGTGGGGGTAAATGACATGGCAGGTAGACTTGGTATTAAAATTATTAAGCTTGTTGATTCTAGTTTCCAGCTATGACTGCATTATGGACACTCCTTTGATTTGGTGCTGAAGGAACTGGGAACAACATTTTCTCCTCTGTCCTGATCTTGAAAATCTCTTGCAGTGCTGCAAATAAAAACCAATTCTAGTATGAAACTGATGCACAATAAGAAATGTCTTCACATTATCCTGTCTGTGAACATCCTGAATGAAAGCTGTGGCTTTTTCAGACTGTCCTTATGGTGGTTTCCCAGCCATGTAACTTTAATGACTTCAGCAGAGTTGCTGCTGATAGATGTCCTCACGAGGAATCAGAAACAGAACAGATCACTCTTCTGCAGGGCTCCTCTGCTGCAGACAGAAACAAAAGGTATTTCTTTCCAGACCTTAGCTACCTAAGTCAGTTGTGAAATATTTCTCCCCCTCCTTGTCAGAACTGGATCTGCTGTTCATGAAAAGCAAGTGAAATATTTCTCCTCCTCCTTGTCAGAACTGGATCTGCTGTTTTTTGAAAAGCAAGGATTAATTATACAAGGTTTAGCCACAAACATCTGCTTTTTCTTCTTTAAATAAACATGTCCCTTCATCTGGTACTGAGGGTTCCTGGGGAAGGGAAAAGCTGTGCACTGCAGAATATCACCATGGGTTAACACGAGTGGTCTGATCATCCTGTCAGGGATGACTCTGTACCTTACCCAAAACACGAGCAAGCAATATTCTCTTAAAAAGAAAAAAAAAAAAAAAAAAGTGTTTTTAGTAGGAGATCATGATGTCAGCTCAGCTGTCTGCTTGTATTTAGATTTTAGGAGCTTGCAAGAGAATTAAAACCACTTGTTTCTTTTCTTTCTCTCTTTCTCTTTTTTCTCCCCCCCTTTCTTTCTTTTCTCTCTCCTTTTTTTTCTTTTTCTTTTTTTTTTTTTTTTAACTTGTCACTGCAATAAAGTTGGCTGTGGCTCTGGGGAGTCCTCTGTAAAGTACAACGCCCTGGGCTATGGGAGATGGAGCCCTCAATAACTGATATGAAAGGTCCTTAATTAAGCACTTAGCATTTCAAGGCAGTTATCACGGGTAGCCCACAGACCGAGCTGGCAGTCCGTCACCACCGATAGGCCACCTACATGACTAACATGAGTTGAGTCGAGTCTTTTGTACTTGAGGCGAGGAGCCCCGAGGCACAGGCTGATCTGGTGACCCTCCCAGATCCACTTTCTCTGCCGGAAGGAACTGGATATCGGATGTGACAACACTGCAGACGGGAACGTGGGTTTTTTATTTTCCCCCCCTGAAGAGCAGGGATTGAGGAGAAAGTTAGAATGACAGTGGCACTTTCTTGGCTCTGTGCATTGGTATGAATATGACCAAACCAAATGAATGAATAATTATGAATGTATTATGAAAACAGAAGGGAAAATCCTGTTGCTGTTGTGCATTCAATTATTTCACCGATTGGGAAGTTAACTAAGAAGARAGCGCTTGTCCCCCCAGCATCACTCTCCTTCCTGTTCTCTTTGTGATCTGCTGGACACGAGATCACAAGTGATTCAGGGGAAGTTTATCTCTGTATTAAGGAGAGGGGAAAGACTCTGGTGGCATTAAAATGGAAAGGGTTAATGGAATGAACTATAGATTAAATTGTAAAGCAATCAAAGAAAACCAAACACTTTATAGCAGACAACCATCTTCTGGTGTTTGGGTCTGTGTCAAGCCATGGATGTGGAAAATTAAAGCCATACTGAGAAGGGAAATGAACCATGTCTAATACATCCCCAGCAATAAAATGTTTTCACTAGGACTGTAAAACTGTGGCTTACATTAGGAAAAAGAAAATCAAACTATATGTCAATTCCACATCATGGGACATGAAGTGTCCACAAAAATTTATATTACTATTTAGAAGTGTTTCATTCTGGTGTTTTATTGTGATTGGATGCGCCCTTCTCAGTATCTTTTGACTGGTATGAAAATGATTTGAACTACTTTTTTAGCATTTATTTTACATCTATTACCTGTTCTATTACTTTTTATTATTTTATTGTGCTTGTGTAGAGGATTTTGCACAGTTTTCATTATAATGTAACATTAAGTCAATTTATTTGTGTATTACATGCTGTATAATTGCACCTTTTTTTGTGGAACAATTTGGATTTCATTATCCAACAAATCAGCAGTGTTACATTTTGAAAAGCTCTTGTTAGAAATCAAGTGCATTTTCCAAGTAAGACAACAGAGGTCAAGTTTGCACCAAAAAGGGAGCAGAAGAGTCCATGCCTAAAACACTTGCACAGATGAGAAGGGTCATGGGGGAAAGAGAAATCCTAATTTCTTGGAGAAATTATCTGATTTCTATAATCCAGATCAATGGAGATCAATGTTTTCAAGAAGGTAAAATAGTATGGAACAAGATGGTCTGACACAGAAAGAGTTTGAAGGGGACTAGATCAAGGCAAAACCAAATGGGTGCAGGGAGCATGTCAAATGGAACAGCATTTTTGTTTAAAATTCTTCCATATCATTCTGTTCCTTAATTTACAAGTGCCATAAAGAGTCTAACTAAAGTAGGCAAAGCAGAGTGTACATCTGTTTGTGCAGATCTGCTCTGCTATCACTTATCAGGCTGAAACCTTTCATAAGAGGTGACAGAGCAGCAACTGCAGCTCTCTCAAAGGTGAACTGACAGCCCCTCTGAAAAAGAAATTCAAAATAACATTTTAAATAGCACACCAGCAATGAGAAGAGATGTGAAGATACAAACTTTCACTTCTATTTAAGCAGCAGAAGTTGCTTTGTGGATCCCTCAGTTCTTTGGTAGTTACAGCTYCAGTCGTAAAAGTTAAAATTAGCGTGCAAGTAAATAAACAGACCGGTTGTACCCTGAAATCCTGAAGTTATGAGGAAACCTTTAMCACTCCTAGGTCTCCTATGTCATTCAGCTGTCCTGGCACAATGGATCCATCAGTTTTCAGAGGTCCACTATTTCAGAGAATCATGCAATCACTAATGCTGAAAAAAACCTCTGGAATTATCCAGTCCAGCTGTCAGCCCAGCACCACCACCATGTTCACCACTAAGCCATAAGTGCTTGAATACTTAATTGGGATGGTAATTCCACCACTTCTCTGGGCAAACTCTTCTAAATTTCATGCRTCATTTTATTTTCTGTTTATCAGGGCCTTTTAATTAAAAACAGTGTATTTACAGATGAGGACGTGTATATGATAAGGTGTATGTGCCTTTACAGTGTTGAGCACAACCCATCTACAGTATCACTTGAACTTCCATGATCAGTGAGCCCTCCAGGACTTCCAGTCATGAGGAAAACAATGGAAATAATCTGCTTTTAGCATTTTAAATGTTGTCAGTTTTTATGTGGCATTGGATTCCCCTGAACTGAAATACATACAGAAAAAAAGAAACGGAATGTTTTTCTGCAAATGCAATTTTTTTTTCTCATATTGAAACTATTTTGCTGTTGATAGATTTATTCCTCAAAAATATTGTCCTGACAGACCTTATGCTCTGTACAGAAATTCCGTAAGGAAGATGTGAGTAAAAGCAAAACAGATTTAGATGCTTTTTCAAATGTAACACTTTTTCAACAAATTGTCAAGTTCACTCTTGAGTTATGGTTTAAAGTCTTCACCTGCTTCATGGTAGCAGATGAATCAGAAAAAAAAAAGAGTAGAATATTTCAATTACTAATAACACCTTTTAACTCAGTCTTTTAATTCTCTTCCATCACAACTGGCTTAGAAACTCTACTACAGAAAGCCTTGCTTATTCTTGCCTTCCACCACAACCACACATCCAATCACAATGTATTTCAACACCTCTTAAAGCAAAGGATAGCAGCAGAACATTGTGGAAGACTGCCCAGGCATGAATATAATTTTTTTTTTTGCATTTCTAATGTCTATCATTCAGACTCTGGTCTTTTTGTGAGTGTACAGGTGCTGTATGTTTGAATATTCTACCACTCAATGCTCCRATATTAAAAGCATCACGTATTTAATACCCAGAATTACTGAGGTGATTTGARTAGCTTTACTGATGTAGTCCTTCACATTTCATGAGACTTATTCTAGGGATGTGATCATCTCCCTACACTTGGCATTGGTGAGGCTGCATGTCAAATATCATATTTGGTTTTGGGCTCCTTGCTGCAAGTAAGACACTGAGATGCTGGAGCATGTCCAGAGAAGGTAAATAAAGATAATTTCCAACCTAAGTGAATCTGTGATATCATGACAATGGARTTTTCCCCCTTCTACTGTAATTTGCTTTATTTTTGGTGAGCATTAATGTCCTTTATGAGCTGAGAAGATCCCATCATCCACATAGTAGTAAGTTCCATATCCAACTCCAGTACAATGTTAATAAATGCTTGTATGTGTGTCTGAATAATATATTCAACTCCTGTTCCCAGACAGAGGTCAGTGAAAACCTTTACTTCTTTCTGGAAGATGGTCACACTGTAATCAATGGAGTAATGAACTCCATCACTTCAAAACATATTGTCATAAATGGAGTTAACAGCTGAGTGGGTGACGATCCACTGTGAAGTGTTTTGTCTCAGTTACTCAGTTTCTCACAAACTTTGAAATCCAGCAATGAAATCCAGGAGTCAATAACCCTGAGGATTTTGGCTTTTTCTTTTCCTTGACTCAATTTCCTTGACTCAATTTCCACATGTTAAAGGGTAATGAAGCTTTTCTGTTGCTGCTCTTGAATTGTCATTATATTTTACTGTTCAACTGTGATCCTAAGGAAGGGGAAAGTTTGGGGTGTTTTTTGCGGGAAAGTGTCTTTTCAGTGGCATGTTATTTCAGTGGCAAAAAATTGCTTCAAAATGCATTTTTGTTATTATTTTAAAYACTTTTAAATACTTACAAATACATCCTAAGTCCCATGGAAATTTYAATTGATTCCAATCAAAAGGAACAACCCTGCATCTCAGAAGAGAGGAGCAATCCACCAAAAATGTTCTAGAAGAGTGGAACAAAAGCCCACATGTTCAGCACAGAATTAATAGTCTGGCATCTAAGAATCCAGATAATTTCTAGAGAGTTTATCTCTTGTCTGGAAATAAATAAAATATGAAAATTTTCCAGTGTGACCAGTAGAAAAACTTGTCTTAGTACTGCAATGATAAGAAAAAACTTTAACCTGAACTTCTAAATGGGAGACACAAATCAGGCACACAATAATAAAATAAGAAGAGGGAATAACTTGCTTAACTTCTGTCCCCAGTGCTAGACAAAAATGTGGAAATATCCTTAAATGACTGAACCTGGCATTTCTCAATTGTTGTCAAAGTAACAAGTCTGTCATATAACAACTCCCAGAAAGTGCAATCTCCTTTATTTTTTAATAATCTTGGTTCATGAAACATTCCTTTTGCTTTCTCCACACCTTGAGTAAGTATTTATGACCATAAATGCTCAGACTCTTTAATGGGCATTTGTACTAGATGCAGTGGAATTACCCCAGAGATCTCCCATTATCTTTACCAGTATTTTTCTTCCATGTTCATCCATTTCTGCTCTATATTTATCTCAGAAAAGCATCTTGAGCTCCAAAGAAGTGTTTGATAATAAGAATTCATAAGCAATGACTTATGCATAAGCAACGACCTATTTACATGCAATTGATTCTGTGGGGAGAAGGAAGCTGAACGTAAGATGACAAACTGCACGACACATCGAAGACCCTTTTAATTTACATACCTAATCTGGGCATGGATTCTGCTCACTCAAATTCAGTTCCTTCCCTCTTTACTGTCTCTTGCCCTGTTCTAGGAAACAACTGCTCTCAAAGAGTCCTTAACTGGGCACACCCCTGATCTAGTAAGTCATAAACCCTTCATTTCTATGAAGGCAAGACATTCCTTTCCTTACACAGGGCGTCTGCAGTGGAGAAGGATTTTTTTTTTTTTTTGGTAGTTATATTTAAAAGAAGAAAAATTAATGATACAAATGTTTCTGAGTGGTAAAAAAGGATTTAAGTTTAGGCTAGATGCACTGCACAGTCTTTGGCTAAAAGTTCAGGTGTGCCTGTAGCAGCAACTAAATCAACAAACCCCATTTTTCCTCTGCCCCATATTCCCCAGTTTCTCATTAGYTGGTTACAAATGTTGCTGAAGGTGAAGAAGAAAATAGCCCAAAACTGCTATGACAAAGGAAATAAGTGTAGCAAAAGCTCAAATAAAGAAGAAGTGGGTTTTCTCAATGCAGGGTTTTATAATTATGATTATTTTATTTTATTGTTTGCTGGGGAGAGTCAGAGTTTTGAACAGCACTGGCACGTAGCTATTTCCTCTCTTGTGAGAAAGATGGGAGATGACATGTCAGAGCAATTCTTTGTCAGAGATATACATCTGCATGAAGAGAGTAGAGTTAAAAATTTAATCTGCAAAGCTATTTAGAGAGTGGATAGGCCTTGACAGGCCTCCCAAATGTATTAAAAGAACAAGAACAGCAGAGTTATGGAAAAAAAAAGCTGTTGCAAGCAAACAGAATGAAACTAAGCTTTCTTGACAGAATCAGTTTGCCAAATGACTTTAAAATTGCACTATGTCTTGTAGTTTTTTCTTAAATAGATTTTAATTTAGATGTGTAAAACAGAAGAAACTTGCTTAACTTCAGAGACCTGCACAGCTTTTCCTTCAAAAAAGGGGAAGAAAGGGACCCTGACAGTGCTGTTTAGTCAGGTCAGGAGGCTGATGAAGGAGGGATGGATGGTGGTGAGGATGAGCAGCAGCGCCAGACTCCAGAGAGCTGACTTCAGCTCTTGCCTMAACACAGACTCTGTGTGTGACTTTATGGAAGTCATTTGATCGTACTGGACCCAAATAGAAAAATATTGTGAGGTTTGGGTTCCTATGTCCCTGTAGCGCACATGGCAATGCTGCCCTTTTTGCCATGTGCATCCCTGCCTGTGAAAATAACACATGCTACATTCTTTATTGGCTTTTTCTGCATATGGAATAAGCCTTTGGGTCAGGGCAGCTAAATGTAGGTGGCAGTCATATTGCCTGAATAATTTTTTTTAAATTAGACATCTTTCCAACTCAGTCTTGAATTTCTCTACAATCAAGAGTCAGCATATCCAGAGATCAGTTAGTTCTATGTATTTTAGATATCCCTGTTAGAACTGGATGAATCCCACTCTGAAAAGCCCTTTGTTTCTTCTTTGCCTGTAGGAAAAAAATTGATGACTGATGTAGACTTCTACATGGCTAAAAATGCGAATTTTTTACACAGTTAAAACCAACCCTATTTTGTTAACAGTAGAGTACTCAGCGCCAGGAAGTCTCCAGAAGTTATATTCAAGTAAACAATAGAGAGCAGTCAAGTCTCAGATATTTGACATCCAGTTCTGTTCCCTTGAAGCCAAACCTGTACCTCCCACTTTTACAGCCCAGAACTGCAGAAGTGTTTGCACAATTCTGGACATCTCAGGCTTGATATGATCATATGGAGCTGCTGGCTGGACTGGAGCCTTCAGGGCTGTCCTGCAGAGAAGGGATTTCCTTCATGGCATGGACAAAGGGGAGAGCAGCTCCAACAGATGTTGAGTTCCTTGGCTTCCCTTCCTGTGTTATATACCTGCCTGACAACATTACTGGAAGCATAAGATTTCAAGTACCAAGGAAAAGAGCATTTCACAGTTGTAATAAGAGCAACTCTTGGCCACATGTAACTACTGACCATGAAAAATGAAGTCCATATGCTGCTGAATGACCTCAGAAGACCTTTCAGAAAACATTTTGTTGCTATGAAATTATATTGCTTTCAAAGTAGTTTGTAGATTGCAAAACAGACAGAAAAATTCCATAGAATCACAGAATGGTTTGGGTTTGAAGGGACCCTCAAGAATATCTCATTCCAACCCCCTGCAATGGGCAGGGACACTTCCACTAGACTGGGTTGCTCCAATCCCCATCCAGCCTGGTCTTGGACAGTTCCAGGGATGGGGCAGCCRCAGCTTCTCTGGGGAAAGTCCAAAAGTTAAATTCTAACACTCTGCTCAGGCAATTCTCTTTCTCAGGAGACAGTGAGAACATTTAGCACATGGTACATTCTGTTCTCCAGTTACTGCCACGCTTTGGAGATTTGGCTTATATTGAAATCTGCTATTGATAAAAGGAAGAGAGAAACAAGAGGAATGAATATATCCRCTTTCTTTTCCATGATCATTCTGATCTTATCTATTTAAAATAAATATTATCACTATATTAAAATAGTGCAGTTTAGTAATCCAGATTGTTTTAGTAGATTTAATAATATTAGTGGAATGTAATAAGCAACTAATGATTAAATAGAAAAGAACAGGCAAAATAACATGATTAGAAATAAAATTAATAAAAAGCACTTTCACAATTTAATAATGAAATTTTAGGGTTAAAAGGTTTGGAATTAAAAAGGGGTGTTTAATATCCCTTAATAATATTTTTACTTTAAAAACTTTAACACCTCTTTTCCAGATGCCCAAAGTACCTGGAGAATATATTTAGCTTCCTGCACTACTGTGATACCATAACACAGTCAAAATTACAAGAACACATTGTATAAAAATAATATCAAGATTCCCTGAAGAGAAAGGTAAGGGAAAATAAATGGATTGCATAAGCATGGAGAAAACAGAAAAAGTGTAGTAATTGGAAAGAAAACCCAGACCTGAACCTTAAGTATAAATAACAGGAATGTAGAGTATTATTTGTGGTTGTAGCAATGATACAGAGATTTAAAGGAAAAGCTGGAAGGATTTTGCATGTGGTACTTCTTAGCAAGCACTGGAACCCTTGGATTTGGTGTCTGAGTATAATAATCAGAGGACTTGGAGGCTTTATTATTTATCTTCAGCATGGTGCTGGGTAAATTTTTAATTTCTTGGAGGCAAGGTTTTTTAGGTAAGTTGATAAATTCTCTCTCAGCCTGTAGTTTAACAGCAGAGCTAAGAAGTCACTGTTAAATGATTATTTTTTTTTTTTTGCCTCTAGAGGGTGGCTAATCTCATTCTGAAGAAAAAAAAATCCCAACTATATCAGATAATTCACAGCTGGAAGCACCTATTTGTTTCCTTTGAGCGTAATGGAGATCTGGGTGATGACACCTGGCTTAGACAAATGATACAGTTGAACTGAATTGTTTCCTTTATTCCACACTGAATCCTGTCTCAGATGAGTGCATCTAAGGCCAGTAACTCCTAGTTGTTGTGACCTTATGCCTCTTTCCTTTGAAAATTAAATAGTGTTATCTAACCAAGGGAGTCTCTTAAGGATGCTCATGTCAAGGTGTGTGCACATATTCCTAAGTGTGTAAATAAATAAACAAACCAGGTTTTAAGAAAATCTTGTCTTGGAATAGATAAACTATTTAACTTTCATGGATTTATCACTGAAGCTACTGAGTAYGAAAAAAGTGAAAAAAAGGATATTACCAAAATATCAATGCATGGAGCTTTCATACAAACAAGAACTTTGAGTAAAAGAAGCTTGCCTTTGATTTKAAATGTTTCCTAGGCATCCATATGTCAGTTGTTATTACTTTTTATATAGCTAGAATGCTGGTTATGGTGCTGCAACAGCAGAACTAGAAGGAATTTTTAGTTCTTCTTTTACTGAAATTCTCCATAGTCTACAGGATCTAGCTGCTGTGCACTCATACAATCTTTGTTTCCCCAAATTTTTCATTGTTTGGTTTTAGCACAAAACCCACAAGTGGAAATACAGCAGGATATGGGAACCAGACAGAATATTTGGAGCAAGATGTAATAACTCATGGTGCAATTTACCCCATACATTTTAGTATAAATTTTGCAAACGTGGAGTAGTGGCATATGTTAGAAAGTCTTCAGATAATAAATTATCATTCAAAAAAGTAGCATCAAATCTTGATGAGAGTTTGATTAAGTTAATCTTAGAAAGTACATCACTAAACCAATACAAAAATGGTGATGACTAATTTTAAACAGCACCATCTACAAATAAGCACTCTGCCTCCCATTCTACCCACCCAATCCATTACCCAAGCTTATGCCTCTCTAGGAGACCTGAAGTTATTATAAATCATGTTTGGATGCAACATTTCATGGTTACAGAAACTCATACACTGAATGCCTTTGTAGGACTTTAGGATGCAAAATATCCTCGGGCCTTAGATCCTATTGAGGAGTAATAACATATCCCTTGCATTTAGAAGCCTATGAAAGGCATAATTTTYATTCCCAGTCTCAGCCTTTAGGTGTCAGATTAATAGGGTGTAGAAGATTTAAAAGTGGCATCCTGAGGCCCAGAAAGCAGGATTCATCTAACCTAATTTTAGCCATCTAAAATTTAGTGGCTTGGTTTAATAGCCCACATATGCTGTGGTTCCAAGCACCATCTGAGTCTAGGGAGTTGCAGCTGGAGTCCAGGTGGAATACTTTGGGGTATCCCAGATGGCACTAAATGGTCATGTTTAGCCAGCTGACTATTCAATGTCTGCTTCTCATTAATGACCTAGGATTTGTTTTGGTACAAGATTAACACACTGAAATGTGGGTGTTCACACTTTAGGTCCTTGATCAGAGTGGGAATTTGGTCAACATAGTTCAGTTGCCTAAAAAAGTCCATCTAATCACATTTGAGATCATAGAATCATTGAATTGTTTAGGTTGGAAAGATCTCTAAGATCATCAGATCTAACTGTTAAAGGTCAAGGGCAYTACCTAAAAACTTTGTTTGCTTCACTGCTTAAAGAACAAAGGAATTTCTTAGAGAGCAGAAGATGACTGAGGTTATCTCCCATTATATTGTTTTTCCAGGTCATGGGTCTCCTCTAGGTCCTGTACTACACACACCAGGGCTGTGCAGATGTCTCAGATAGCTCAGGGCAATGTTCAGGTGGTTATGCAGGAGAAACAATCTCCAAAAGGTCTTTGGGAGCTTTTCTCCTGGTTAAATGTAAGTGGCTATTGACTGAAAGGGGAAATKATGTAGGAAGCAATTCCTGTGACTTGTGTCACTTGATGTAATATAGGAAGGACTCCGGACTCACAACTCCTGTTGGGATGAATGCAGATGAGAGCCACAAAAATGATTAGAGGGATGGAACATCTCTCCTATAAKGAAAGTCTGAAAGAATTGAGTATTAGAAAAAAAATTCTTCCCCGTGAGGGTGGTGAGGCCCTGGCACAGGCTGCCCAGAGAAGCTGTGGCTGCCCCTGGATACCTGGAAGTGTCCAAGGCAAGGTTGAATGGGGCTTGGAGCAATCTGGGATGGTGGAAGGTGTTCCTGCCCATGGCAGAGGGGGTGGAATAAGATGATCTTTAAGGTCTTTTCCAACCCAAACCATTCCATGATTCTGTGATTCTATGMTTTATGGAACTTGTATTTTTATAGAGCTAGACATCAGTTTCTTTATATGTGACAATTTCTCAGCCTCTGTTCATACCTTGTTGAGTGCTCTTAACCAGGATTATTAGAAAAGAGTAAACTTTATATAATTTTTTTTAAAAAAAGTCCAAGTATACATTTTCACCCCATTTTTCTAAATATTACCTAAGTAGATAATGACTAATGACCTCTTTTGGAGGTGATTCCTCAGCTTTTCTAGCAAAGTCATTCTAACTTTGGATCAATCACAGGAAGAAAAGGACAAGATCATCAATTCAGAATAAGAAGTGTATTCACCACATTAATCTGCGTGCATGTTAATGCTCATGGGTTGTTCACAAACAGATTTAAGTTTTGAGCAAATCTTTGTGCTTTGTCTATTTGTGCTGTACAATRGCCCAGCAGAGTCACAAGATCCTTGCTAATAGGAACTGATGTTTGTACAATGTTTCTGTTTTTCTTCCAAGTATTTTGCTTTCCAGTGTCAGAATTAAACACCTCCAGGTTCAAACACAACATTTTAGCATTGTCTCAGCACAAAGGTTAATCTGTGTTGAGAGAATGAATTCATGTTTTCTAATGAACTCTGCAGAAGGTGTTTGAATATCTTAGTGACTTGGGCCACTGTGACCAAGTCTTCAAGAGGTAAACATGAAGTTTTTTCACTCAGGAACTCCTAAATTCAGATTTCATAGGTGATACAAAGAAGGTATAACTACACATAATTAACCATAGATGACTATCCCCCAAAAAATGACAAGAAAAGAAAATTACACATTTTGAGTCAGTAGGGAAAGATAGAAAGAAAATATTTGACCAGCTGGAAATCACAGATGTTTTTCCTGTCCATTACATCAATTCTTCCAAGAACATGACATTGGGCATCAAGACCAGCTCCTTTTAGGACATAGTTCATCTTATCATTAATACTTGGCCAAACTTCCACCTAAAAAGAACAGCAATTTTATTCTCATTTAATATAATTTTCTGTCTCTTTGCAAGGGTTTTTCCTGAATCTCTCTGGYCTAATAACAAGAATCTGTCAGTAAGTTCAGATCTTGGTCAGCCTCTGCATTTGGGGGTTTAAATCTGATTCACTCCTAGAAGAATCAATTCACTGCAGCACAAGGTCTGCTTTATTATACCCTGTACTTACCAATCCCTGATGTTCCTTACTACACTGACTCTGAACACAAGCTGAGGGATTGTATTAAAAACTTTCATGCCCCTAAAGTTAGATTCAGAATCTCCACTGATTCAGTTATGCAAAAATTGCTAATTACTTTAAGCCTAAAGCCAAGACCAGGGTTTTCTAAATCTTTCATAATGCTCTTAACTATAACATAACCACTCATATCCAGTCATGTGTTGATGTAAATTTATCCACTACCTTTTCTGCTTGCTTTTATCTTGGTTGGAGACAGACTCTATCCCAAGCCTGTCCAAAATATTAAAGCTAAGTCTATGCAACATTTTTATGWTTTTAAACATTTAATAAAAGATACGTTATGCCAATTTTTAAAATATTCATTAGTGTGTGTCTTTAATTGAAAGAAWATTTTGGTAAGGATTTATTTAGTTTGAGGCTGGGGTTTTTTTTCTCTTTTTTTTTTTTCCATGTTAGCTTTGAGAAAACAGGTCACCTCTGCAGATATATTGCAGCAAATCTGATTTATGGTCAAACCCTACAGAAAAGGAATCTCTATGAAATATTCACTTTGATTCAACTGCAGTGGGAAAATGTAAAAATAGAGAAAGCTCATGACATGATATATGAAAATAATTCATTCTGCTGTATATAAAAAATGAGGGGATCYGGCAGCATCAATGATTCATCCTCTGCTAATACAAATTCAAAGTAGAGGAAATGCTGAATTTTGTAAAACAACAGGCTGACGAGTTAAGCTGCCAACTATTGTTTTGGATCATCATTTCCTGAGAAACTGGGAAGATGATTCTTGTTTTTTTCACCTGCTGCAGCTTCCTAGCACTCTATTAGCCTGCACAAAGGGCTTTCTATCTCCTTCACACCGTCCACAGACGTATTAAGATTGTGAACAGCTGGTAAACTGYTTTGTTACTGTTTTCAGTGCAGGTCACTCTTTTTGTTTTTTTTTTTAAAGCATACCCGTTCCTATTATGCTGGTGAAATGTTCTTGATCAACACACTGGGTCAGCTCCTGAGCTGGTGTAAATCAGCAGAGCTCCACTGAAGCTGAGAAAATTATGTGGATTTACACCAGCTGGGAATCTGGCCCACAGATYCTAAGACAAGCAAATAATTCACAGTGAATTATTTATAGCGTGAGTTTCACATGATTTTCTGCTTATGCAATTCTTTGATTTATTTTGCATTCTATGCAAAGTTGCTTCAGAATTTTTCCTTTGGCAAAGAATCATCCCTATAAGCTGAGAAGTCTCAGCTTACAGGGGATGGGTGTGTTATTCAGAGTAGGTTGTTGTGAGTTTGGGTAAAGACCCATGAGTTTTTTGTTGTACTTGCTCTTAGTGATATAGACATTTAAAAAATAGTGTTAGTATTATTTCATKTTTTATTTTTCTTTCTTGAATTGAAGATCTAGAACCACAAAGAAGGTTCTTTCATGCAGTCCGTTGGTAATGAAGATCCTTGACAACAGTGGAAGCAGATACATCTCCAGACAGGCGGAAAAATGTTTC
This sequence comes from Cardinalis cardinalis, assembly GCA_014549065.1. Taxonomy (NCBI): domain Eukaryota; kingdom Metazoa; phylum Chordata; class Aves; order Passeriformes; family Cardinalidae; genus Cardinalis; species Cardinalis cardinalis. Next base: position 984,133 of record JACDOX010000105.1, read on the forward strand.
AGTTCAAGATACATTTACAATCCCTTCCTCAYTTGCAGAAACCCTTTTCACCTGCTCAAGTAAGTCACTTTAGCTTCTCTATATCATATTTTCCCTATCTGCAGAATTTTAGACTAATTAATATATCTTTCAGTTTCCGAAATCTCAGTATTTATTGCGATAAAACCAAGAGGATTTTCATACACTACATGGATAACTTATATTACATATTTATTGACATATCTTGGAATGGGAGGGAGTCACCTAATTATTTTCATGAGGAACTCCTCTCAGCTTCTCTGAAACATTTGTCAYCTTTCACTATTTGGACTGGAAATAACATTTATTTATTTGTTTATTATCAAATTAATTAGTCTTTGCAGTTCTTAATATACTTCYCCTTTTCTCTGGGCACCAAAGACAYTGCCAATCTTAAATTTTTGCTTAAATTTTAATTTTTTWAAATTTTAGCTTAAAGCAACTCAGTGTTGCTACAGTTAACCCACTATTTTGAGGTGTTGCTCAAATGACACTAATCAAAATAWTTTTTTTAGGATTACTTCAGCAAAAGGTTTTTAGGATCATTCACAACTCTCTTTCCAAGAAAAGATTCAGAAGTCAATTTTTCTTACAACCAGCAGGACAAATAAATGATTTTAAGAGAAACATTAACAACCCTCTGTTGGCATCACCTCCATTAAACACGCATAACTCAATACATTTATTATTTCTCACTACACAACATTCATCCTCTGCTGTCCCTTATTCCTTTGGAGCAGCACTGCTGCACATCACCAGGGTGAGAAGTGATACAATTTTTAATTTCRATACAATGTGGTGCCTGGGAGCAGCTTTCATTGCGGGAAGTTCAGAAGGCAATAATTGTTGTGTGCATGGCACGCCAGCCTGATCAATGGGCTCTGGAGCCTGTGTGGCCAGCTCTGCCCAGCCCCACCATTTGCAACCTAATTAGCAGCTGCTCAGAGATGGGAAACAGGTGCAGATCCGGGCCCAGGCCAGGGAAGTCTGCCTATAATTAACAAGGAAAAAAGGGTCAGATATTGGGAAGAATATCAAATCTTGGTCCACTGGGGCTATCATGCTGGCCTCAAAGGCATAGTCACCTGAGATCTTAGGCATGCTAATGTAAATTATGCAAGCTTTCAAACAACATGGCTGCATAATCAGTTGGCAGGGAAGAAATGACTGGCTGGTTTTGTGTGGTTTAGTCTCAGTGCTTAAAAAAGAAATAGAAAGGATTTCAGTGTTCTCACTGTGTTGCTTTTTTGTTTTGCAAATAACAGTGGTTTGCTGTTGAATAAACAGAGGAGAAAACGCCTGACTTGTCTGCTGTTAGTAGTAATGTGCAGGCATATATTTTAGCTCTGACATTTTATTTAATCATGAAACTGAGTGAGCACTTATATATGCAGAAAAATTTGTTCTGAATTAACAAGGATAACCCTGGTTAACACTTGTATGGGCCTCTCTTAGCTGGAAGTTGAAGACTTCTTAATATCAGCACTGCTTTCTGTATGTGTTTGTATAACTTGTGAAGAACCAAATTACTTCTCTTGGATGCTAAAAAGAAGGTGCTTGATGGCTGGTTGATTCTGGCCATGGTGATGGTACTCGGGGCATCAACTGGRGTTCCAGATCCCATTGGGCCAAGCAGGATATTTACGTGAGAGAAAAAGGAAGGCATTTTACATAAGAAGAAAAAGATAGGAAACTACCCCAAGGTAGTTAAAATGTATTGATGACTTGACAGAACTTTCTGGATGCCAACAGGTACTTCAAAGGAAGGACTGTGTCCCCATGAGGTGAGGCATAATCCTTCAATTTGCCCTTTGAAGTTTATCTGATTAACTTCAGTTCTGTAGCAGAACAGAGGCAAATCACACACATTTATTCTAATGAGCCCATTACAGAACAGATCTAATTGAGATGTTATTATGTCATTATATACACACACACCCCTACACATACTCATAACCATTTTTTGAAACATGGGATACAGGGAAACCAAACTAAAAACAAAATGAGAAGGAAGGCAAAGGGCTTCTTASCTTCTTCCATTGTAAAATTTCTGCCCACGTTATATTTAAATGCCTACTTTAAGTAAAAAGAGCAGCCAGAGAGTAATACCTGTGCCTTTTTTTCACCAGTGCTYAAAGAATAGATCCTTTCCTGCCTCCTAGCAACTTACATTATCTAAAAATACATTTTAGATTTACTCAAAAATATGAGATATGTGTGAAAATCTGAGATCAGGAAGTCTGACCATTTTTTGACAAAATTGGTTTTTTTGCAGAATGGGGGGGGGGAATTAGACCCTGCTGAAAGTAGAAGTATTTTGTCACTAGAACGGCTGTGAAATTATTTTAGCTATCTAGATATTTTGGGTTTCAGTTCTCTGGTTGTTCAAATTTCCAGTTTCCAAACATTTGACAGTTGCTGATTTTTTGCTCTGCTTTAACAGGGAAAATATCATAGGAACATAGAATCGTAGAATGGCTTATGTTGGAAGAAACATGAAAAATTATCTAATTACACCCCCTTGCCCCAKGCAGGGACACCTTCCACTATCCCAGGCTGCTCCAAGCCCCATCCAGCCTGGCCTTGAACATTTCCAGGGATCCAGGGGCAGCCACAACTTCTCTGGGTAGTCTGTGCCAGGACCTCACCACCCTCACAGGGAAGAATTTCAAAGAATATTCATTATTTGGTATTTTTCATTGGGGTAGAATACAATAGCAGAAGTAATGAAAACAGCMTAAGTTTTGAGAAGACCAAGGATACTCCTGTGCTTACAAGGCTCACTAGACCAGAATGTTTCTCAAAGCAAATGGATTTCCATGATCTTTCTGTCACTGTGGGAAATGACCCCCTGGGCATGAGTCACTGACCTGCCTGTGCAATAGACAGCCAGTGAGAGGAGCCACAAAAAGAGCTGGAAATTTAAGAGCCTSTAAGGTTAAGCAACAAATCCACATCCACAAAATAAAGAATGGAAATCTGACAATGTCATGTAAAGGACAAGAGTCTTGGGCTGACCTGGAAGTTTACTACTCTGAATTTTAATGTATGTGATTAGTTATAAGAGTGACAACTGTAAAAGGTGGTTTATCCCAGAGATCTGGAGCATGTGTGGCAAGCAGACCTGCTCACCAAAGGGGTGTTGCTGTATTCACAGTATCCTTTTGGTTTCTGTGCTAAAACCTTTCATGGACTTGATATGTTTTCTCAGAATTTTTTTATTCTGGTGAATCTGGCAGAAAATCATTTTACTCTGAAGTTGTTGACTGACTCTACTTGGTCTAGACATTAGCTTTGATCAACAGATGGGGAATTGAGCCAATGTGGGCTTAAAACACCTGCCCAAGATCATGTGAGAAACAAAAGCTGAGCTGAAAAASTGTGCCAGGGCTGTATCTGTTTTTTCCTTCCACTAACAGCAAAATTCATGTAGCTTAAAAGCAGAAACCAGTGAAAAACATATGTCTGGYTTTTGACTCAATCACATTGTGATAATACAAGAGGTTCTATTTAAGTTTCTCTTTTAAGAAGCTAGAACCCAAAAAATTTAGGAAAAAATAAAAAGATATKACAAGTATTTTATTTGCATTTTATTTCTTTGACTTTTTGTATTCTAAGAAGAAAGTCAGGAATAAATTTGCAAAACTGCCTCATTTTTACCTGCTGGTCTCATGATTATGTATATARGTCCAGAAAGCAGCTTGGAACAGCCAACCCCATTTTTAGTGATCATTTACCCAGCATTGTGTATGATAGTACAGAATGTTATCATGGAATCACATGATTTTTACAGTTAGAAAAGACCTCTAAATCCAACAGTTGAAGCTTAGTGATGCTGCATAAGAAGCCTAAATGCATCCATATTTTTTTTCTTAAAATGCAATTCTTCTGCTTTATACCTCTTTTTTTTTTTTACCCTCATAGCTGCAGTGGTGGGAGCTATGTTGTTCTTCTCAGTGGTCCAGACTGCAGTATAATACACAATGCCTGACAAAGTCCCACAAAGCAGAATACAAATCACTCCATGTCATACTGGAAAAGGAAAGCAATGTGAAATTTCTTCAGTRTCAATAACTTCTGCTGCTTCTGAGGAGATGATTTCAAGGAAAGAGAGAGAACTTTATAGCTGGAGATAATTTCGGGATGGGATGTATGACTGTCATTTGAATTTGACAGCCTGAATTTCCAGGATGTTTTTTTTTTGATTATTCTTGTTCAAAAATCTCAGTGCTGATTCTAGAACTACACCCTTTATGCCTAACATACAAAGTAAAAGAAATATTTATATATATTCTGCATATGTGAAGCTACATATACACACACACACATTTTCAAATCTCAAGTGACTTGAAGTGATTAATTAATCATTGCAGTACCCCTGGGACAGGAATATTATCTCAATTTAGAAGCAGTGAAATGGATGAAAACAGTTTGAGTGATTTATTCAGAGTAAGAAGCCAGCAGAGTAAAGAAACTGATTCTGACTCATTTCTAACTCTTTACATGATCTACATATTTCTGTAGGTTACTGAGCTCAGTATTGGAACCCTGAATCCAAACACCCTTGAACTTCATGATTATTCWCATTGAATTGGCTTCCAACTCTTTAGAAGGGTTTATATATAAAAAAATTGGCTTTTTTTTGGCACCAACTCAGCTAGAGAATGAAAAATTTCAGCATTTATCRTTAGGTTCTAATTCTAACCATGCATTTTAGAGTACCAGCAGGTATGTACCCACAAATAATTACTTCTGGGCCTAATGAAAGCTTTCAGCACCCTTTACTAACATTCTTTATTTATTATCCTTAGACTATCATAGCTAAACTAATCATAGTCTTGTAATATATGGCAGAAAATATAATTGGAGTCATTGGAGTTATGATCAAAGGAGATAAGGGAAATCTTGACATTTTTAATGGGATTAAACTGAAGGTAAAATAAACCTCTTTTACTACAGAATATAGCTCATGCTTAGTAGGAACACAGATTTTCACTGTTTCTTCTCACCCATGGAAGAGCTTTCCTGTCTGAAAGTGCATCCCTACAGTTTTTTAATATATTTTCCCCCTGCTACTGTCATTAACCCTGTCTAGCCACCAGCACAAGCACCAGACAAGGCAATCCAATGCTGAGACACTGAATTATTGCCAACCCATTTGTGCCATCTGCTGCACAAGTGTCTGTTGATGGAAGGGGTGGTGGGGCACCTGGTGACCACGATGTCAAAACAAGATTAGTAAGGGCAGGCAGGGAACAGCAAAAGGGCTGCACAAACAAAGCAGTGAGGCAGGCAAGAGACTGGGATAAGCAGAAACCCCAAGGCAAGCAAAAGTGATGCTCTTCTGCTTGGTTACTCTGAGAATCCCAACCACATGCATTGAGGTGGCCTTTTCYGACATGGGAGTAAAGTGGAATTTTGCTGCTTATAGGACACAGAAGTGATGCAGTAGCACTGCTGCCACTGGAAAGCACAGAGAAAAAGAGGGGAAAGGATAAAGAAATAAGGAAGGGAGTTGTGGAATCAGATTTGATCACCATCTGCCTGAAGGGATGGGGAAGGAAGGGAGGATGGAGTGCTGCTGTGAGAAGGGGTCTCTGCTTCTGTGTTTCACAGGTTTGGTGCAGAAATATCTGGAAAAGCAATTAAAAATGTATTTCCATCATCTGTAGGCAGCCTGTTTTCCTCTTGTGCTTATATGAAGTAATGTGGCATCACCTATATAAACCTAAAAATATATAAATACTTTTTTCATCATAAACCGCTAATAGGATAAAATGTTCACCTGAAAATCTGTCCATTCCTACCCTTACTGAATATTCTCACCCTGTACTTTTCTGCCTGTGCAACAGACTGTTGGAAGCTTCTAAACTTAAAAACTCCTCCCATCACTAAAAAAAAATCTTTTTTTTTATATACCAGGTTTTGTGCCTTTATGAGGAACTGCTGCCATCCTCAGTGTACCTGTTAGTTACCTGCCCTTTTTCTTTTTTCCTCCATAAAGATCTCTCATACCATGCTCTTTCAGGATTCATGACAGACACCACTGAATGGAACTGGTTTTTCGATTACTTTTAAACATATTTTTAAATAATTTGGTATAAACTCCATATGGGGTGCACTTTCTTTTTCTGCTTCTTTCTCTCTCTCTCTCTTAGTCTCTCTCTGAAGTGACACGGATTTGTAGCACAAACTTTGAATTKATGTGATTCGGTGAGGTTCATTGCTGGAGGCAATGTTATGCAATAGCTGAAAATCTTACAAATTTCAGATGGCAAACATTCTTTCGTGGCCTTTAAGGTCTTTTTGTGTGGATTGTTTTACATCTATGAATTGCAAGATGTAAGTTTTATATTTTCTAATTGGCTTCCTAAAAAGTCTTATTTTTCTTCTTTTTGTTGCTTTCCAAGTAATATTCTGAACACAAACAAGGAATACAAATATATTACTTATTGCAAGTGTTACTTTCTTTTTTATATTCAGGTCTGCTTCWTGTGTTCAGTTGTAACAATAATTTGCATCTGGATGACTAAAATACTGTGAAAGAATTGAGTAGCATATATCTGCACACCCCAAGTTAGAAAACAAAAAATCCARTAGGAGGTATCTTACAAGCTATCCACCCATCCTCTAGGAAGAGGAGTTTCTGAGGGTCACTGATCCAGATAGCTGGAGAATTGAAGATCTGCAGTGTCCATGATCAGTATCAGGTGTCTTTTGACCTTCACGTTATCCCAAAGGTCTCTGCATTTTTCTTTTTTCCCCTCTTGCAGTCTTTTAATAATTTTAAAGAATTCTGTGAACATTTATTTTTCTTGGACCAGTTTCAGAGGTCTTTCTTAGAACCGTAGAATCCTAGAATATCCTGTATTGGAAGGGACCCACAAGGATCATTGAAATCCTACTCCTGGCCCTGCACAGAACAGCCCTGAGAATCTCACCCTGCRCCTCAGAGCTTTGCCCAAGTGCTTCTTGAACTCTACAGGAACAGCCACATCTCTTTCCTCCAACTTAATTAAATCTTTCTCATCTTTTCAGTCTCTGACCATTCTTGCATTCTATRTAGAACTAAGGTTCTCTTTTGCTCTCCTCTAGACACCCTTGCTATTTTTATTGACATACATTGTCCAGCTGAAGCCACGAAGTGCAGTGAAMTGATTTGATTTGTTTTAGAAATATTTATACCTCCCAGCCTGATATTTAACTCTGAAAAAGAATGACAGAGAAGAGTCACTGTTCCTGCAGTAGRCAGGTATTTTTGGAGAAGTGCTGACTGCTCAAACATCTCCTATTCTGTGCAAATTCATTTTTTACTGTGTAACTTTAGAATTTTGTACTTAGACTTAAAGAATTAAATCTACTTGTGATGATAATTTTGGCTTTTAATTATTTTCCTGTGGTACACTTGCAGACTATTCAACAGTAATTCACAAAAATCAATAGTCTCTCTCTCTCTATTAAGAAGTAATTAAACTTCTTAATAACAACATTGAGCCATACCTCTCATGGGATGCTTAAGTTGGAAAAGACCTCTAAGATCACCAAATCAAACCATTAACAACTAAACTATATCCCTAAGTGCCACACCCATGTGCCTTTTGAACTCTTCCATGGATCATGATTAGACCACTTCCTTGGGCAACCTGTTCCAATGCCTGACCACAGTTTCAATGAAGAATTTTTTTCCCCAAAATTCCATCTAAACTTACCCTGGTGCAACTTGAGGCTTTTTCCATGAATCCTGCCCATCTTTCTACTGGTTGCCTGGAAGAAGAGACAAAACACACCTGGCTACAATCTTCTTTCAGAATACTTCTGAGGTGCAGGATGCTACATTAGGTGTCTATAGCAAAATGTTCCTTTATTATATTTATTATATATATATATATATATATATATATTTTTTTTTTTTTTTTTTTTTTGCCTCAATCTGACCTTGGCACATTTCAGTGACAACATTATGAAACTGGAGACAAATCATATCAACTGAGTATTTCCCCAATGAAAATTCACTTTTTCTGGTTGAAATTTCTTCTGCTCACTTGTCAGAGGAAACCAGAATCTGCAAAAATTAAAACTCATAAACCATTATTGCATGAATTTATTGTTAGAGATGGAACCATGCCACAATTAAAAAAGGACAAATGTTCAAGTCAGAATTAAAAAGCTGTTATAAACTGGTGGTAATTAAGTTAACAGATTGATAAGGATTGGGATTGAAATTTCATGGTTGTTGAGAATTTTAAMTAATTTTTTGCCTTTGTCATGTTACATTTAGAGGTTTAAGATTATGGGTGTCAAATTCTCTTTGTTCCCAGTGCATTTGCAATTTGCAAGAGATTGTTTTATTTTTTTTCATATTTGCTGAACTTTGAAGAGGAATCATATATTGTACTACTACTCTCCTGTGCTATTTAACTATATTGTTTTGGCTTCAGACTTTCCCAAGCTTCTTGTGTCTGTTTTCTAGAAAGAGTTACTTTTTTATTTTCTGTAATCCTTCTGTTGAAAAGTCAATACAAAACAAACAGAGGTTTTAGTTGACCTCATCATGAAACTTTTTTCTCACAGTCAGAACACGTGATTTTGTGATGTCTCCACATACACACAGAATCACATAGAATCACCAGGTTGGAAGAGASGTTCAAGATCATCAAGTCCAACCCATGCCCTAACACCTCAACTAGACCATGGCACCAAGTGGCACATCCAGTCTTTTTTTAAACACATCCAGGGATGGTGACTCCACCATCTCCCCGGGCAAACCATTCCAGTACTTTATCACCCTTTCTGTAAAAAACTTTTCCTAATATCCAACCTATATTTCTCTTGGTGCAGCTTGAGACTGTGTCCTCTCGTTCAGTCAGTTGCTGACTGAATTGGAAAGAGACCAACACCCACCTGACTACAGCCACCTTTCAGGGAGCTGTAGAGAGTTAWAAGGTCACCTCTGAGTCTCCTTTTCTCCAGGCTAAACAACCCCAGCTCCCTCAGTTGTTCCTCACAGGGTTTGTGTTCCCAGCCCCTCACCAGCCTCATTGCCTCCTCTGGATGTGCTCAAGCATCTCAACATCCTTCCTAAACTGAGGAGCCCAGAACTGGACACATCTACACCTGAGCCTGAGGTGGAAGAAAATAGCTCACTAACAGTGATAGAACATTTTCATATTGTGAAATAGTTTGTATTAAGAGAGTTCCATAGCAGGAAAGTATTGATATCCTTATTTTGTGAAGTAAGAGAAGTGTTTTTCTGGTGATGAAGAGCTATTATGCCTTTTACTAYGTCTTTTGGATAAGACAATAAATTAAGGTTCTGGCCATATCTTCCATTGCACTTTCAATAGCACTGTTTATGTAGCTGTGTATGTCTCCACCTGCCTCCCTGGAAGCAAACTGATGTGGTTTTCAGTCCTTCAGTGCTGTAGTTCCTTTAGCTACTCCAGCACCAGCACTCCATTAAAATATATGTGACTGTAATTTGCCCACACGATGACCTACTTTAGTTTCTCCTGGAAAAAACTCATTTTTGTTTCTCAAGCTRAGCCATGTGTTTCAGCTCTATTTGTAAAACAGAGGTTGTTTTACACCCAAGATAGAGTGGCAAATATAATTCAGGACTTACAAACACTGCACAGTAAGGCTGGCCTTCCACTTGTATGGAAGCTAACTAATTAACCACTCAGAAAATAATATGAACTCCAAATAATTTTCTGTAAAATTAGAAAACTTTATACTAGTGCTTGATAGTGTCTGAGAGATACTGAGAGATTCAAATAGTGGTTCATCCCTAGGTCATACCTCGATTGTCTATGAGGGACAAAAGTAATTAATCTGAATATGAAATTAATAAAATAATAACTCTCTTTGTATCTGTGACAAATCTTTGTTGATTTCAGAGCATCTGGGTAACTTTATCATATAGGCAGACGCTCATGTAATCTGGAATATTGTCTTATTTTCATAATAGCAAAGTTTGCCTTAGGGTTTACTGTTAATTAATCATGTCCAAATATTAACTGACATCCGTTCTTGGGTGTGAGCAAAACTCCCCCCCAGGGCACCTCCTCTGTGAAAAATTTAACATTTCCATTTAGAAAGTGAAAAGGATGAAATGCTCTAAAGAATTAGGGCAGCTGTATACAAAGGGAAAACCAGCTCACATTAGCTGGGGGAAGACAGGGAAAGACCAGTTGGCTCCTGGGAACCAGCTGAGGGAGAAGTCATCAGTTTTGGCAGAGTTTGCGTGAAAGAAGGAGAAAGGAAGAAAGAGTAAGGAGCTGCCATCTTCCCCTGGGATCGCACTGCTGTAAGTCCAAATGAGGTCCAAAATAAGCAGGAGATGCAATCTTTGATCAACATTACATTAATTTTACATTCTTGATGATCTGTGTAGACTTTATGGAGTTGCTACAGACTCACAGCAGAGCAAATGTGGACAGACCTAAATCTAGAGAGAAAATTCCATTTGTTAGCAGAATAATTTGGGTGAACATATCCATACAGGATCTTACCATAAAAAACCTCCAAGGCTCCTTGAACTTCTGGAGAATGGTGTGAAAATTAACAATGAGCGTTTGAACTATTTTTCATTTACTCATGGAAAAACTGAAATATTTTAAAGTGGCAATCCTGTGGAATAAAATGACTATAATGTACATGTACAAAGAATGCACATCAAGACAGCCATGTAGAAGTGAGTTAAGTCTCAAAGACTTAACACAATGAGATTTACTCTGCACAAAGAGATTTTACTCCCAGTGTTTCTTAACCCCGCTGTACATATATATATAAAAAAAATCACCTAGAAATGGTGATTCCTTCCCATCACAGTCTAGCTTTCAGAATGATTCTGATTTTTTTCCAGAGGTCCCTGGTCCTTAAACATAAAGGTAGACAATGAGTTAAAAATTATGTGGTTTGTTGAAAGCTGTAGTAAAACCTGGAATCCATTCACTCACATGGTGTAAGATACTCTAGATAAACATATGTTACTCCATGCTTCCTGCTTGAAAATTTTGCTGCTCAAGCCCATTTTACTTTGAGGCACAGATGGGTTGCAACTTGCTTATATTTCCATATTTGGCCATTGAATGAGCCAAGAATAGTATAAGCAYCACCATTTCCAGCTCTCACTTGCAATTTTCCCTCTTTATATTTTTCAATGGCAATTACAGTAAGTTTGGGAGAGTCTTTTTTTTTTTTCCTCAAAGGTATATTGATGGTTGTTTCAATTATGTTTTTTCTTTGGTGACTACAATGTTCTTGGAAGTGTTCAAGGCCAAGTTGGATGGGATCTTGAGACACTTGATCCAGTGGGTGGCATCCCTGCCTGTGACATGGGGCTGGAACTTGAAGRTCTTTATGGTTCCCTCCAACACAAGTCATTCTCCGTTTCAACAGTTGTTCAAATCACCCATTACAATTAGATCACATCTAGAATACTGTGTCCTGTTCTGGCCAAAGGAGGCAGAACATGGCTTTGAATGACAGGATGAGGACAGCCAAAAGACATAAGCTGAAGTATAATTTCAGACAAGATTTAAAGAGAAACTTCCACCAGGGGAGCACTCAAACACTGGGAGGCGTTGCTCAAAGTGGTTGTACATCTTTGCTCCTAGGGGTTTTGAGCAACCACGTGRGTCAAGCCCAGAGCTACAGCTCTCTGTGCTTTGAGTAGAAGGTTTAATCAGAGACTTCTGAGGCACCTTCCAGACTGCATTAATCTGGTCCCAGACAGCTTTGCATTTATTAATGGAATCATAGAGACACAGAATGGTTTGGATTAGAGGGGACCTTAAAGACCAYCCCATTGCAACCCTCCTGCCATAGGCAGGGACATTTTACACTTGACCAGTTAGTTTCAAGCCCCACCCAACCTTGTCCTGGACACTTCCAGGTAYGGGACAGCCACAGCTTCTCCAGGCAACCTGTGCCTCAACACCCTCACAGTGAAGAGTTTCTTTCCTGATATCCATTCTAAAGCTACCCTCTGTCAGTTTGAAGCCATTTCTCTTTGCCCTGTCATTCTTGTAATTCATCTCTTTCCCTCTCTCCCTCTCTCTTTCCTGAGCTCCCTTCAAGTACTGGAAGACCACAATTAGATGACCCTGAAGCTTCCTTTTTTCCAGACTGAAGAATTCAAATTTTCTCAGCTTTATCTTGTAAGAGAGGCTCTCCATCAGTCTAATCATCTTAGTGACCTCCTCTGGACTCACTTATTATATGACTCTGCAGCCTCATTAAAGATATATTTTGAATCCTGCTGCACTGTTTGCGCACACATTTTTTTGCRCTTCTCAAATAATCCCTTGCCTTGCACTTATGCAAAACTCCTTTGATCTCACATTAAAAATTGCTGATGTTTCTCATGTTTTCTTGTATTATATTGAAAAGTTCCCCCATGACCCATGGCTAAGAAGTCATTCCTAGATGACACTTTAGTCTCTCTTGAAATCTTTGCTGAGTTGCTTTCTTGCTCTTGTAAAACGCATTCAACATCACAGATACACGACAGATAAGTGAACGTTCTGGCAGATTCCAACCTCAGGAAAACAAACCATTTTAAGTCTAAATTTGTATCAAGCTATCCCTTCCTGTATGTACATATTTTGACACCTTCGTCAACACAATTTCACTGTGCTTTTGTGGAGTATCTATATATTTCTTGAAACCTCTTAAAGCAGATAAGCAAAATTCAGGCACTTCTCCCAGTTTATTGAGTTTTCACAGCTCCATTTATAGTTTAGTTACTTCAGAGAGTTCTGGAACAAAAGCTGGAGATAAGAAATGAGAGATTTTGAAAAGTTGAAGGAGAAGCAAGTGTGGTTTTGTTTGCATATATGAATGCAAGTGTATATGAATGTATGTTTCTTTACACAGCCTCCTCTTTTGCAGACCCTAGAATTTTTCATATTGTCAAGTTTTGTGCGGCAAGCCCAAGTTTGGCTTGTATTACAGCAACTCAGACTGGGAGGATTTCAGTTTCACTCCTTGGAGTTTGCACTAACAAGCCACAACTTCTAGAAAATATGGTAGAGAATCAGAGCATAGCATGTGGATGTGGCACTTGGGGACATGGCTTGGTGGTGGCCTTCACAGCACTGGAGGAATTGTTGGACTTTATGCTCTTAAAAGTCTTTTTCAATCTAAACAATTCTATGACTTCATGATTCTATTGYTGTAGTAGGAAAAAGGTGATGTCCCATAATTATTCAACCCATTTTACTGAAGTATATTTGCACTGATTTCTTTTCAACAGGAAACTGTGTAGATTTTGCAGATTTCCTGTGCCAATAAGATATTCAGTGCAACATTCACATCTGAGATCCACTGCTGCCCAGGACACCAGAAGAATATAAAGAAATAAGGAATTTCACATGGGAATCCAGGAGGCAACACAACTACATCTGTATTGGTAAACTGAAGAGCCAGTTGCAGTTTTTGGCCCATAGGCCAAATGGCAGAATACTGCCATACTATGAAATTCTTTTAACCTTTGAAATATAATAGAAAACATTTGAATTCCTCTTGGAAATGATCCATGGTCTGTGTTGATTGAGAAACTATAATTAAATGTTGTATAGCATTGTGCTACTTTACCTGGGTAAAAAAGTGTTTCAGGCATTACACTGCTAAAATAATTCAATAAAGTTCCAGTGCCTGTGTTCAGGAGCTGATAGGTTCAAATTACCAAAACTGACAAAATTCAGATGCTGATAACCAAGAAAAACTGGAAAAAAGCTGTCTTATAATAAGACTAATGAGGAATATGCTACTGGAGAATTACTCTTCCCAAATTATATCTGTGGTTATAAAAACTCATAAATTTTTGTTAGTCCCTTGTTCACTCACTGGGGTGTATATCAGAAAATCATGGCTGGAAGCAAATTGTTATAAAATTAGACAGGCTTCCACTACCACTGTAACATATTTCTGAAGATAATGAGGACTTAGGAGCCAAGTCCCTTAAGTGTTTGCCATTTCTGTGTGTTAACTCATTGCACATTTTGTAGATTTGAACTAAAAAAAAACAAATAAAGAAAAATGGAAGAATTTTTWAAAAATTAAGCTTTTTAGAAATAAGAGAAGAAAATTAGGAAAAGCTGGATTACTAAAACCTGGGAATTCTTCAGATTCCATAGAAGTGTATGCTGTCCTCTAGCTGTATTTCAAAAGCCTGAAAAAATATAAGTTTTTTTTTAATTTTTATTTGGTTTTGGAGTTTTTTACTACTTCYAGCAATTCTGTTTGCAATATAAAATATTAAATTTTGTCACAGGGGTCAAAGTCAATCACTTTGCTAGTTAGCTTGTTTGGAAGGAAGAATAACATCTTATTTGGAACYTACAGAGCTTTTCCTGAGTCACTTTGGGTCCATGTCTTACATTTCTTGTGTGCGAGCAGAGTCTTGTACCTGTGTTACATAACGAGGATCTCCCCAGGCACAGAAAATTTCAGGAGCCTATAGAACTTTCAGTCCTGGATGGTACAAAATAAATGAAACATCACACAGCTTCTGAGAWAGGGGAATTTTTAATTGTTCTTTGTTTTATGTCATCCTTTTTTGATAAGTGGTTGCAGACTATCAGCAACTTCTGCTGTAGGACTTGCAGCAAAGGCTGGTTATAATCTTGTTTATTMAGTGCCACAAGAGGGGAATAAATCAGCTTCAACCCAGCTTGTCATATGTGACTTTTGATTGCATGTCTAAGTGAAAACTAGAGGATAATGAAGAATCCAACAGCAGACCAACAAGGGTGAGTTTGTTACTCTGCTCTGCATTTTCTCCACTTCATGTCTCTGCTGTTTTTCCTGTTTTTCCACACATACAGGCTGGACCAGACACAAAAATCTGAGTGCCTACTGAGACCAAAACGAAACCTTTGCAAATAGTGATAATTGGAATCAGAAAATTCTTTTTTAGCATCTTTGTACTGAAAGGAAACATCTCTGTTGTTACTAAAGGAAAGAATAGGTGGTGAGAGCATTGTAAAAAAGTGTTTCTTTGGCAAAGGAACAAGCCACAACTCTTGTTAGTGTAGGACCAAAGACTGCTGCCTTTGTCAAAACAAATAGCAAAGCAGTTAGAAACAGAATTTACTGTATGGATAAGGATGCTAGGTAGGAAAAGTGAAAAGCAGACCAATAAGAATAATTATATGTCACAGTGAAAACCACAAGAAGTGGGAATGAGTCATGTGCAGAGGTACTGTACAAATTAACACAGCTTCCAAAGTGCTGTATTGATTTTAAAATAGGAGTTGAGAGAAGAATAATTAGCAGTAAGAAGGGAAAAGGAAAAAAAATCAAGTTCGGGATGTACTTTTCCAAACCTGGGGCAGATATTTTCAAAGGTGCTGAAATTAATGTGATCTCAGTAGATAATTCCCCTAGCTAGTTTTGAACTTTTTCATAGAGATGCTTACTATTGGGTAGCTAGATCCATAATTAGGCCCTTAAACCAAAGAAAATTAGTTTTCAGAGAAGCTGACCTCTTCTTAAAGTTACTCAGAGTTCAGCACTTTTGAAGATCAGGTCACTTTGATTTAGGTCTTGGGTCCATAGCCTGGGTATCTTCACCTGAAGGACCTTTTGAACAAGTGTCACAGGGTTACAACCTCCATGTCTACCCAGGACTGCAAAATGAAAGGCAGGTAATGCAAAGAACTCCCTGCAGAAGGGAGTTGGTAGGAGCTTGGTAGGACAGAGCTGTGTCCTTGCTGGCTCAATGTGAAATAGTTGCAGGAAGGACAGCTGATTCCCAACAACCTTCACAGATTCACTCAATGATTTTCTGATGTCGGTCCAGGCGGCATGATGCACGAGAGGAATGAGAGGCAGTCACGAGATTGAATTTGCAAGTGAGTGACCAGTCCATAATTCAAATTATTTGTTTAATTTCCTCAGATTCCTGAGTCAAGGCAGGCCAAGAACATCTCCTTACTTCAAATCAAGRGAAGAATCTCTGCTGAAAACTGATGAGCTATTCTGACACCCTGGGGAGGAATTAATGATTAGACCATGCTTGAGGGTTCAATTTCTTAGCTGTACAGAAAATAAAAAACAAAAATTCCAAATGGCTGCTGTCCTCAGAGGATTTCCTTGATTTCTGTCTGTTTTGCCTGTACCATACAGGCAAAATATTGGGTTTTGTTCCCATGACAGACAAGGAGACTTTAGCCACCTCTTTGGTTCTAGTCTGGTGTAACGTAGTCTCTTTCACCTTCACAGAACCATTAAGAAGAAGACCTCTAAGACTGTCTTTGCAAAACAATTTCCAAGGAGATTTATAAGAAGCTCAGCACAACTTCTGGGCTTACTAAGCCTTGTAGATAGATATAGGTTGGTTCTGTGGTTATTTGATWTAATTTCAAATGTCAAGACACACGTTTTACAACTGTCRGTGCTTGTGTGGCTTTCAGGTGGTWACAATACACTGTTGGAAACAGGGAGAGGATTAACATCACCTTTAAGCTCCCCCAAAGCCAATTTGCCACCATTTTTGTTCCTTTTAAAATTGCAATGGGTTTGTGCAATGATGCCACGTATTAAGCCTTCCATTTTTCTCTTTCCTTTTTGTTCAACTTTTTTCTTTCTTCTYTACATGCCTTCTTTTTTTTCCAAGATCGGGTTTTTTTTTTCCTTCCCTCCTCTCTGCTCATTTCWTTTTTCCTTGGCTGCTGGAATCAGTCAATAGAAGGGTCAACTGTCTGTTTTGTGGCTTTGATGCTGCATTCTAAAATCTCAGCTTATGAAAGCTGAGCAGGAAAATAAATCAGTTATATTAGATCATAGTTAATTACCTGAACTGACTGCTGCTCTTCTTAGCTACATTCTGCATCTGAGACAAATATAATGATGTGACTCTGTTCCATAACGCATGGGAAAAGTGGTGGGGTGAGATCTGGGAACCTGTCCATCAAGAAACAACTGAAAGAAGGTTTCAGTTTCCATAGTTTTTGCTTTAATGTCTTCACACATAGACTGGAAAGGGCTGCAGGGAGCACTGTGACTGTTTCCCCTGACCTCTTTCATTACACAAGCCACTGAACTGAGCAAATCAATCTCTGCAGCTGGCCCCTAACTTGGGTTGAGTTTTTATGAAATCCCAACAGCTTCGCTCCCGTGGCAGAGCATCAGTACTGTGTTTATTCCAGAATTTTTGGGAAGATATCTAGGCTTGTGTTGGTTTTAGCTTAACAAGAAAATCTCTCTAGTATTTCTTCATGCTCAGTGGAGAGAAACACTTTGGCYCTTCCAGCAGGGTAGTCAGGGCATCCAGAGTTTGGCCCTTGCCATGAATCTTAACATTAAGWAATTTTTTTCCTGTTTCTGACTACCAAGGGAGTTTGTGGAGATAAGCATTTCTAGAAAGAATTCAACCTGTTTGAATAACACCCTCTTGTGTYCTATTGACAAAGGCTTCATCTGCTAATTGATCCTTTTTTATTCATTTTTAAGCAGATGTTTTTTAAAGGAAGAGCCAACTCATTTTTGAGTGAGGGCATTATTTTCAAATCACAATATTACTGTTTATTGCAATATTTCTATTGTCTATTACAATGACATAACAGCAAGTAAAACTTGCAAGAGAGTGAACATTACCCCTTGGAATTACTCATTAAACAGCAATATCCACATGTCTGTTAAAGGGATTAAACTAGTGGTTCCTGGTGGGTACTTATTACAACAGAATTCAACCAGTTAAAGCAACATTGGTGCTTTCACATGTCAAACATTTGTATAAGAATTTGAGATTTATTAGTGAAGTTGATGGAATTCTTTAAGGAAGCCACAAGGGAGCAATCTGCCCAAGCAATGGAGAGCACAGAACAAGTTCACCAGCAGAAGACTTTGATAGAAAAATCAAAGAGGGTCCCTCTGGACACCCTTGTGCACCCAGTTCTGGCATGGGCAATACATTACTCAAATGCTAAACTCCAATTTTTTTCTGTCATAAAAATAAACTATAAAGAAATCATTAGTTTTCCAAATAAGAAAGTCAAAGGAGTAATATTTTGCCACATTACCCATACATATTCATCTTCCTGCAGAAATAGTGGTCCTGGCCCATTCTGACAGTCATAAAACTGTCTGGACCTCTTATTAATAAAGGAGTTTAAATCTAGGATCACACTGAAATTCCAGCACAGGTAATTGCATTTTGCACGTCTTACCCTCCCTCAGCCCCTTCAGCTGCCTTCAGTTYCTGTTCAAGTTGTGACAGGGTATTGTCAAATACGTTTAATAACTGACACCTTCCATATCTGCAGTGTCTCCATTTTCTGTCTGATGAGGAGGTGAGTTCCCACTTTGTTTCCCTAGCTGGCTTGCTCRCCAGCTGTGTCAGGAAGTTCTCTTCCACACACTCCAGGAGCCTCCTGGGCTGTTTCCTCTCTGCTGTATTGCATTTCCAGCARACATCTGGTAAGTACCCCACGAGGACAGGGGCTGGAGATTGTGAGACTGCTTTGCTGTTTGTAGAATATTTCATCTCTTCATCCTGGATGGGTGGTCTGTAACAGATTGCCAGCAGAATRTTGGCCTTGTTGGCCTTCCCCAGCCTCTTGTCCCCAAACATTCAACCCTAACATCACCAACAAAAAGCTTCAGATAATCAAAACTCTCCCTGAAATTCAAGGTTACCCCATTGCCTCCTCTTCCTTAGCAATCCCTTCTGAAGAGTTTATAGCATCCATTGAAGGACTCCAGCTGTGCCAGTCACCCCACCATGTTTCCATKATGGAAGTTAGATCAGATTTTCCCTGCTGCACATCTTCCAGACCCTCCTGTTTGCTGCCCCTGCTGTGTGCACTGACATAGATGGTCTTCATTTGGAGTAGTGATCTTGCCACATTTATGGGGAAAAGCCCTAATCCCTATGTGACAATTCTCAGATGCTTCCRCAGTTTCTAACATGTCAACAATCTGGTGTCTTTGCTGCCACATGGGCCTCCATCCCCCACCTCCAGTGACACAGCAGACTGAAGAACATTGCTAGCATGCCGCCCCATGGCCTTTGGCAAASCCCTCAGGTTTATGTGCAGTAGTTTTGAATTTATCCCTTTCCACCTTCAAATGCAGTTTAAAGCTCTTTAGTGACCCCTTTTARTTCTTGTGCAAAGGAACTTTTCTCCTTTTGACACAGCTGTATCCTTCTGATGCCAGCAGACCTGGTGTCATAGACTCATCCACAACCAAAACCCCCCAAATTCTGCTGGTGACACCAGCTGGAGACCTGCTGGCTCCTCCCTGTTCCTTCCCTCATCATTCCTTGCAACTGGAAGGGTACAGAAGAATTCTACTTGTTCTTCTGATCCCCTTAACAGCTGTCCCAGCACCYTGAAGTGTCCCTGGATTGTCCTTGTTCCAACTTCTATTGCTGCCAGCTTAAAAAATCAGTCATGGATAATAATCTGAGGGTTATACCAGGAAGTTTCCTTTTCACTGCTTTAGCCTGGTTTCCCTGAAGGCATCAGGCTTCCCTAGAAAGTCTGGCCTGCACATTGGGCCTTCTGTTCCCTCCACAGGGGAGTCTCCCACGACAATGAGACATCTTAGCAGGGTATAGGTGATTAACCTTGGTAACACCTMCTAATTCAATGCACTACTGTCCTTGTTTATTTTTTGTTTCCTCTTGCACAGCCTGGTCTTGTTACCCAGGGGCACCTGGGGAGGTGGGGCAGTCACAGAGATGCTCCTGCTGTGCCAGGCAGGGACTGGCCACCATTGCTCCCTCTCCCTTAAGTCACTGTTCAGCCAGGTGGAGAGAGGAGAGRGATCCTTCATATCCTGGATGATCCTGTCCTGTCTGCAGGGCTCCCCAGCCTACTCACCTCCAGCTGCCCCTCTGCCTCCYCCACTTCAGAACATCCCCCCGTGCACCACACTGAGCTCTCTGCTGCTAATTAAACCTGCTCACCTCAGCTCCTCCTTTCAATAATTATCATCAAATGCTCAGAAAACAAAAACAAAAAACCCCAAAACAAACATCTTGACCAAAAGGAAGTAAAAAAAAGTATCAGAAGGTATTAGAAGAAACCCCTTCACACCTGATTTTTCATGTGCGTGTGAGCCTGTTTAGCTCTATTCAGTTTTTTGTTTGAATTGTATAAAACTGTTGAAACAAAATAATTTATTAGCTCAGTTTTATTTGCAAGGAAGGTTCAGTTGCCCTTTATATTATTGTTATATCTCAAGACAATGTTTCTTTACTTATGAGCAGATGTTTGAAATCCTCCAGGAGATTTTTGTAAGACTATGGAAATGAACTTGGCATGGGTACCGGTCTCCCAGGTGGAGCGGGTGAACACAAACCTTCTTAGAAGTCTCAGATCAAGGCTAGTCAGAAAGAGCAACAGAGCCCAGCCACCAAAAGCCTAGTGCTTTGGTGACTGACAGGTACAGGCTCTTTCTGAAGCATAAAAAGGAATGCTAAATGATCTCACTGACAGAATAAATCTTCTATTTGTTTGGTCTGGACCAGATGTGCTAAAGGCTGATGTGGAAATGTCTGCTGATGCCAATCTCAGTTTAAATCACAATTTGGCAGCAGGGCTTTTTTCACCCCCTCTCTGCTCTCCCCCTATCCTCTATTTTTTTTTTTTTTTAATTTAAAGTTGCAAGGCCACTGAATATTCCTTAAAAAGTTTCAGCAATGATACAATAAATTGGATATGGCCTCACTTGTTTTCCAGAGGACTGTGAGGAGCAGCCTTTCAGGTTTTGCTGCCTGAATAGCACAGAAACCACTGGAAAGAGCTTCAGGAGAAACTCTTTAAGGCATCAGGCACTGAGGCCTCTGCCCCATTCTAATACCATCTGTCTACATCTTGTTGTGCAGAGTTGGGTGCCTTTCTAAAACATGGTCCAACAAGAATGGCTGAGAGAGTTTTCACTCAGTTTGACAGACCCCTCATGGTTTGGGGATGTATCCTTGCCTTCCAGAGTATTAAAAAAAATTAAAAATCTGGTTAATAAATTTCAGACAATGAAGTACTTTAAAACTTTTAGTATTTTTATTTATTTAATATAGCCTTTGCTCCTCCTCACAGCTGGTGTAATTTTCTGCAAAAATAAGATAAAAAAATTATTTGGAAAACAACATTTCACAGACTCCTAGAATGGTTTGGGTTGCAAGGGACCTTAAAGATTATTTAGTTTCAACCCTCTGCCACAGGCAGGGATACCTTCCACTAGAGCAGGCTTCAAGCCCCATCCAGCTTGTCCTTATTTATTTTGTTGCAGAATAGGTGGTCAAAATGTCCTAATTTTTGTATGTAAATGAAATTTTCCTAGAAGTTTATTGGAGGACATACAAACATCAGGCAAGGAATAAAAAAAAAAAATTTAAAAAAAAGAGTAGAAATATAACTGTTACAATGAGATATCGTAGATATTATTATCTATTCTGTGATAAATAAAGACACAAGGATCTATGGTTTCATTGAAATCTTGGACAAGATTGAATAAGTTTGACACACCTGAGCAGAAAGTCTCTGGCTGACTAACATTACAGTTTTCTGTTAGAACCAAAAAAATGGAGGAACAACAGAAAGGCATTGAAAGAGAAGGACATGCACAAACTTTGCTGTCTGTAAAACCCAATAAAATACACTATTTGAATCATCAGATTTTGCAGACTTTGTCAATATATGGATGGAAACACTTCTAGATTGTAATTTTTTGGCCAGAAAAAAAAAGCCACTGCATTTCACAGCAGAGCAGACACACACACCAACCATGCAGGCATCCAAGGGGTTTGTTGCTCTGTGCCAGACTTTTACAGAAAACTGTATATCCAAGTCCTCAAATTGTGTTTTCATTGACAGAAGGTAGGTAACCTTCACAAATAAATCAGGKTTTTCATTCTCAGTGGTCAGACCATTTGTTTTGTGGCCAAATGAAGTCAATTCTTTGGTCAAAATGTGCTGCAGGAGGAATTTCTGGGGACAAGAAACTGCAAAATTAAACAGATCCRTGCAGCAGAGATGGAGGATGCAACACTAAGCTCAGACAGGATATGCCTCTCTTACACCATGAGTTAGTGTAATTTTTGATATAATTTGAAAATTCTGTGGGATATCCTAGGTGCCTCTAGCTGGTGAACATAATGCCAACAATAAGGATTGTTAGGAGAGATTACAGTAAGGATTGACCAAGCAGCWGCAGTCAACATCTAGCTCCATGGACCTCATTTATATATATATATTTTAGGAGCATCCTAAATATTTTTCAGTTTGCCAAGATGAAAAAACACTTCTCATCCTAACAATCATTTTATTATCAGTTCCCTGTTTCTGTACCAGCTCTCCCTTGGTGACCACAGGCCCCCAAACACAGCCAGGGGAGCTGTTTCTGACAGACTGGTCAGACTCCAGAGCTCATATTGCAGATCTGTTGGTGAGCCAGGGACTGAATGTGCTTTAGAAATTCTTGTTGACTTTTACTGTTCTTGAAACAAGGTGTGGAGAAAATCTTACTAATGGCACCTTTGTTTACATGAAGATGCAGAATCCAAAAATCACCAGTTCTTTATTCTTTCCTCTTCTGCACCTGCAGGAGACACTGGGCCAGGTCATGGGACACTGACATACTGCCAGTGGTGACCTGTCCATTTTTATAATTGATATAACAGAGGGAAATAAAGGTGATCCTGTGAAATTACCTAGACCTTACTCATAGACTTTTCTTCAAAGGCATCTGCACTCTGACTGCTGAAGCAGTCTATTGTTTTGTGGGTCTGTTAGATGTGTCCTTGCTCCAGGAAAAGCTGACAGCAACAATAGCAAAAAATAGGAGTGAATATCAAGTATACCCTGTAATGCATATTTCATCAGAGCTCAGCAGCTCTTTCTCTGACTCAAAATACATTCGCTTCTTTCACTCTGACTCCCAAAATATAAACACAACACAAAGCCTTTCCAAAATGCAATCATCAAAAGTGTGAGTCCACCTTCTCAGGAGTGCTGTAACTTCAGAGTACTGTTTGCTTAACTGGAAATCCCAAATTATATCCACAGTTAATGGAGAAGCTGCTACTTTAAATATCTGGTTCCATTTCTTTGAATACCAAGATTGACTTTTTCTCCAATTAATGTAGTGAAAACATGCTTTCTGTTCTTATTTAAGGTGTCAAAGTGTCAGATCGTTTCTTTACAGCTCAAACAGGAGACACATGTTTACAAAAAAAATAAAATAGAATAGTTCAGTCAGAGCTGCAGTTAATAATTTCAGAAATGATACAACAAGATAGAATTACTATTGTATTAAGGTATAACATGACATAATTATGACAGGCCTTGACATGTGCTGGGCATGATTGTCAGTCACACAGCAGTTGCTGAATCTTCACCAAATCAGTCTGAATACAAGAAATCAAAATACAATTTAAACTGGACAAATTCAGGCTGAGCAAAAGACGGATGTATTTTAATAATGAGAGGAATTAACCTTTGCAGCAAGAATTTAGATGGATATTCCATCCGAGGTAAATTTAGATGAAGGTTTTAAAATTTATTTTATTTTACTAAATAAGGAGTTCATTTAAGCACAGGGRTATTCAGTGCTGTCCAAACTAGACAAACAGTGATTTCTTCTAATTGACACAAAATCTACTGTTAATGCTTCTTCCCCAAAGCTGTCAAATATATTTCTTAAAGAAAGGTAGTTGCTATCAGTCCTCCTTTAGGATAATTAACCACTGTTTTACAGCTTCTACCTGCATGTGATTTATAGAGACCTGCTTTGCAGTGAGTGATGACACAGTCATGGCATCTCACCCAAGTTTAACTGCCTAATTATTAAATGTGTTGTCTTCTCTATCTATTTCTGGGGGTAGTAATTTAATTACTAAGACATAAACAGCAGTGGAACTATGGATGGCCATTAGCAAATTGTTTGTAAAACTAGATGGTCCTTCCAAAATGGATTTTAATTAGCTGACTGGCTTTGCATTGATAAGCTCTCAGACATTCCATAATTGTATCTCATGAGCTTTCTCAAATAGAATTAGCACTTTCACAAATTTTATTCAAGCTTGGCAGGAGAATTTCAGACTATTACAGCATGAACAGTCCTAGAGGTAGAATCTTTTTCTCCTTCATAGTTAATCTAGAAACTTTCAGGCTAAGTGCATTTTCCAATTCTATGGTATTGGAGGAAAAGTGTAAGGCTTTATAGCCAAAGGGGCTATAAGTGAGAGTTATTTGAAGGATTAATATGCCAGAGGCCATCATCTTTCAATATTGCAAAATGAGTTAATGGCTTTCATTGCATAGACTAGAAAACCACAAGGGATCCTACTAAATTTTGACCTTCTGTCTATCGTTGGGCACTCAGTGTTACCCAATATCATACCCTGGATTTGAGTTAGTCAAAGAATTTAAATTTCAGGGTTTGTCAGGTGTGTGTCATTGGTAGAGAAAAGGAGAAGCCAAGGTGTGACCAAAACCTGAGGTTGCAAAGCATGGAAATCAATTGGATATCCTTTTCCTACTGCACRTTTGAAGATAAATTGCACCCTAATTGCACCTTAGCAGTAAAAGGCAACCTACTACATCCACAAAATCCAGGTCTTTGCCTGTCAGACCAAAGTGGAAATTTCTTYCCTGAATGCAGTGAGTGCTCTGACTGTGAAAGAGCAAAAATTGCCTGTGCCACCTTGGAGTACTGAGCACCACTATCATGGATGTCTCTRAGGAAAAGGGAGAAAAGGAAACCAGCCAACCCCAAATATATCTCGTTAATGGTGTACTCWGGGAAAAAGACACTCCTGGAGCCCTTCAGGCAACTGAGGCCTGACACAGAACTATCTTTTGTCATGAAAGCATTTTGAACATGTCAGGAGCATTTTATCTGCTTRGCATTCTGTGAAAGAGAAGTCTCAGACCACGCATGAGTGAGATTCGATCCTTCCCATCCTTCTCCAAGATCCTTCTGGGTCATGGCTGAGGTCCAGTTGCACAGGACATGGTGAGTAAAGACTGTGTGAACACCTACAGGGCCAAGTTTCTTCCAGACAGAAAGAAGCTTTGCTTTTCAGAGGATAGGAGAGAAAAAAAGGAGAAACAGACAATACATTGGTTAGGGGGCTTTTTTTCAGAAAGTTCTTGGTGTCAGGGTCRTGAGGGTGATAGGCCCAGGTTGGACAGGGCTTGGAGCAGCCTGGGATAGTGGAGGATGTCCCTGCCCATGGCAGGGGGTGGAACAAGATGATCTTTAAGGTCCCTTCTAACCCAAACCATTCTGTGATTTTGTGATTCTATGCAATCAAATTTGGCCCCACTCTGATGAGGGGACTGGACCAAGTGAGTTGCTACAAAGGTTGTTTCTAATCTGTCTTATCCTGTGGCTCTAGTAAAATCCTTAAAAAAATAATTAGCTACAGAAATTGCACAAGTGAGCAGCACAAGTGAACAGCTGATGTCTGAAACCACAACAGAATGGCAATTGTCCCTGTCCTGTTTCTTTTCTCTGCCTTTATTAGCAGGGGCTGGTCTCTCAAAACAGAATTATTTCTCAGGAGCTCATCAGTTCCTGCTGTGCCAAGAACAAAGGGAAAAAAAATATTTAAAATGARTGTGATGTGAACAGGATCATTGCAAAGTAAAATGTTTTTCAAAGTTTCCCAGGAGGTATCACTAGATTTTTAGATCCATCTGGAATTCAATCATTGTTACTTGCCAGCTGCTGCTGGGACCTTCCAGTTGTTTCTCCTCTCCTGGACACAACATGTAGTGGGAGCAGTTTTTGCTGCTGATATAACTCTGAAGGACAGCCACATAAGCTGGGAATAYAGGCAGCTTTTTGGTTCTGCTTTTTGAACTGGACCAGATTTATTAAATACTGTCTTGGCTGCTTACAGCTGGGGTAATTGGAGGGTACAATTTCTGAAATTCCACACGGAATAGAGCCAGCAGAAGAATCCCTTTGCTGCACAACCCCGACAGATTTATTTAAAGTTACAGGCTCAGTTTGGAGGGCACATATGATAGGATTTATATTCTATATTTTATGCCCTGAAAGACAGCCTCTAAAGGCATGAAAATTTCTCTCCAAAACAAGCACATTTAACTTAGAAAATTAATAATGAGAACTCACGAACTCTAGATATTAATCCTCACTATCTACCAAATTGACCCTGATATAAAACCAGCAAGAATCAAGCAAAATTATTTCTACTCACCCGTTTAAGCACGACAAAATATTTTGCTGCCCCTTGCAAGGTTTAAATTTGGATTACTGGCATGCTCTGTGTCCCTCACTGCCAGGAGAGAAGAACTGCAACTGCAAACTTCTGCAGGTGCTGAACTTGAGCACTGCAATGATTCCACACTGCTTGTGGTCAATTGTATTCCTCAGCAGTGGAGAGTTACACACATCAGATTCCCAGAAAAGTGCCTTATTCTTTCTTAAGTTTTCTGGACACTTATTTGAACSACACTTCCCAGATATTTGAAGAGTTTTGTGATCACTGTTCAGTTTAGTTGCCTCAGACACCTGCAAGCTTAAGGTAAAGAGAAACAAGAAAAAAAATCCACCTTAAAGCAACTGTTTGGGACACAGCTGTTAAGATGCTTGTCAATGACAAGGGTTGGAAAGTGAGTAGACATAAATTTTTAGAAGAAAAATCAATGGACCCCTAAGGTGTATTTCCCTGGGTGTCTTGGAGCTAGTCCTGCTTTGCACCCCATATTGATGCCTCGGAGGTTTGGCCTTTTAGTATCACACAAATCTAAAAGAAATGTGATAACACTGAACATGACAATGTGTTGCTAAAAACAAGCTGCCAAGCAGCTTAAAAAAGCTGTCAGACTACCTGTCAATAAATGTGCATTGTTTGGTGAAATGGATCCCAGCTGCAAATTCTAGGAGATGAGAGGGTGTTGCATACCCCACAAAGTTTCTCTTTGTCCCTGCAGGATGTCAGGACAATGAGGATACAAACTGAGGGCATCCAAAGGAATGTCATTATTGACCTTTCTGGTGCATATTCAACCAGCCAGCATCTCAAAACTTCTGCCAAATAATGAATCAAGACCTTGATAACAGGATGACGACTTTTACCCCTGGGTTATTGGTCTGAACCTAGACAGGTAACAGATTTTGAGATGGGGATCTATTATGTGGTTGTCATTTGGCCAAAACAATAAAAATTAAAGGATAGCCAGATCCAGGATTTCATTCTGTGGCATTCTTGAAGGATGACTTCAGGAATGGAAGGGAGGCTTTGCCAAATATGTGCATCATGATGTGATCAAAAACTAAGTTTATATTTCCACAGCATTTTGCATATTGTTGGCACTACTATTGCATCAAAGCACTGTTGTACAGGATAACCACCCAAATGTTTAATTCGGGGTAGATTTTTTTCCAGGCTGTGCTTTCTCTTGTAATACCAGGATTATTCTATTCATAGAACCACTATTATTCTATTCATAGAACCAATTCTATTCATGGAATCACTACTTTGGGAAAAGAATTATTGGGTCCAATCTTTGACCCAACGTTACCATATCAACCAGCCCAGAGCACTTTGTGCCATGTCCAGTCATTTCTTGGACACCTCCAGGGATGGGAACTCACCACCTCCCTGGGTAGCCCCTTCCAATGCCTGACCACTCTTTCAGTAAAGAAATTCCTCCTGATGTCCAATCTAAACTTCCCCTGGTACAGCTTGAGAACTTCTTCTCTTGTCCTACCTTGTTCTTTGGCAGGAGGGCCCAAATCCTCCTGGCTGTCCYCTCAATGTCTTTCCTGAATTGACAGCTCCAGAATTGGACCAGAATATGAGGTCCATATTATCCCAGATAATATGGACCCCATTTTATCACTCTCCATCCCAGTAGACATCATTAGCTCAGTTAAATCTTCACTGAATAGTTTACTAAAGTGCAGAACAAATGYAACTGAGCTTTTTCCATACTCACATCTGCCATAAAACTCATATAATTCAGYGAAAATAGACATATCCACTGGAGGAAGTTTAAATAATATGGTTTTCATATCTTAAATAAGAACAAAGACAGACTGGCCATAAAACAGTTGAAAATCTTAGTAGTGTCTACATATAAATAAATATGCTCAAAATATTTTCAGTGAGTTGACAGAATTTGCATCTGATTGATATCAAAAAGCTTCAGTTTTCTTTTCTTAACAGTACAAAGAAAAGAAACATCTAAAGCAAAGCATATTGGGCCTGTAAGTTTTTGGTAAAGATGTGAGAAACTTGAGATTTGTCTAAATCATTTGGAATCAAATGGAAAAAACATATGTCCCTGTGTAAGAGACAGAGGAACACTTCAGAGGCTATCCAAGGACAATATCTTGCTTGAGACTGGCTTGATCTGTCCTCATTGAGATGGAGATATAAACAAGAACAAAAATCAGAAAAGAAATTACTGAAGTACTAAATATTATGCTTAAAAAAAMMCAWCTGAAKAAGAGAACMTGGGAAGGATGTAAATATTTTGACRTATAAAAAAATAAAYGAACTGAGCAGAAATGTTCTATATCTTGGAATTGCTTCTCCTTTTAGTCATATTTTTAAGTCCTTTAACCTCTCTGTTTTATTTCTTCYCATTGGTACAACTTGTGGAGAAGAAGGAAAGCCATCTTCCAAAATAATGTGATTTTTTCATGGGAATTACTGTGAGGATCAGCAACAGGCACCATTCCTGGTGCAAAAAACAGGGGATCATAGAGTCATARATTGGTTTGGGTTGGAAACGACCTTCAAGATCATCTATTTCCAATCCCTCTGCCGGGCAGGGACAACTTCTGCTCAGAACCCAAGCCTGGCCTTGAACACTTTTAATGATTGGGCATCCACAATTTGATATCATTGATGAAACTTTTCCACCTTCTCAGTGTTCTCGCTGACCTCTTGCCATGACAGTCCTGCAGATACTGGTGGTCATTTTCAACCACCAAACTTTCAACAAACTTTCCCCTGGAGTTTCAGTGGGTAGGAGGGAAAGAGAAAGGAGGGAAGAGAGCTGAGGATTCCTGTGCTGMGTGTTATCCAGCTACAAGATCCTTCTTTAGAGTCGTCCAGACATGGTGGGCTTTTTGTCATCTGAGCRTTTCTCTGTGAGCTGACAACTGAACCTCTGTCTAAACACAACACACAGCAAATGGCGAGGCAGAGAAGTGACAGCTCAGTATGAAGTCTCAGTGCTCAGATTTTTCATTTTCTATTCAAATCACTGTTTACAAGCTTCTCATGCAACAGTTCCAGGATGCAAAATGGCATTCACTGTCCTCCCTCTCATTTGGCTTGGCAGAATAAAGGTCACGAGTGAGTCTGTCAGACCGAATCCTGCATCTTTTGCTCGCTGTGACAAACAAAGAGCTAATCTGATGCTGTAGGCTCTGTCACCTCTATCAAATCTCATTTTTGTCTTCAGTTTGTTGGCAGTTTCAAATGGCTGCTTTTCAAAAGGTTCTCTCCTGAATATGTGAATTTGGGGCCTTATATCTTTTTCTCCTGAGATGTTGACAGGCYGCTTAGAGCATGGACTAATGATCAAATCTCCTTTTCCAGTATATCATGTCTTTGCACCAGTCTGGTTTAGAGGGGGTTTTTCCACATATATACTTATTTAAACAGACCCAGTTCAACGTTTCAGGGCTTTTTTTTTGTTTTGTCTTTTTTTCCTTCTCCTTTTTTCTTTGTAACACAAAAATGTGAAATTAAAAGAGTCAGCTTTAACTTTAGTGTGGCAACACAGTTCCTTTCAACTCGCCTCCATCCCATGAGTATCCTGTCACCTTAATTTCTGTTTAGGGGAAGACAGGTTTGTAGCACTCTTCTTAGTAATTCATCTCTGAAATAAGGTTGACTTGGGGCCTCRTGTCTATCTTGAAATATAATAGTGTCATTTACTGTTAAAAGTGGCATCAAGAGATCCTTTCTTTTGTCACATTTGCGGTGTCTCCATAGAACCAGATATTTTTCTAAAGCTTATGAGACTGCGCCCTGATCCTGCTAGTGATTTTTGCAAGGGAAACATTCTGAACCTGTGGCCTTTCACACCATGGCTCTTACAGACAAGAAGGACAATTTTTACAGTAGCCTGTGGCTTTTGATACTTGATAAAACCAGTGCTTACTTGGGAAACTGAAATTTTCCCTTTCATTCTGTTTGATCCCTCTGTCTTGAGAATTAGTTTATTTTTTATTATTTTTATTTGTTTTGTTTTGTTCTGTTTTTTGATGTTTTGTTTCATAGAACCATAGAAACACAGAATGGCTGAGGTTGGAAGGAACCTTAAAGATCATCTCATGCCAATCCCCTCCCATGGGCAGGGACATGTTCCTACTAGACYAGGTGGCTCCAAGACACATCCAACCTGGTCTTGAATGCTTCCAGGGATGGGGAGTCCACAACCTCTCTTAGCTCAGTTTTGTTTAGTTTGTTGTACTTTTTTAAATTCKGATGTTTTAATTTCTGTGTGACTGGTACTTCCTTGATCTCATTAACATCATTGTCACCTTCCAAATCACAATGTTACCAGCCATACTTCTATTACAAATTTGATTGCCACTGACTTTTTTCTCTAAAACAGGATATTGTGTAAGTCAGAGGAAGACTGACATCTTTATGAAATCTGCAATTGATACAGTATCTTTCCTTTCAGCTGCAACATTTCCTGGATTTAGTCTGGGTTATTCCCCTGCCACTCCCAAGTACATTCCTATTTTTAATGTACAGRTGAACCCAAGATGATTCCCATTGTTCAGTGGCTCCTTGACTTTGTCACTAAGGAATACCACCATGAGAAACAACGTTAAAAATGTTGGATCTTCACTCTTCTCCACATCACACACAGACACAGCAGTGTTAAAACACATCTTTCTCATTACTGGTGCACAGCTGACAGTTCRCAGCTGAGTTTGCTGCAGGAACATCATTTTATTTCTGTGCATCTTTGTCATAATTACCAACATTCAGAATCAAGAGTGTCAGACTTTACAAAACCAGCCTTTTCCTGTCATTTAACTTCTCCCTCAGAACTTGTGTAGAAACCTCATTTTTGCTGTCAAGGTTCCTGTCACACAAGGAGAGGCAGTGTTTCAGGAGTCCTGGTTGTTTTTTGCCTCCAACTAAAGAGGCAGCTTTTTTTGTTCAAGGTCTCTCCACCCTTTATTTCAAGGATTTCCTGAGATACATARGACAATTTTTGTACTGCTTTGCATTTGGTCCTCTGCTCTGAGACACTCCTTGAGAAACTCAGTAAGTTTGGTCTTTCTATTTATTCAGYGCTTTCAAGTTCACCCTAAAATTAAATTAGATAAACAATGTGGCTCCCCTTTTTTTTGCAGACAGCCTTGTGCTTGTTTGCCATGCCTTTCCCTTGCACCTTCTAGACAGTTTAAGTGGCAGTATTTGAACCAAAAAACTGTCTCCTCTTCTAAAATAATAAAAACTTGCTCTTGGATGATCATGTTGGTACAGGGTGATAATAAGTAGATTTACATGTGAATGTACACAGACACACACACCACAGGAAAATAAATTACACTCTATGTAACTACACACACACCTCAGATTTTTAAACAAATTCTTGTACCTCCTCAGACCTGTGTTTGTTTCATACTGTTTTAGTTCTCATTTACACTATGGATATTTCATATTCTTCTGTTACTATGAACATAAATTTCAGGTACCAATTGCTTCAATGCAATTGTTGAACAATAATAGAAATTATTCAACTATGCTTCCAGCATGGGATGAAGTGAGTACAGTGGAAATGGCAGGCAGGGCCATTTATTTTTCTTTATAGCCAGGCTGGCTCACTCATCCTTAGTTTAAGTGATAGTTCAAGCTGTGAAAGAGTTGTTAGGACACTCATCATTTTTATTACATAGGAAATGGTGCCTTTGGTTAATTGGATTTGGAAAATTTGCTGAGCATTCAGGTGAACCTCCATGAATCCCAGTGATATTGTGATAGCCCACAAATCTCTGTCAGCTGTTGACATTCTAACTAAGCCTTTCATTTTCTGGAGTTTTGAGCCCAGAATTGTGAAAAAACCCCAACCTTTCCATGAAGTCTATTTGGACTTGATTACTGTAATATATTTTACAGGGAGAATGCTGAGATACTGTGGGCCCTGTCACAAATACATGTTCATCAAATACATAACAAGATTGATTTGCTTTTTAGATTAACGCAGTAAAAGTCCTTCTCTTAATACTCTGAGTGGCAGAAGAGAGCACTTGTAGGTGACTCAGCTGTACATCAAATAATCAGCTTTCAGTAGTCTCATTCAAGAGCTGYGATCCTCTCTATGTGTACTGTTCATGAATCTAT
>JACDOX010000105.1:1016654-1062694 GCA_014549065.1 Cardinalis cardinalis
ATAAGGAATCACTGCAGAACTTGATTTTCCAGTATATCCTTCCAAGACTTTTTCTGGAAGCCTCAAAAGGCCTTTAGAACAGTGTTTCAGTTGTCTTCAGGGGGTTTTGGATGAAGACTTCAGGGACCAATGTTCAAAAAARGTGCAGATGTGACACTTGGGGACACGGTTTAGTGTTGGGCTTGGYTTTTCTGGGGGACCAGTCAGACTCAATGGCCTTAGAGRTCTTTTCCAACCTTAATTCTCTGGTTGTGAGKGTCTCACAAAACAGCAGACAGGAATCTCTCTTTCCTTCTCTCACAATAATGAAAAACAATCCTAGCAAATTATAAAAACCTTCTATAACTTCCCAACTATTCCAACCTTGGGAAAAGAAGCTGTAGCCTCCTAATGAGGCAAACAAAAACAAAAGAAATGTAGGTGAATGAAATCCTCCTCATTTTAACGTACCTGATTATTAGTGTATGACTGAGCTCTCTACCCTATAAAAATGACATCCTCCACAAGACAACTGGGATAGTTTAAGCTACCTTAAATCACTCAACCTGCAATACATCTGAAATGTTAATTAAGCAAGTTTTTTATCCTCACCTCTGCTCTGCTGGCTTTAGTGAAAGCTCGTCTGSCAGGGAAAACTCTCTACAGGTACCGCCAATTCTGTTTGAAGCTGGTGATCTGGGTTTGGCTCATAACATTCACAGTAGATTTACCTGAAAGATCAATAAAAGCAGGTTCAAAGCAAGATTGGCTTCATAGAGCCCAGGATTTTATTAATTTATATAAACTTCCTAAAACTTTTGCGATAAAGAAAAAGGGGAAAGCTTGAAAATATTCACAGTATTGTACAGCAGGGTAATGAAAATGGCATGGCAAAGTTCTGGAATTAGGTTGGTTTTTTTTTGGTTTTTTTGTTTTTTTTTTTTTCCCAAAAAACAGCCCTCAAATGTTCACAGATGAAATTTTCAAATATAGGTGGAGTTTTCTGATGTGACATCTCAAGAGGTCCTCATTTTCAGGGGCTTCTTAGCGTTTCTTTAAATTATCTCAAATTATACACAACACCCCAAAATACCTCTCASAGTATCCCTCCCTCAAAAATTTTTATAATGCAAATTCTTGACTGAAAATTATCTCTTCTGTCATTGGTAACATGAGATAGAGCTTTGTAATGGAAGAATTCTGAAGGCAATTCTCATCCCCAACCATTAAATGAAATAGGATTTCTCAGTGTGGTACATGTGATTTCTCCTTTATTTTTTTCATGGTGTATAGTTTAGTAGAATATAAAATCAGAATTTAAAAAGCAATCAAGCAGCCAGCAAGACTTTGATCTTTAAAATGCTGGAATTATCTTTAATCAGAGGAGATTTATAAGTAGTAGTCGAATTAAAGGTGGAATTACTGTCTGGCTTTGTTCGTTTAAGTTTTGCTGCTCTTCCCACTAACAAAATTTTGTCTCAAATATCTCCTGTATCCTTTGAGGGGGATTTGTAATCTATATCCTTTGAGGGGGAGTGTAATTGAGGCCRTCCTCAACTTTAGAATTGGATTAATCTTCCAGATCTTCTAGTGGCAGCACTGTGAGTAAACAAAGTACTGTGAATTTGGAGATACTTATCAGTGAAAGCATACTTGGAATTTTGGGAATGTGTTTTCCCAAGACCATGTTGAACTTCCTCAAAGAGGGAAAGAGATTAAGCCTCGATGGAGAATTCCTTTTTTTTAATCTATGCTCCAAGGGAAAAGTAGGCTTTTATTTTTTGAAATACCACTTTTGCTTTTACTTGTTCTCACACCCTTAATGATTCTTATAATGGAGGAGGACTTGGTTTTTTTTGGTTGTTGTTGTTGCTGTTGTTTTTTAATTGGAATAAAAGTGTTCAAGCGCTTAAAATAGGTTAAAAGTTTTGTAGACAATGATGCTTCCTTTACAGGTCTGATGGGTGATTTGGAGCTTGTGAGAGTGTTCCCTTCCAGGAGAGGAAAAAGAGAAGAAAAAGGGTGTGCAAAGCCCATGGACTCAGGTATSACCAGAGCCCTCACCTACAGCTGAGCTCTCTCGTGTCTTCTCTTGTTACCCAGGTCAGGTTTGTCATTTCTGCAATGACACATTCAGTGAGAAATTACTTATTTCTATCCACCAAGTAAGAAAACTGGTTTTTATGTGTGTCCATCTTTACAGGCAGCCATCCCCACACTAAAAACACAGCTGGAAAAATTTTGATGCACTTTGTCAAATTTTGGAATAGCTATTCCTAACCCTATCTGAGAAATTTAATATAATTTCAGCAGAAATACCAAAAAAATCTCAAAATATGGAGTGACACATATAAACAGAGCCTCACTGCCTTTTTCCCCAAAGTAGTATTGATGGACAGTGTCCYCTCCATTCCCCACAGAAGGATCAGTTTAATATATTTTCTTGTAGTATTTGCTGGCATAGTTCTCATACCACTGAAAATCTCTGTAGTCTCTGAGTTCAAACTCAACACAGCAAAGGTTGGAAGTAATTTTTTCCTCAATTTATTGACACCACCATGACATGAAAGAACCAATAATGGCCAAGGGAAGGTGGCTGTGTGGCTGAGTAGCTGGAGGACAGTCTTCCATGAACTTCATTGCCTTTGCAGATTCTTCATCACCTTCCACCCAGTCCATCCTGAAAGCAAAAAAAAAGTTTCTGTGTGGGGTGAAGTTATACAAAGAGGAACTGCTTTAAGAAAGTTTTCAGGGAAGCCAATTAGCCTGTGAAGTCAGAGATGTGATGTGGAGAASGGAACATTGAGACAGGAGGTTACATTTCCCTTTCATTTGTTCTTTTCTTTTTTTCAGTTTCCAAAGAAGGTGCCAGGTGTTTGTTCACTTTCCAACCCCTGAGAACCAAGCTTCGAACCTAATCCACTGAGCCCTTTGCTAACTCATCCCTGCTGGATTTATCCTGCCTTACTTAGCACAAGCTTTCTGGATATTTTGACTGCTTCAGATGACTATGGCTGTAATTCTTTGTGAGGCTTTGCTGCACCATTGCAAAGAATAAAAAGACCCTAAATGCTTGAAAAAAAAAAAAAAAACTAAACAAAAAAAAATAAAAGAAGGAAAGAAGAAAGGAAGAAAACCCCACACCCCTCATCTGTGAAAAAAAGCTTTTATAAGCAGCAGTAACATTGTGTGCTGCCTGAGTGCTCCTTCTGAACACTGGAAAAATAAGTGTAACACTGGAAAAATAAGTATTCCCATTGCCCCTTTGCAAGGAAAGGTCTAGCTGAGGCACAGAGAAGAGCAGTTTAAACATTTCTTGGTTTTYCTTTTATTTGTGGGTACCTGGGATTGATGCTCTTGTAGCTGCCAAGTAGGGTGCTGCAACCCACAGATGCAATTTTCACAGAGAGAGACCCAGGAAAAACACTCTTAATAGACATCCAAAGGAAAGGGATAGCTGAAGGTCCCTTAAGGAAACACAGAGACACATAATGACTGAATTCTGATAAAGGTGTGAGTCAGTCAAACTCCTACTTCTGCACAAGAAAAGAAGGAAAATCRCTATGAGCTTCCCATGCCTGCTGCTTTGGATGAACAGGAATCTTTATAACTTATATGAATACATTCATTGACTCTTAATATACCTATAATATTCATAGTACAGTGTGCTGGAAGATGGGGCTGAGAAAACAAGAGGAATACAGGAAAAGGAAGGTAAGGACAAAAGAATGACATTTTTCAGCTCACTGGTTCTGTGGGTCTGGAAAGGGGAGGAGGCTGGAAGGAACATTTTCCAGCCACCAACGATGTCATGTGGCAGAAATCAGTGGAGAGGACAGATTGACTCCAYCAAGTTTTGTAGTTTAGAATAAGGATTCATGCCATGATTCATCTCTAATTCTTATTCCTTGATGTTAGCGTACATATATATATATACACACAACATATTTCTCAACATGATGGCTTGAGGAAGGGGAGAAGAAAATATTAAGTATTCTATTTCTAAACTTTTGGACACAACAGGGGGTTGAAGAAGATCAAAGGGATGGAACCCCTCTGCTCTTGAGTCAGGCTGCTCAGCCTAGAGAGAGAAGAGAGGGAGACCTTCGAGAACATTCCAGTACCTGCAGGAGGCCTACAAGAAAGCTGGGGAGGGACTTTTTGCAAGGGTATGTAGTGATATGACCTAGGAAAATGGCTTTGAGCTGAAAGAARTAGATTTAGATTAGATATTAGGAATAAATTCTTCCCTATGAGGGTGGTGAGGCCCTGGAACAGGCTGCCCAGAGAAGCTGTGGCTGCATCATGCCTTGAAGTGTCCTAGGCCAGGATGGATGGAGCTTGGAGCAAGATGAACTTTAAGGTCATTTCCAAGTCAGCCAATTTTGATTCTGTGTCTGTGGTCTAGAATGTATTTCAGGGTTCTGGTGTTCACTTTGGGCTATCTGGTGACCCCATTGTCTCTCCCTTGCCTGCATATTGCTYAGATAGGTTAATGTATTACAGTGACCCCCTCAGCTCCTTTACACATAAACAGCTCCAGAACTGATCCTTCCATCCATTTCTTACTTCCCAGGCCCTATTTATCCACCGGCCAATAACATAGGAAGGGTCTGGGCACCACCCTGTCAATCCTGTGAGTATCCTGACTCTCCTAAGTGCTCCCAGCCACGTTTTTGGTCCTTGTTAAGCAGCACCCACCCAGACAGCGTCTGCACGCTGCTCAGGGGCTCACACAATACAGGAGCCATCTCCAGGCAGCAGGTGGGATGCAGCCACTCTGTTTTCAGGAGGAAGGGTGTCTAAGCATATGGGTACAAGCTGTCTCCTCCCAGCTGGCCTTACAGACAGGGAAGGAGCCCTGGCCCTTTTTGTTTAGCCGTGTACAGAAGGAGAGAACTCTCGCAGCAGACAATAACTTGGGGAGCAGATGTGGGTTTTTTAACGTTTAACTCATTGTTACAGTTTCTAATTAGGTGTTTACAGTTGCTGTAATGAATGCTTATAGTTGACTGTATCCCTGTTGTGAAATGAAAATGAATGTCTCATTTTACACAGAAAATATTCAGAGGGGCATTTTCAGGTGCTTCATTTTCTGTGGTTATGTTTCTGTGGTGTGCATCACCACCCTCTTAAATGTCTATATTTCTCACAATCATGTTAGTCCTTAAACACTTTGTATCTTTTTTATTGTGCTTACACGTATCAAAATGAATTTATTGTCTATCTTTCAACCTTTTCCAGGAAACTATTTATTTTCTTTGTTTTCACACTTTCCTGTTGTCCTCCTACCCTTGTATAAACCTTCCTGTGCAACAAAATAGTTGACATAAGTATAACTGCTATACATAATTGATGTGTTCTCTGTTTAATAAATAAAGTGTCTGTCATATAGGGGGCAACTTTTCTGGTTTTTATATTGTCTGGATGAGTGTTATTTTTAGCTTCTGTCCAGGGGGATGGAAAATCTGATAATTTCTGGAGAAGAAATTGTTCCTTTGAAAAGTAAACTCTGGTTAAATATATTTCTGGTTTTTCCCTTAAAAAATAAACAATATKAATGATCCCTTAAAAACACATATCTGTTATATGCTAGACTTTCAGAATTGTCAGACTTGATCCACTGTTTGTTTCACAGTGGCAAACAATGCTAGTGGAAAAAAAAAATGAAAGAGAGAAAGTTTTCCTGCTGTTAATGAGACAGAGGTGACTGTAAACAATAGATGCCTTATAGCTATTCTCAAACAGGAATCAAAGCTGTAATTAAATATAAAACACTGTCAATGATGGTCTCTTTAATGTAACATTTCTCAGTTGCTTTTCCTCTATGAAATAGCTTCGCTTAGACAAAAGCTGAGAGTGACTGAAACAAGAGAAGAAAGACTTGTGCCGGAAACTGTTTTATTGTTGCTCATGACATACCAGTCCTGTAGCTTCAGCAGGAAATATTCCTGACTAGAAGTCAGAACACAGCTAATCACAGGATTTTGGTGGCATCTGTGTGACTAAATGGTGCTATGTGAAGACAGTTTGTTCCTGGATGGACATAGGTGTCACCTCAGCCCYGGGAAAAGACATCCAAACAACCTTTGTTGCCTGCTCTGCTCAGAACTTGGGCTGTCTATTCCCTGAGCTCAGAGTAGGCAAGGAATAAGAGAGGAAATAACTTGGGGAAAACTGGTGAAGAGCTGAAGCTGCTTTACCTTGGCCTTTTGCAGTTGTTTTTTAACACAGATGTGGCTGCTGGATGGATGGCAGCATCCTCCTAAAGCCYGAGGTCCAGAGAATGCCACTTCATGTACACACAGAAGGGAGAATAAAGTACAGGGAGTACTAGAAGACAGAGGCAACTCTGATGCAACTCCTGCCTGAGCTAATCAAAAGGATACAAACACCTCTGCACAGCCCTTGATCAGCTGTGTGATGCCTCAAGCCAGAATCTGGCCTATGTGTGTAAACAAATAGGAAGCCCTGAGCAAGCACAAGGAAGTGGGCCAGAGAATTTGGTATAAAGAGCCACAGTTCTTGTGTGGTGCAGGTTAATTATCTTCTGGCATCATTTTTCATTCGCAAATGAAAAGCAAGTAAAGCTGATGCTGTATGAACAGGTCAAAATCTAGACCATTAAATGTAGGTATATAAACCCAGTATAGCTAATTCCTCAGTTTTGGGGTAGAACAGCAGTTAAATCCAAGGTATTGCTACACAAAGTAGAAAAAAATATTTCACTTAACATACAGGAGGAAATAGTCAAAAGAAAATTATCTATTCTCAGTTTACTCAGAACAGCTCTACCGCAGGAGTGTGGTGCAGTACYGGAAGGTGGCCCAGAGAAGCTGTGGCTGTGCCATCCCTGGGAATGTTCAAAGCCAGGTCCRATGGGGCTTGGAGCAACCTGGGATAGTGGAAGGTGTCCCTGCCCTTGGCAAGGGTTTGAAACCAGGTAGTCTTTAAGATTCTTTCCAATTCAAAACTCTGTGATACTAAATCTGATCCTGGCGAAGTCACCTTCTACACCAAATCTTTTCAAATGTCACCTTTACTTTCCAAAACAGTGGAAATAATGCAGCTTAGTTTGTTAAGTTTTGAAGTGAGAGTTTGGGCTTTCTGATCTCTAATAAACTGTAAACACTGAGATTTTCCCACTCCTAAGCTACACAGTGTCCCTTCTACACTGACTCTCTAATAAATGAGTGTTGAGTTTACATTGCAGCWGTCTCATGATGGAATCATAAGAAAATATTTTTTTCTCCTTTACTGAGCTAGCCTGTGGAATGACATTCCTTGGAATTTGATGTCATTGGAAGAGTTGTTGACAATGACAAATATGTTAACAAGTCATTAGGGAGAAACAGATGAACATGTGAAAGYAGAGACATGCACAGTCCCAGCTAAACTTCACAGACTGCAGGGCTTTATAAGAATCAAGCTTGGAGCATTCTTCTCCCAGGTGACAAGTGACAAAATGAAATGAGATGACCTCAAGTTGCAGGAGGGGAAGTTTAGATTAGATATTGGAATTTTTTCTTCATGGTAAGTAGAGCTTTGGAATAGACAGCCCAGGGAAGTGGTGGAGTCACCATCCCTCAAAGTGTTCAAAAAAYGCAGATATAACATGTGAGGACACGGTTTGATGGTAAACGTGGCGGTTGCCAACAACTGGATTGGTGTTCTTGGAGGTCTTTTCCAACCTTAATGATTTTAGTGGTGACTTAGAGTTGAGAAACTGCTTCAGGGCAGAGAGAACAGCCCACAAATCTACTGTTTCATTGCACACCAGGGCTGAACCCCCCTGTGGGGACAGCAGAACCACACTGAATGAGCAAGAAGCAAAGAGCCAGACTCTGCTACAATCATGAATCCAACCTTCTGAACCACTCTTACAACCTGTCAAAGGACGCAAGGGGAACCCTGACTTTTGCTAATGCATTGAAACAACACTGAATGGTCCATGTTTGTAAATACACACATGTAGGGCTTATTTGGTTGCACATTTAGAACCATGTTCATGTAGAAACACGTAGAACCATTTGGTTGCACAGGAAAACAGCTGTAATGACATTTTGGTTGCTGTTTTCTATAATAATATGAAAATATAAAAGCATAAAAATATAACTTGTGAAAACGTTTAAGAAAGTGAAGGAAAGGATGAGTGTAGAAAGATCTCACAATCTGTAGGCCTGGAGACAAAGCTTGGTTGTTGCAATTTTGATATCTCTTGGTTCAAGTATTCACAGACTGGGTCAAAATGATGATTCCAGACTGGATCCATTGAGTGGTGGAGAAAATCCCAGAACCCAACATCTATTTGGTTTATATTCACTCAGGTTCAGGTGGGAATGCCCAGGTATTTCCTGTGGGGTGTTGCGTTTCAACTGGTTGATGAAATGCTGTGAGCCTCTRACACCCTCTAGGACAATCCAGCTGCCTATTACACAAGGCCAGCTGACTCAATTACAGCCCATTCCGGCCCATAAGCAGAGGTGAACACCTTCAGTGATTGTCCCAGTACTTCTCCATCAGGGGAGTTATCACAGCTTGAGTAAGGACAAAGAGGCTTTGCCTCTTTCCTTACCTCATAGCCTGAGCTGGAGCAGTTACTGTGCACATCAGCAGCTTCCCCCCGAGTTTGAACCATCAGCTTTCCAGTCTCTCTTCTGGCATAACTTGTGGATACATTCT
The DNA here is from genome assembly GCA_014549065.1 of Cardinalis cardinalis. Taxonomy (NCBI): domain Eukaryota; kingdom Metazoa; phylum Chordata; class Aves; order Passeriformes; family Cardinalidae; genus Cardinalis; species Cardinalis cardinalis. The sequence goes on from JACDOX010000105.1 coordinate 1,025,316, forward strand.
TCTCCTGGGATTGACCAATAGTAGCCCCTTTGTTTTATCCCAAGTTCCAAAGCCCAAATTCCATTTGTTGGCATATTTGGGGAGGGTTGGGCTGCGGTGGCTGCAGGTGAACAGCTGCTGCTTTGCAGTTTGCTATAGTGGGAAAAAGTCCTCCAATGATTTTATAATATTTAAGCCATTAACAATCTCTTGCAGCCACACAGCACATCAGCARAATGGGAATGGATGAAGTGCAGCACTTAAAAAAAAAAAACCCAAAAATAGAAAGTATGGAATTAGGCAGAGGGGACAAAAGGTGTTGACTAAAGTTCAGATTGAGTGAGGGGGAGAGAAGACATTTCCTTAAGTTTTTCTTCAGTAATCTGAAGTTTGTGTTAATTAAGAGACAATTAAATTAAGTAAAATTCCTCAAATCAAGATTGGCCTATGATACCTTAGTCTGCCATCTGCAGTTGCAACTGCAGAAAGCCATTCCTCTCCTGCTCTGGTTAAACATTCCTAGGTCCTTGCTAGCTGCCAAACCAGCACTGCCTGAGTGCATTCTGCTCTTTAAAACCAATCAGCAGCTCTTCATAGCTGCCAGTGATGCTAAATGAAAACAGGACAAAGAATGATCCCACATACCCAGCTGTTATCATCCTTCCTGCTTTGCTGCTGGCATGCTCTCCATCACAGCTGTGGTCTGTACCAACAGCAAATCTACCAAAGTGAGCCTCAGCAAGGCTTGGGGACAGCACATAACATCCCATAGCTCATGGGACGCTTCATGGAGCACCAAAATGCTTCAGGTTTAACTTCCATCCTTGGATGGTATTCCAATAAATTATAAGAGTCTTGGCAACCTCAAAGATTTCTTCATTCTTGTTGCAGGCATGAACCATTTCTTGGAAGCATGCCAAGAAAACACCATTCTGRTGGTGACCAGTTTTGACTGAAATGAAGGAAAATTCGTACAGAAGATGACTGTATTGTTGGAATCATAGAGAATCCCACACTGAGCCCCACRGAGATCCAGAGGCAAGTGTAATTCAGAGTGAACATTGTCAATATTGGCTTCAAGTCCAAAGAAAAGAGGGACTCTAGACAGGAACAGCCTCACCACCTCAGAGAATATTTTTTTCTTTTTTCTTTATGRTATTTATGTAGTTTCTCTCATCACAACATGGGAGATGCCTCACAAGAATTTCTGTTTGTTATCTCACAGCTTTGCTCCTGCTCACAATTCAGGTGAGGAGCTGGTACTCAGAGTTTTATCTTGAACTCATGTCAAGTCAACTCTTACTTCCACTTGATCATTTTGATGGGCCAGAGACTATATTAATGTCTTATTCCTTGGCATGTTATTGTCTACAGAATTWAGTATGTCTCAGTTATCTTGATTTGACAGATGGCTCATAGTCCACTGACTTGCAGCCTCTTAAACAACGTGTAGAGTGAGCAGCTAAAAATTAAGTGCTTGGGGAATTTGTGTCCTAGACACCAACAAGTTATTGGTGGTATTATTGTTACATACTGTGCAGTAGAAAAGGAGACTACATGTTATGATATCAACTAAAKTCACTTAGCCCAGCAATTTTCAGTGCTGCAGAGTGTCTTGCCTTTAGATGCCTGTCCAGAACGGAGAAGATTTGATCCATCTCCTGTTTTATACCTGACAGCTCCAAGCCAGTCTTCAAGATTCTAATGCACTCAAAGGGCACAATTTCCTTTGTTTGGACAACAGATATGAGCCAGAATCTACTAACAGATTCTAATAGCAATAGAATCATATAATCATAGAAAATCTCAGGTTGGAAGGGACCTTAAAGATCACCTAATTCCAATCTTCCTGCCATGAGCAGTGATGCCACCTACCAGATGAGGTTGCTCAGAGCATTGAACACTTCCAGACATTAGACATCCCATAATAAGGAGAGTTTTGATCCTCAGTGTACCTTCAGAGAGTTAAGTTTGGAGCTGAGTTTTTCTTAGCTTTCTTGAACCTTCTGATTGATAATCTACCGGGGCCATTTTAAAGTCTAGAAACTTATTTTAATTGCATCATGAAAATATAATATTTGACACAGTATTTTGTCTACTAAATTCCCTCCACAGAATTATGCTCTAACTTTTTTTAGCTCTACAGTTCTTTCTCTTTTTAAAACTAAAGGACTGACTTGAACAACAGTCAGGGCCTTCAGATTCCTCAAGGACCCTTCAGTCTCTGAGCTTCACAAAAGCAAATCAACTGCTGCAGCTAAAGAAAAAAAAGCTGCTTCACACTCAGAGACAACCTGGCAATGTTTTCCCAGTGCACAATGCCACCGGTCACCTTCTTCCTAATTAATTGCCACCCCAGTAGACTGGCACCAATGTGTTTTGAAAAGTTCTCAACAACAACAGTCTCTTCTGTGATGTAGCTTAAACATGCACATTACCCTCTGTTTTGATTGATTGATGAACCTCAGTGCAGTGTATATAATAATGTGCTAAATGTTACATATGCCCTTAGCGGGTAATTTCAGGAAATTATTAAAATGTGCTTCTTTTAAAAGGTTTGGTAATGTGAGTCACAGAGACGCTTGACAGACCCAATGCTGATTAGTGTGGGTGACCACAGTGTACTCGAGGCTTTGATATTTCTTGGCTTTTTCTTGGTTTCCCGGAGGCCCTTTGGACAAAGCAAGAAAGATGGCTGAGACACCCTTGGCCTTCTGGGAAACTCAGTGACATTTAAAGACTGCTGGGGCCTATTCTGTTAATATCTAAACTAATTAAAATCAAATCATAATTGTAGGAGCTTGTTCACCAGAATTCTAATCAGACTCGGAGCGGTGCATGCTGCTGTACTAGCGGCTGCCTCAGCTCTGTGARAAGTGTTTTACCACACAGACAATTGTTCTCAGAGGTTTGTCTGGATCTTACAACCAGCTCCTTAAATAAGAAATGTCACTTCGAATGCAGGGTGAAGACTTCCTTTCAACATTTCCACTTTCTACATACACCAAATACCTTTTGCTGCACCATGTAATGGGGTATTTGTCGGGGTGCGGCAGGGTTGTGTGTACCCACTGAGTGAGATACCCTGCACTGAACTTCCACCTTACACAGCCTCAGAGAAGACTGCAGMTTCCTTGTGAGGGGCAGCAGTGGGACAAGCACCCATCTCTTCTCTTTGGTGACAAGTGACAGGACTAAGGGGGACGCCATGAAGCTGTTTCAGGCGTGGTTTAAGTTGAATATCAAGGAAAGGTTCTGCCCCAGAGGGTTTTGGGGCGCTGAAACAACTCCCCAGGGAATGGTCACAGCCCCAAGGCTGCCAGAGCTCAAGGAGGGTTTGGACACCTCTCAGGGATGCACAGGGTGGGATTGCTGGGGTGTCTGTGCAGGGCCAGGGGTTGGGTTTGATGATCCTGGTGGGTCCCTTCCAGCTCAGGGCATTCTGTGATTCTATGGCACAGATGGGARAAGCTCATGGACAATATATCAGGGCATCCCAGAACAGTATTGTAAATGATGGGGTCATAGACTGAGCTGAATTAGARCTGTGCCTGATGAAGTACCTGCTGCTGCTGAAGTAAATGTCTGTCAGCTTAGCTCTGGCAGGTTTTATTTTTACCATCTGTTTGTTCGGTGTCAGCATGAGCAGTGAAATACCTGTGTCAGATCAATAAGACACTCTTACTGCTGAGGAAAACAGCGTGAGAATATAACAAGTATTAAGGCATAGAGGAAAGGCTTATTAATATTTAGCAAAACTAATCTGTTTCTCACTAGCCAAAACATGCACATCCAGCCCTTTTGGGAAGACAGCTTTGAAGATTYCCTAAGTTGAAATGAGGTTTTTCTGCGCTGTATGTAACCATTCATATTCTCTGTGGGCTAAATCTTATTCCATAATTTTGAAGTCAACCTTTGAGATTTGGGAGATCATTAGAGGGTTTGTGTATGTTTTCTTCATTCTGTTTTTCCAGATAGACCAAATGTAGTCACTTTATAGATGGGAATGTGATTTAAATAAAATGACTTTGCTAACATTACATTTTGAATTTATCTTTATTAAGGCTGCATTTTAATTTCATTCCATGTATCCTCATTAAGCAACTGTTTGCTCCCTCAGGCATTTTTTCAAGCTAACTTTTAATCTACCTATTGGCACTCAAAGCTGTAAAAGTTAAAGCCTATTTGAATTTTTATTTGGAAATCTGTTAGATTTTTTCCCCTTTATAGAACTGCAGGCATTTTGCTTTTCCTGGAGATGGTCTATTTTTCCTATATAATCTGATAAATATTAAATTAAATAACATATACTCATCTCAATGTGTTGTATGCAAAACCCTGTTCTTCAGAACACTATAGATTAACTATAACAGCACTTTATTTTACATCACTGTTGCAGAAARTCTCTCTGAAATCCTGTCACTGTAGCGCTCAGATGCTGGATTGCCATTGAAACTAGCACTGAGTGGGCCTAAAGGACTTACATTTTCCTTATTTCTATTGATTTTGACTTCTGAGTCATGCACACACTGCTTTAAGATGACAGGTGATGGAAGAAAGTTCAGTGAAAGTGGAAGTCACTCATGGGGAGCTGCTCTACATAATGTCACATAATGTGATTTCTCTGGACATACAACCACGGCAACATTGCAGCACACATAAAAATTTCCTTTTTATTATGGTGCACTCAAAGAATAAATTTCTCTTCTGCTTTATACAATACCTATAAACTTTAGACCCTAACCCTCTCCTCATCCTTACATTCCCACTCCACTGCCTATATTTCTACCCCTACAATCCAATTGAAGTCACTGTGTWTTTACCTAGAGAAACAAAATTGATGGTCCTTGGTTTGATAGAATCCTTCATTCCCAGAGCTTACACAGCCTACAGTTACTGACTGCTCTCAAACTAAGTTATTGTTTAAAAATATTCCTCTAGCTCAGCATCTTGTTTTGAAAAGCTGGGTGCTACCTTCAGCAAAAAAATAAATAAACCCTCTAAAGTAGGTCAGGAATCAGAACCAAAAAAGCTGCTCAAGGCAGGCTCAGATCTGTAGGTATTTGCAATTTTAACTCACTGGCTGTTCAAAACATAACTAAAGCTCCTGAGCATACAGCACAAACAATAGCAAGGAAAAATGGTTTGTATTATAGGCATCTGCATCTGTCTTAATTATTACCTGCTTGAAGACATATAAATAAAAATGTGTAGAACTTTAGTTAGATATAAATAGATATAGATTGCATAAAYACAACTAGATTTCTTTTTTTTTCCCTTGTAGTTTTTACTGTTTTTAATTTCATACACCCTTTCAGTTATGACTGGATTTTCTTGTAAGCAATGCTCAGAGTTTGCTGCTGCAAATGATTCTACTGACTAAGAGTAATTCTGCTGAGAGCAGTGAGATCACCTGTGCTTTTGTGGACTCTGCACTGAGACACTGCAGGCACTGAGCAGGAGGAACAGCAGAGAAGGAAAATTTTCAGAGAAGAAAAATGTCCGTGTTGATGCTATTTTAAATGATAGATGTCTTTTTAATTTACTGCACTATCTTTGATAGAAAACATTGCTTCTCCATTGCTGGATGTTTCCAACATTGGTATATCTGACTTGTAATAAGCCAATCACAACAGTAAAAATAGTTAAAATATTGTTGTTTGGAAGTCACTAGAGGAAGATGCAGCAAGGAAGGTACCTTTGCAAACAGATCTCTCCTTGGGTTAGGCGAAGCTGTGCTACCTCAGAGCCCATCCCAGACTCCATTTCTTAATTTGTGGAGTGTACACAATTTACAGGCATGAAGAAGGAGAAAAAGCCAGCACCACAAAAATGCCCGTCAACCAAGGGCTTTTCTTCTCAGTTGGTCCAGAGACTCCTCGTGTTTTGGGCCAAGCTGAGCTCTTTTGAGGGAGGAGAAATTGTATTATCCCCATGCACATGCTCCAGGTTGGATGGGGTCCTGAGGAACCTGGTCTAATGGAAAATATCCTTGCTCATGGGAAGATGTTGGAAAAAAACACTCTTTAAAGTCCCTTCAACCCAAACCATACTGTTTATCTGTGAGCCTATGAAAAAGGTAAGCACTTTCTCAGTGACTTATTACCAAGCACAGTAAAATGTGGTAAACACCAGAATCAGTGTGACTGAGACAGCATAAATGTAAGCATGAAAAAAAAGCCACACATTTACAGCTCTCCTCTCAGTGCTGCACAAAGTGTGATCTGTGTCAGCCGTGTACTGAATGCAAGAATCAGAAATGATCCAGAAAAAGCATTKTTGCTATTAATAAATGCAATCTAATAGCAGAAGCAGGTTCAGACAGATGTCTCCATCTGACCTTGAAGTGACATGATTTTAAACCTCAGGTAGGTGGCAAATTCATTTGACCCGTACCCTGAGGAATCTAAGCTCTGACTCCCTGTTGGGCTGGAAGTTCGTGGATCCAGCATAATGACTTCTGCTAGAAAGTAATTGGCTCCAAATGGAAAATTTCTACTGGTATCTGCTAGACAAGGTCCCTGAGAGCCCCTGCAAGGCTGGCAAAATGCTGCCTGCAGTACCCAGGCTGAAGGCAACACCTTGTGGGATGTCATGTGGTGAACCTCTTCATTCATCCCAGTTTGGCCTCTTGACAGATCTTAACATGTTCCTGTTACTGCTGGAACTACGGTCAGAACCTTCCACTGTGTTCAGGCTTCAACCTTGAACTGATTTTTTTTTCCCTAATTCCTTTAACAGACACATCTACTGTTGGTTTCATAAGTACATATAATCTGAATGTGCAGTTATTACTTTTTATCTTCATAATTCTTCCCAATTCTAAGACATGAAGGAAAGATGAAAACAAAGATGATCTCTGATTTTAACAGTTCAAGTTTATGAATCTTGCCTCACTAAAAGAACCAGACAAAGAAACAATGCTGACCTCACAATTTATCCCAAACCATTACCGAATAAAAACTGGAGTTTTCATTATCTGGGCTAAAAGTTCCTTTAACTGTAYGTAACTGCAAGTTTATGCCCCCCTTTGAATCAGCCACTGAATTCAGACAGGTCATTTATGTGTTACAGATTGCACCTTGAGCCACTTTCAACTGCATCCATCTCTATTTCAGCTCTCTGTTTTCAGCTCAGATAGGACAAAGAGGGGAACAGAAGTTGGGGAGATGCTCCTGACTCACTTCTCAATACCTACTCTTGCTTTAAAGTCCTTGTCATGCTATGAAAAAGGGGATCCAAACTTAAGGATAAATTCTAAAAAACACAGGGATACTTTTACAAGTGGAAAATAATTTTCACACTTAGTGTTTCTCCCTTCTTTCTTTCCTTCCTTCCAGAAACACAAGATTGAGTAACACTGTCCTGATTTATACCATATAAGCACTCAGCCCTGGCTCTTAAGGTCTGTGTGGGTTTCTTAAATGAAAATGGCTGAGGAATTCAGTCTCTTCTGCTGTGTTTTTGCTTTTAGCATATTAAACACTCTTATTCAGATCTTGTTCATTAGATCATCCCATTTATTACTCACCAACTGCACTGGCTTTGCTTTTGCTTTCAGAAATCTTGGTAATTTTATCTTATCAAAAAGTTGGAGAAAGTCATCTCCTTTCTGCTGTAGGCATCTGAGGGTCTTTGTTGAACCAGTGTAACAACTGGCAGCTGAGCCAGTGCTGGGGTGCGTGGCACTGCTGGTTGGTCATTCCCTGAAATTAGGATGTCAGCAAGACCACCAGCTTGGTCTTCCTGGACAGCTGCCAGGTAAGTCTCTAAATGTGCTGCTAATTCCATAAAAAACAAGTATGATCAGAAATATGTGATATCTCCGCATGAAGCCCAACATGAAAAGCTGTAATTTGAGTTATATTAGAAACTCAGCAGTGAAGAAGCCTGTTGAAAAAAAAAAAAAAAAGTTGAAAAATTGCTTCTAGCACAATATTTTCTTTGAGGGAAGACTTGTAGCATTTTACAGAAAACTTACTAAAACTGTAGTGATGCAGTTTCTACCATGTTGAATAATGTCATTGCTTTATGTGGCAAACGTGCTTGTATCCCACACAAATTTGGCACCACTATAATTTTCTCAATCACATAGATTTACTTATATCAGAAATGTTGAATCAGAGTATAGAAGTAGGCTACAAAGCTCAAATTATACGTTTGGAACATTCTTGCTGATATTTTAAGTTTCATGTTGTAAACACTTTTTTTAGTATCTCATATTACATTGGAGTTGTGAGAAGCGCAGTCAGTATTACCAAAAGGTCTTATGGRTTTAATTCAGTTTCACAGATTTAATTTGAGCATAAAGAAAAAGAAAATAGTGTTCACAAAAATAATGATATGTTTCTAAGTCATCATCTCCAAACAGAAGCTTTCAGATTTTTCACTTGAAATGACTTAAAAAAAAATAATGATCAAAAAAAAGTTTTAACTTTCAATTTTTGATGCGGTAACACTGTGATTTGGAGGGTGACAATGGTGTTAACTTGGTCGAGGAAGTATCAGTCACACAGAAATTAAGACACCTGAGCTAAAAACTGCTAAATAATCTCAACAAAACTAAACTTGGAGAGGTTGTGGACTCCCCATCCCTGGAAGTTTTCAAGACCAGGTTGGAARGGACTTGGAGCAACCTGGTCTAGTGGAAGGTGTCTCCACCCGTGGCAGGGGGCTGGAACAGGATGAGGTTTAGGATCCCTTCAACCCAAACCATTCTGTGATTCTGTGATTCTATGATCAAGGCATACTTTGAAAGCTTCTCTGTGCCTCCTGTAAGCAAAGACCCAGCTGGCACAACATGAAACCACAAGAACACTCTGCTGACTCTTCTCCCCTACTGCCAAATTTGCTTGACCCCATGGAGAAGAGCAATGTGAGTGAAGGAATCAGCARGCTGGTCAAAGAAAGGTTTTGTTCTAACCTCCCACTGACACTGAGTTTCACAGGTAACAAGCAGGACTGGCCTAAGGCCAAAAATAAACTTTTTATTTGGCTCTCTCAAAAATGGAGATTTGACTCCTCCAAMACAGAACTTCAGCAAACTTTCCCTGGAGCAAATGAAATTTCATTCAGATCAGGACTGGTAAAAGCARTTCTAGATGGTGGGTGGGCTAACTGGGGTGCCTCATGTTGGTTTTCACTCCTAAGCCTTACCAGCAGCTAAAGAGTCATTTGGCCATATATTAACACATTTTTAAAATGCCTAGATGTATTTAATGTCAACTTTATGCACTATGGGTGAAAATAAATAAATAAAATTCCACTTCTGTTTCTTCTCTGAAGATTTTTCTGGAACCACATGAAAAAAGCTGTTGGTGTACATGTCTATGTGCTTTCTTTAATCAAAGGATAGACCAGAACCTACTTTAAAGACTCTCATGACTGGAATTGACTCTGCAGTCAAAAAAACCACAACAACATAATAAAGAAGAATCTTTAAATAAAACTATGTGTCTCCACAAATCTGAGGGCATTTCACATCTGAATGACAACAGTCAGCTTCAGGATGTAAATCTCTTTCCCTACCAGAAAACTTGGTGCCTCACAGAGAAAAAAAAATTTAAAATCCCACAAAATTCTGAAAAATGCAAGCCAAAATTGTAATTTCAGTTTTCCTGCAGAAAATGTCATTTCCTCCTACATTGATTCCTTCCTATCTCTAGATTTTCATCCTCAATATTATGACTCTTAGCTCTTCTTTTGCATTCTGTGACATTAAGTAAAACACTGTTTGTGGAATCTTCTTTTCTAATCTCACTTTTCTTTCTTAAACGTGACTCTCAATAAAATAAACTTCCCAAAAACTGATTAGCTATTCTAAACCCATTTGATCATACTCCAAAGCCCAAGTGAAGCATGAAGAATWATTTTCAAGTTTTATATTTTAGAAACAATTGAATATTTCTAATCCTAGGTGTCCCGATCCCATGTGTTAGTTGCAGAATGAAGTAAATAACCTTCTTCTGTATTTGCATTTTAATTTTCTTTCAACATTTTGCAGTATAGATTTTCATACAGAGAACACTTCTCTTTCTTTATAAACAGATGCCACTCTAGCTGTCATTTCAAAGATGTGTGACTGAATTTCTGAAAGTCTAAGAGACATGTTAAAAGTGACATGAAGTAAAGCAAACGATTTGACTATTGTTTCAAGTGTTCTTTTTTAAAATTTAAATTCAAAAAAGAAAAAGCCCTGAAGATATTATTCAGTAATACTAGTAACAGTATTTCTATAATGCTTTAAATTTCTAAAGTTCCTGTGTAGACAGTAACTAATTTAAATAGTCCCCACGACTTTTAGATGCTAATATTCACCTTGCCGAATAAATTGATTTGTTTGTGTGTGGGTGTTCTTGAGGGCTCCACACACACAGACTCTACAGTCATTTGTCAGTCTCTAATAAGAAACAGAAGTGACATCTGTCATGCATTCCAGTAAACACATTAAGCAAACACAATAGGACCCCAAAATGTTTACTCAAGTACTCTAATTAATTGTGACTTGCTGGAACAGAGTTTTCTATGAATTAAACACAAAGATCCATGCTCTCTCCTCCCCCTTGCTGTAGCTTTTTGTGCAGTGGGAAAAGATTTAAACTAAAGACTTCCCTTCTGGCTCTGCCAAGGTGCATTTTTTCCTCATAGAMTTGACTCGCAGTAGAAGTTGATGTGAGAGTTTGTCATGGCTGTTTTGACAGTCTGGTCATCCTAATCCAGGGATCTGGTCCCTGTGGTTTGTCAATTATCCTACTAACCCTACAGCGAGAGGAACACTCAAGGCACTGAACTGTCATCCAATAACCAAGAAATAATGTCAGCAGCCAGTGAGCAGGGATTGCGAGAGATGGGGATGATTTTGACAACAGAGAAGTGTGGACCATTTCAGCATTTATTTTATTTATAGGCATTCGTAACAAATTAATTACATCTCACTGCAAGACTTCACTGAAACTTGCTGGATCCAGACCTGCCTGCACACACAGGGTGATGAGCAGCGCTGAGTGCAGGGATTGCAGCTCGGCAGATCCAGGCGTGGAGGTTCGATTCCCAGTTTTGTTCACTCCCCTCCTGTGACCTTGAGCTTGTTACTTGGCTTGGATATGTTTCAATATCCCCCTGGATAAACTGAGGATGAAAGCATGCACTCTTAAGAGCAGCTAGAGCCTTAATCAATTAATTCCTGTAAAAGACATCAAGATCATTTAGCAAAAGGTAGCATTAAAGTGCAAATTATGCTAAGGTCCTACTGGAATGAAAGACAAGTGTGTTTAAAAAGAGATTTAGATGCAGAAGGTTAGACAGCAATGAAAATCTAGGTGGAGGATCACAAGAGGCTTGATTCTGATCCAGTGTGTAACTGGATAATTCGGCTTAACTCCTCACTTAACACTAACAAAGCAGGCTCTGCCCCGGATTCTCACTTTGTAAAAACTTACACTGTGATCTGTGATTACACTGATTCAACCAACTCAGAGTCCAAATTTTTGGCTCTGCAAGGCCTCATAATTAGACCTATAATCTCAATTTCTTCATTCTTTTTGTCTATTTTTTCTTATTTTTTCTCAATCACACATTTACTCAAACCATGCTGAAGTGAGCAAATAGAAAATATGAAGTAACAGAGACAAGCTAAACCTCTGGAGTCATCCTGTTTCCAAGTAAGCCACGGGCACAACCAGCAGGACTGGATGATAGAATGGGTAGCAGTGATGGCCTGCTACACCTTTAGGTCTGAGTTTAGACATGGTACAGCCTCAGCACGAACTGGTTCAAGTTTTCTACCACTTGAAAGCTCTCCAGAAAAACACAGGGTATGAGATGCATGAATTTCCTTGGCTTCCAACTTGCCCCTGAACACTTCCAGGGATGAGACAGCCACAGCTTCTCTGAACAACTTGTGCCTGGGCCTCTCCACCCTCACAGGGAAGAATTCATCCTATCAAACCTCCAGGCTGCCCTCTGCAAGTTTTAAGCCATTCCCCCTTGCTCCATCACTGCCCTCGTGAAAGGACCCTCTCCAGCCAACACAGTATAGGGGTGAACTCTGATAAAACACAGCTGATATGAAATTTAATAATTTAAGAGGTTGTTTTAAGACTGTTTCTGGTAGACTGAACAATTTAGATCTCTGGTTCATGGTGGATAGAAAGATTTATTCTTGACACTGGTGCAGAATTGAAAAGGAGAAATTTTTTGGTAATCTTCTGARGGAAAAATTCTTCCAGTTGTAGATGTAGTTTCAAAACCATGTATGCATCCATTAGAACAATTAAACAAAGATCATGCTGTTAATGAAATWATTTTGTCTCCTACATATCCCTTACTGACTAATTATCCACATTCACTCCTGATAATTAGGGAAGTYTGGGTAAACAGAGATGTCTCAAAATGTCTGTTTAAAATCAACACCTTCATTTTCAGCTATATTAGTGGGAAATTAAAATCTGGAGGCCAGGACTTGTCATGATCACATCTGATATTACACTCTAACTATATCCATCACAGAATTGTCAGCAAATCTGGAAAACAGCTGGAAGCCAGTCCTGGAAAATATTACACTTTAGCAATGTGTTGCTATGTGAATATCACCTCGTTGTGCAAAATTTAGACCATCCTCTTCCTGAAAACCTTGAAAGTATTTGCCCTGTATAGAAAAAAAAAAACCAAACAAAAAAACCAAACCCTTGAAATTTTGGAATCGCTCAAATGAGGAGCAGTTGATCCTACTGACACCAGCTGAAGTTGATGGCATTCTCTGTAGCATTCTGGTACCTTAGGGTAACTTTTCAGGTACAAAAATGTTATCTTGAATAAAAAAAATACAAAAGTCCGTGCTGGGTGTGGATATTTGCAGAGAYTAAGATAGAAAACATGGTCTGATGTGGAAGCATGCATTGAGTAAGGAAACAGCACTCAGATCTCAAGAGCCAAAACCAGAAATGGGTCAACATCTCAAATGAAGCCCACTAAACTCCTTTTCTTCCATGCACTTTGCCATTTTGGGGTTTGAATATGATCCCTGCTGTTATTGCAATGTCAGTCAAGAAAACCTTTTTATGGGGGSTTTATGAACTTACCTTCTTGTAAAGGTAAATTCCATAGACACTTGGCATCCTGATGGGGGTTACATTGATAGAGCCCCTGTGAGGAAAAAAAAATACAACAGAATCCCCATAGATCTCACACCTAGGTGCCCAGACAAGAGGATAAAATTATTTTTTTGCTTTGGGAGCAGCAATACCACAGAATCGTGGAAAAGCCCTCTAAGATCAATGATCCAACAGTTCTTCCAGCMCCCCCACCAAAACCACCACTAAACCATGTCCCCTGGTGCCACATCTACAGAGCTTTTAAATGCCTCCAGGGGTGTTGGCTCCACCTGTTCTAAAGCTTGACAACACTTTCCCTGAAGAAATTTTCCCTTATATCTGATCTAAACCTTCCCTAGCACAATCTGAGGCCATTTCCAATGGTTCTGTCCTTGYTCCCTGGGAGCAGAGCCTGACCCCTACCTGGCTGTCCCCTCYGGTCAGGAGTTGTGCAGAGCCAGAATATCCCCCCCTGAGCCTCCTTTTCTCCAGGCTGAGCCCCTTTCCCAGCTYCCTCAGCTGCTCCTCATCAGACCTGTGCTCCAGAGCCTTYCCCAGCTTCATTGCCCTTCTCAGGCTTCAGGCCAGAGTCTTCACTGCACCCTCCGTGGGAAGGACACACATTTTTCAGGGCTATTGTTTTGGTTTTTTAAAGATGGGYATGCTGATAATATGAACATGTCTGGAAATATTCAGGCGTGCTAGGACCTGTGCCTGGGAGGTAGGTTTCTCAGTTACTGATAGTGAGGTGGTTGAGGGAATAAAGTAAACACAGCCCACTTTCCCCACATGGATGAGTGTAACTCCAGCACCTCAGAAGGCTTATTCCATAAACAGTGGATACTTTATTTACGGTAAAGTTGGATTATCAATGAGAAACTTTAAACCTCTAAGACTGCTACTTGACAATTTGTCACTCAACTTCAGCAAAACTATAGGGGAAAAGCACAATGAATTAATGAATAGCAACAAATCCCCATGACAACATGTTACTTCATTAAAATTTTATCAGCATTCTTCCTAGGGAAAGCATGCCTTCTGTTCTATGCTGAGCTTCTTCTACAGTGTTTTACAGACAATTCACAGCATTCTGGCGCTTCAAAATTAGTTCCTGTGGAGAGTGAGCTACACACAGACTCTAGATTGTGTCACACAGTGATCTCCTGGGTGCCATGATGAAGTTTTGCCTACATTTTTTGTGTGTATCTTATGCCTTAAACATTAATCAAGCATTTCCCAATTGCTTTCTTTGAGAATAGGTTAATTAGCTGCAAATGCATCTCTGTGTTAATTTTCAGCAAATGCATTAAACTGCATTTCATAAATATTTTCCTAGCAAGCAAAGGAAAGCTTTGAAAGGAAAATGTTTTCATTTCTTTCACTGAGGGTCTATCTTATGCTTTTTTTCCTTCTTCTTATTTTCTTTATTGTTTGTGTGGAGATCCATAAAACATATCCATTGGTGTTCAGTGTATTCCTCAGTGTGGATGTAAGTAAAAAAAGAATAATAATAAAAATGGTTGCTAGATACTGTATGCTTGCCAATATAATCTTAGGATTTGTTAAAAAAATTCTCTGCACAGAAACACTGAATTTATTTGCTTGGAAATTCAAATTMTTTTGAAGAGAAAAAAGCCCCATGCAGATCATGAGAAAAAGGCTGAAATTACTCCTGCCAATAAATAAGGGCTTGTATGGCTATCAGTAACATGTTCTGGTTATATTATTATTTCCCTCAGACTATGGCAGTCCACTTACAGCATGTATTTGGCTCTAAAAGTACCTAGTAGGAAAATTTCACTTCCCAAAAAGTTTGCAAGCCAAACAGATTTTGGATTCAAAGGCTACAGAGAAGGAAATTCATCCCTAGTTTTTCACTATGAACTGAGGTGTTTGACACTGGGATTTGGGTGTTAAAGTGATCAGCTAAACAATCAGGAAGGAGGAGGCAGAATTAAGTGTCCACATTACTATATAAGTTTCTGAGCCAGATGGAAAAAATCAAAAACTAATGTTTCTTTTTCTTTGGATAATTATTTTTTACAAACAATAAACATTGCGAAGGGAAGATACAAAATCTTCCTACCTCTAGCCCAATGCCTGAACTGCACATTCTCTCTTTTTGGCTCCATGAATCTCGCCAGTCTTGAGCAGTGGTGCTGGAGCAAACATTTAGAGATCTGTCTGTGGAATATTGCAGTAATGAGAACATTGTGTGGAAAGTGCTGTCAYAAGCACCCCATGGCTTGAGAAAAGTCTGCAAACCAGTGCATCTGCCTTCCACATGAGTGATCTAATCAATGGGCTCTTATGTCTATTTATTTTGACTCTGTATYTTTTAGAATTATTTGAATTGATTGCAATCTTAGTAACAGGCTTGGTTCTGAGTAAACTCAGCAATGTAAATCCCTAAAGTGACTGAGTAGAATTAATATTTTCTCCTTGAAACCGAGTCTTTTTTTGGAAAATGACTCTAGGTTGGGGCAWAGCCAGTTCAGCAAAGCCAAGGCATTTCCATGGGAAATATAAATACCTGTGGCACTTTTCTTCAGGTTGCACCACTGAGGTAAGGTCTGAAAGGTACCTAAATGACACATAGCATTCTATTGCATGTTCCAGATAACAAGACAACTGCTAATAGATGTCACCAGGCTTAGTAGATATTTGTATTTCAATGTGGAATTTCACTGTTCATTAGGAAAGTCTTTCCACAAGTTGCATAACTTTTTATTTTTTTGAGTTTTAATTTTTTTCCCAGCTACTTGGGATTCAGTTAAACCAACACATTTATACAATGATCATCTTCCTATGCAGAGTATTTAGCAGAAGAAATATAGYGCAGGCCTTCTTGTTTCAAAGAGAAGAGCTCAGTGTCATTGAGCTCTGGGAAAGCTTCTGTAGAAGTCTGTTATATGATCYTGTCAGGATAAACATTGAAAGAAGCATTGAATCAGTAAATTAGGGAAACTAAGATATGTGTTTTCTGGAATTGTTTTTTTTTTTTTTAAATCTATTAGTAGGTTTTCCCCAGCCAAATTTCTGCACAGTTTTTGTTTATTACATTTCATGAGATGCCACCCCATGACTCATTTTAAATTCATKAATCCAGGCCCAGCACATTACAGACCCATTTATATCTCTTCTAATCCTAACAAACAAAACACAGGACAACACCAAAGAGATCTTTTGGATCTCTTCTGCAAAAAGAGATCTCCTTGTCCCTCTCTASCAATTCTATTTGCTTCTCAACTTCTCTCATTTCCCTTTTCACTCAAGAAAAGACAGGAACTGGACACTGTAGGATGGCTGGTAGTTGTACAGTTTTGTACACCATCATWAGGAAGTCCAAGGACAATGTCTATTTGTTGGATCCTGGACTGGTTTACTGGAAGCCCCACATTTACTGTCACCATTGGATAAAGACTCAAGTATCTTCTCATTAGGTTTTTTTGGCAGCTGTAGGCAGCTTGATGGTTGTCTGCAGATGTGTCTTTCCACATTGGTTCTCAAACAACTTGACCTTAAGAGATGTTTACCAAAACCTCTTTATTTCATCAGTAGCTCCCATTCTCTTCAGCTTCAGCAATACCCATACAGACACATTGGCCTTTTACTTCATTATTTGCACCAACTCTAGGAATTTTAAAATAGCTACTGCTATTATATGGCAGCAATTTTCAGAAACACAGATAATGCCAGGCTGCAGCCAGCAGGAAATGAAATATGATGTCCTTGATGTTCTTGCTGCCATACGTGGATTTAATGACATCTCAGGGTTCAGCAGGCTGTGGAATGAGCATCAGAGATCAGTGGCGAGCAGATTTCCAATGGCATGCAGCAGGGTCAGGAGTGGGAGCTGAGGCACTCAGAGGCACACCTCAGTGGGAGGCAGGAGGTGCCAGGCTGCAAGTTCCCTCATTGCCTTGCTGTCTTGCAGCCAACAGAAAACAGGACAAGGGWACTGGCAGCCACTCTCCTGTTGAAAGGCAGGATCTCCTAGAGTGGTTTTTTTTTTCCAGAAACATCTTCAAGAAAATATTTTGTGGAAAAAGCATAGGCATGGACATGACCTCTGCAAGACTGTCAGACCCCTAAATACAACATATTTTTTTTTCTAGACACTGCAGTCTTCAACCCAAACCCATGTTTGTGTGAAATGTCTGTCAATATTTGTCCAGACAAYAGGACTAAATCATCAATCTGAAAGTACAGCTGCCATTACCCACAACCAAAGCCAAACAGATTGTGTGTTATCCTTGCAGAAAGCAGAGGGAAAGCGATTTCCTTTCTTCTCCTCCTTTCTTTTCCCACTTCTGAAGACATCAGTAAGTTGTGAATTAAAAAGTAAGGGGAGGTAGCTTTGAGCAGGGTTCAGATAAAGCCATCGTGGGGAGCATGTGGTGCTCTTTAAGTTCCTTCTGAACTCTGCCTGTCTGTCTCTGTCCTGTAGATTTTTTGAGGCAGCTTTTGTTAAAGGCGAGTCATGCCAATCAATCCTGGCAGGAGGTCTTTTTAGTTCCAGGTGTTGACAACAGGTATTTGCTTTGGTCTCCAACATCCTGTATCACAAAGGGAGGTGGTGAATTCAGCATTTGTTGGCAGAAAGATGATAGATGACATTTGCTGGCTCAACATTCTTCATCTCCAACAGTTGTTATTCCAGTTCATGTACTTCTTGGTAATAAGTAACTTAAGGTGTTGGAAATTCATTGTCCTGTGCAGTGGTGGTCTGTCAAATACCATATATACTTCAAAGAAACACTATGGTTTCTTTTTGTTTTATTATAGGGAAGTTTTTAATTCAGCCTCTTTTAATTTATCCTTGAGTTTTAATGAGTTGCACTCTATTTTCATCTTAGTCATTTTTATAGAAATCTGATGGTGAATTAGAAACAGCTGCATCCCTTGCAGACATTTCCTAAAAACTACAAGATGCTTAGAAGGAATCTGCTTGCTAGTGTCTAGGAAAGGACCACTGGGGATAGATATATATTTGTGTACCTTTATTAAATTSAATTAATTATCTGAAAGCATGAAATACCTCACTACCATTTTTTTTTTCATTCTCCTCTTTTCCTTTCATATGCCTTGTCATGTATGCCATGTTGACTCCAATGGAGTAGAATAGTTCAGCTGGAAGGGATCTAAAATGATAACTAAGTCCCAAAAAATGAGCTGAGCTTCAAAACAGGCATGAACCTGTCAAGGCAGACCTGGGTGGTGTCCCCTTATAATTTCATTACCAAAATTACCTGTTTGRGCCCTTTTCCCTTCAGGTTGAGTTACACACTGCACCAGCTCAACCGCGCTRATCTATGGAATTTCAAGAAAAAATCCAGGCCATATTCAAGCTGCAAGGGATATTTCTGTCCACAGGACCTCTCCACCTTCTTTTGCTTTCTCACTCTCCAAGTAGCTCCACATCACGGAATCAGGCTCAGAGGATRGGTCAGGYTGGRAGGGACCAAGGGGCTCAGATCTGGTCCCTCCTCCCTGCYCAAGTAGGGTCATCCCAGAGCACAGKGCACAGRATYRTGTCCAGACAGTTCTGGAATATCCCCAGTGAGGAGACTCCACAGMCTCTCTGGTCTCTGTTCAGAGCTCRGYCACTGCRCAGGAAARAAGTTCTGCCTCCTGTCCAGKWGGAACTYGCTGGGATCAGTCCCTGCCYATTCCTYTGGTGCCATTGCTGGGCCCTGGAGCAAAGCCRGGTCCATCCTCCAACACCCTTCCTTTAGATACTTATATATTTGTCAAGTGTGCCATTGCCTCGCAGGTAYTATTCCAGTGCCTTTTAGCCCAATTTTATCAAGAGTTTTTCAGTYTTTAAGCACCAGTCCAAATAACACTTTTTTGTTTTTTTGGTTTTTATCTTTCTTAAAATATGGTTAACGTTCCTATATCGACTACCCAGAGAGGGGAAGAACTCATTAAAATGGTGGCAAACACACTGAAAGACTTCCTCTAAAATGGAAAACTGTTTTGACTTTTTGCATTTTATTCTCAAAGAGAGGTCTTTTATCGACTCCAGCTCAGCACCTTGGAGAGAAAAAAGGTATCTTGAAAAAGGCTTTTAAACCCTGAGGTTGGCTGAAGTTTTTTTTTCCTTTTCCCTAGACTTTGTAAACACTTTTCTCTGTAAAAGTAATGCACATAATTGTGGGGTCTTCCATCTTTTTATGAGCAATGTAGTCTAAGTATCATAAATCTCAAAAAAAGTTCTTTTGTTTTTGGTCTTTTTTYTTTCTTTTCCCCTGTTTTTGGATGGAACTTACCCAGTTAGGGAATAATGCAGAACACAAAGATGTCATTTTCTTTCTTAAACAAGGTCAGTATCCTGACAATAAGGGCACTTTAAAAGCTTTCTCTCGTGCATGTGTTCATGGGGGAGAAGGAGCTGATCAATGTCCTTTAAGGTTTGCAGGTTTCTTTTTAGGACTTTTCCTTGGGTTCATTTTTTTCTTCTTTTTTTTTTCTCCTGCTAAAAGTGAACTAAATATTTTATTCTCTAAGGAAGAAATAAATCATCAGTTGTATTGTCATATTTTAGCAAGCAAAAGTAATCTGGTCAAGGTTTTTGTCTTCTACTTTTAATAGTTAATAAACATATCAGCAATATTATATGAAAAATATCTGGTTATTTGCTTTGCAGGCACAGATTGGCTCCACATCCTGCAAACCATGAGGCAGGGCTGCAGTTTTATTAAAGTACTACTCAGAGAGGTCATATCATGAGCRCTTTCCTCAGTTGCCAGTTTAGAACTCCTCTTGGTAAACAAGAAACAGAAAAATACTCCTGGTTTTCTCAATGATGGTCTCATAAAATGAAATTTCTGTCTCCTAATTTGGGCTCTAGTTCCACATTAATCCACCATCCTCCCATAGGAGTCAATGAAAAAAAATTATTCCAAATTAAGATTTATTTATTTCTGCCTCCAGTCACAGCCTCAAAGTGCTTTTGATTTGTGTTGTACTGTTGATATCTGGTTATTTCAGCAGGAATGGGGACAAGCAGGATCATAGAATGGTCGGGGTTGSAAGGGATCTTAAAGATCCTCTTGTTCCAACCCCCTGCCATGGACAGGKACACCTTGCAGGTTGTTCAGAKCCCTCTGATACACAGACTGATAGACTGTTATTGCTCTGTCATGGTATTTATCTTGCCTAGAAGTATTTGATTTCCTGATTGCATAAGGACTATTGTTTAAAAGACCCCCTGGGCTTAAGAGTGGGCATGCTACAAATATCAAGATATGCTGAACTGATTCAAAAGGTAAAGCTTGAAAAAATAGCATCATTAATGCTTAGAGAATAATATTGCTGCAGATGTTGGTGTGATTTAACTTTGCTTAGAAAAATGAAGCTACTTGAGCTGTTAAGATATGCAGAATTGTGGAGCAATTTACATGATTAAGTGTGAAATTTTTAGAAGGGCCACACTTCCAGATTTTCCCAAATAAATTTTTTTCACTTAATGCTGCTTGAAAACCCTGTAGCCCAGCAAAGTGTCTGTAACATCAGTGTCTGTATCTGGTCTGGGTCTTATTTAGCCAATCATCCATGCTCAAGCCTGCAGAAAAGGYCGAAGTTCTTGTGGAGATGGTTGGAATTCCTCATGTGTTTAAGGTGAAGAATGTTCCTCAGAGCTCAAAATCAATCTCAAAAYCTCTTTAAAAAGCTTCAGACACCTCAGTCCTGCTCATCCACAGCCAGGTACAGGTGGAATCCATGATCTCAGTGCAGTGGCATATGGGGCAATGCAAAGATGGAACTGCACTTCTCCTGCTCCCATCTCTTCAGGTAGTTATAACAGTACTTAAACATAATTTTGATGCTGATTTCATTACCGTGTTTAAAGGAAGATCAATGTAAATGTATGATATCAGCTACCTCATATAAAAGGCTTTTATATAAGCAGGTGGTTTTGGACCTTGCCTCCAGCTATACCTTTTGATCATTTAGAAGGCTACTGATGTACCCCAGGCAACTTACGTAAAACAGTTATTTGTACTCATTTAATGCTATACCTTTAAACACCCCTTTAATCTATTTGCAGCTGTAAAAGGCTCACAGTATGGAAATGCTTTAAAGGAGTAGGCTTAACTTCCACAATTAGGCTGAATTTTATTTTTCTGGATAGAAGTCTTGCCCTCTTTCTTCAACTTGTGCAATCACGTGCACATCCAAACACATACTCAGAATTTACCTGTTCTGAGAAAATCCCTAAGCAGAAACTCCTGTATCAGAAATAGATGGCAAAGGACTGGCTGAGCAGGGGTTTCTATGTTTATTTCAGTAGCTGCACTTTGGTGTTTCAAACAATTTAGAAAACCTGTTAATCTCCACAGATAAAATGAAACGTGTTTGTACTTAAAGAAAATATAATTTCTGTTTATTTCTTGTTAGTGTGTGTAATCTCCATGTGCCAGACACTGCAAACCAGTGAATTACATGGCCAAAGATGAAAACACAGACCAGAGATTCCTCACTGTGATTTACCTGACTAAACTTATGTCATGGGAAAGTTTGTCCCAAGGTTTGCGTTTGCAAACTGAGAAAAGAGTCTCCTGATGTAATTCTTTATTTGTTTATGTGATTGAACCAGATAGTCTCTTTTCTCTCTGGTTTTGTTTCTCAGGTCACAACAGCAAACAGTAAAGTCCAGGTAAAATAAAAGAGCACTTTATGTGGCTTAATAATGTAATTTTCAGATATGCTGTGTGCTCATCTGCTCTGTGCTGTGATCAGCGATATATGTGCACAGCAAATCCATTTTATTAATATCTTTAATTGCTTCCAGAAGGTTCTGGTGTTTTATTCTGCCAAACCAGCCATAGAAAGACAATTAGATATCAGTTAACACATTTACTCTTCTTATTGTTTTTTGATAGCAACCATCATAAAACAATAAATGCATTCCTTCCCCATAATGATATTCTGGGGAGCCAGGTGTTCTGCATGTTAGAACAAAATTACTGCATTTTCTAAATAAAAGCATTTTCTAAATAAAAATGCTCTGTGAACACTGTGACAGCGGAAGGTGGAAGGAATGTAATGAAATAGTTACATGCTCATATGTAATTTCCCCTTTGGATTCATTTGTGGAAGCTGCACATGTACATATGCACACACACATGCACGTGATTTCTTTTTTAGCCTTCAAAGTGGTGTAATCCATGTGCAGACCCATTTCTGAAACTTTTGGTGTGGTATCTTTGGATACCAAAACCAAACAGGGACACCTATGAGTATACTAGTCATAGAGATTCCTTTTCTAAGTAGTTACTTTCTTTTAAAATTATATTTCTAAGAGAGAAATGACATCAGACCCAAACTGGCCATTTGGCTCCCCATTGGCTGTGAAGGAAGTCTGGCATGGTTCTATCTGCAGAGTTTGTTCTGTTGACATTTAATATGATACAAGATTCTTTTTATTCTTTCTACTTTTTGTGTAAAGTTCAGGACAGAAAAGTCTTTCTGAATAAGTACATTTATTATTGCTGTAATACACTGATAATTRTAATTATTAATAATTGGTCTTGCTGTAAACACTGATATCAGAAAATAATTTTGATGAGCACAGTGAACTCCATCCTGGGAGCTGATACTAATTTATGCTCAAAAATTCTCCTATTTGAAGGCTATTCTGCACTGTTTTAATGACTAAAATCCTTCTGTTTTTCTAAATTTCAAATAGAACCCTTTTATTCAAAGCTTCTTTGCTTAGATAATACGATAGAGTTTGTGTTTCATGGCATATTTCATTTATCTCTCCCTGAGTATTCATCATAATCAGAGACAGGATCATAAATATAAATTGATTTAGAAGATGCTGCACAATGTAAAAAGATGCCTCATAGAAAATGAAAGCAGAATTGTAAAATCAAACCAAGTGAGAACTAGAAAAGAAATTAAAACAGTGCAAAAAGATTCAAATGCAGTCAGAAAAAAGTAGGGTAGGTTGTGCATGTGAGTTGAGCACAAAGAAGTGGAACAGATTGTTTACCTCAGCCACCATCCAGGTTCAGTGAATCCTTGCTTGGGTGTGCATAACCTTCCCAATGGTGGGATGCTTTCTGCAGCATCCTTGTTATTTGGCAAAACCTAACCCAAACTTGATTTTCCACGTTTGCTTGTTGAATTTGTCAGAGAAATCTSCCAGCTCTAAAAGGAGTGAGTGAATCATATTGGCAGTTTCTTTTTTTATTGTTCTTCAGCTTTTATCTGAGAGCTGGAACACCTAAATGATTAGTTTTTTAAATAACAATCTAATCTTGTAAATTTATAGATTGTATGATTTATAACCACACTGCAATGTAAAATATGTTATTTATTTTGTAAGTATATGCAAATAWATGTTTATTTAAAGAACTATGTTTGTGACATTGTCACAGAAACCTCTGTCTATTCACATGGCTTCTCTTGACAATCTATAAGGGACTTCAAGAATAACTGCACTGATAATTCTTTCATCCTTCTTCCTCTGTGTTAGTTTGACCCAGACAGCCTCCCTTTCACCCAGGATATTCCTTCTTGTTTCTTTACTGTTGCATTAAATAAATCAGCATCCCATCACCTTTAACTATATTCTTTTTGATTTTGCACAGCTCACTCCTGTCAGTTCCCATCTTGCAGTCCTGACTGCTGCTTCCCCATGTTCCTGTCACCTTGCAATACTCACAYTCACCACCTGCACCAGTAATTCCTGCTCTTCCCCTGGAGATGGAGGTTGGTCTTTTGGCTTTGCCATGAAGCTCAGAAATCCCTTCCCATGCTTTTTTCTAAATGATCTTTCATGGTTCAAGCTCTCTGTTTCTGGGATTAAGGACAAATGGAGTGTGTGTCRTGCATTAGTGTTTCCAGCTGTCCAGAGCACAGTTTGTTCTCTAAAGCTGTGCAAAGCAGACCCTGCCCATGCTCTATAAAAATTATGCAACTATTTTTGTCAGGGAAAACACCATTCAACAGCAAGAAACCTCTGATGATTGAGGCCAGAAAGTTCCAAACATCTGAATCTTTACATTTAGCAATTAACATGATACAGCTCCTCCAAACATTTAAACGTGTAGGTTTTCACAGCCATTACACTGTGAACCCACAGGCTTCACTGAAAGCTCTCTTTGCACCTCTGTCCAGCTGTTTCTCATGAGAAAAGCAATTATTTATACTTTTTCTCATATAAAAATCCCCTCTAATATTAGACAGATGTTTAAGAACTATCCTTAGTGCAAAGGTGATTGAATCAAGAACCTTTGGGTTTAAAAGCATCATGTGCTTGGTTAAAAACATCTAAATATTTACAGGTGAACAGGGCAATTAATCTCATTGTGGATCAGCTATTCTATTCTATTCTATAGAATGTTTGTTCATCTGCATCAGAACTCAGGCCCAAACACTAAKTATTCACTGAGGTCTGAAAACGTAGACACTTGAGGAGTCTACAAATGTCATGATTTGATAAAATAGAACACCTGGTTCAACTGGTTTTATAGATGGAGGACCAAGATTGAAAGCAAGGAAATTTAACTATTCCATGCTTTGTCACAACATTTCTTTCTGCCTCTGAAGGAGACCTTTTGATCTCTTTTGCTTTCATTTTCCAGTTTGGAGAATGGGRGAAAAGTCAAGCTCCTGGACTGTGTTGCTGGACCTGTCAATAAATGCACTGTAATTTCAGACTTAAAGGAAAAGAGTTCAGTGTCAGGTTAATAATAACAGAAACTGGTTAACAATCACATTTATGTGTGTGTGTGTGTGTTTGACTGAAGAATATAGACAGGTGGGCATAAATTTTATGTGTTCACACTGATGAATATGTAAAGAAAMGGATTCACTGAAGTTGACCGTGGCTGTGAAGATAGAAGAGATGCAAATTTTCAAGCCAGTAATCAGATGCCACCTTCTGGTTCATGGAGAGAAAGAGAAAAATCAATAGTCCTTACACAAATAAAACAGTCAGACTGATTTATGGGATCTGTCTGCAATGTCTGTACACACAGGGGGGTGTGGACTTGGTTATTTTCTGTTTAAGATCACTCAGTCACAGAACATGGTCACACAGGCAGCTGGAAAAGAGATTCTCTAAAAGGGACAAAGAAGGGGCAGTGAAGAAAGACAGAGAGAAAGAAGGAGGAGGAATAGTGGAGGAGGGACAGCTTTGTTCTGGAAAGGGAGCACAGGTCATCTCTAGCCCATCAGGGGTCCCACAGTGCATCTTGCCGAGTCCCAGGGGCTGCTGAAGTGAGATTGGAGTTTCTGAGCATTCCTTGCTCCTACTCCTGCCTGGGTGTCTGAGGCAGCATCAGAAAACAAGACATGTACATAAAAGATTTGTACAAAAGCTACCCCAGCCTCTCAAAATCCAGTACAGTCCTGAAAGTGAACYAAACAGTRAAAACCCACAAAAAAAACCAAGCCTGCCAAAGCAGTTTTTCTAATGCCTCTATTCTAGGATCCCATTCTAAGAAAGAAATTAGAAACACTTGGAACAAACATCTGTTTTTCCTGTGGTAATTTAAAAACTGAGAATGATAATTTCACTTTAAATGCATTATTTACAAAAACTGATTTAACTCCTATTTAAGGTGATGCTAAGATAAATTTAAAACAATATTTTAGAGGCACCATTTTTCATTATGCAATGATATAATTTCAATAAATTAAAGACAATATTCAGAATCAAATTAATCCCCTCATGTATTTGAGCTCTAAAGTCAGTCTTCTTACAGGTAAGACAGGCAAGAGCAGAACAGGGAATTGTTCTAACATTTTTAAAGTAAAATGCTTTAAATCACACCTTATTAAGTATAGCTTGACAGATTATCTGATGCATTCTTAATACTAATGACTTTGCAAGAAAAAAATAAGAGCCACACACCTTTGCCTTTACCAAGTAAAGCTGAACAAGGACATAAATATTTGCTTGGCCAGGTTTTAAATAAATTTTAAACTTTAAAATTATGTAGAATTTCTTCCTAACTTTTAAAAGGTAAATATTTTTCTTTTCTGTGGTTCCAAAGCTTTTTGTTTAATTAACTCTCCTTTCAGCTTATAGGAAATMATTTTCATTTTAATTTTGCAGTTTATTCATCAGTCACCTGGCATTGTTCCAACTGCAGTTTTCTTTGTTGATTTAAACAGCTGGAAGCTGGAGCAAGAGAGGGGAATATTTACCTAATGAGTGCAATCCTGTACTGTCAGTGTTGTGTTTTTTCCTTGGAATCCCACATTAATACCCACAGAAACAGATTTRGTACAAATTTGGAGTAAAATGCCAGTCACTATGTAGTAAATAAGACTTTATTTCTCCTTTTCCAAGACAGTGAAAAGGCTGAATATGCGCATGAAAATCTATATATTTACTTAAACAAATTAAGAATATTTTAGTATTTTCCCTGGGTTACCAGAAAGTACCAAAAAGTACTTTATGTTTTKTGTTTTAGAAGCCAAGAATAAACAATGAAAGCAGAATTCTTTTCTTTGAAAAGAAAGAGCACCAGKTGAAGAGTAGTGATGACTTTTTGCTTGCATTTTAAAATTATTATTAAAATTGACATTTTAATGCACAATTATATATTTCAAACTACCACAGTTGTAATTGACCAAAAGACACAGTTCATTCTCATTTGAGTTYAACACTATTGTCCACAGCAGAATACAGCAAAGTCCTGCATTTTTCCTCTGAAAGGAAAACTCCTGTGATCATTAAGAGGTCTGTATGATTAAAACCCTGCCCAAAATTTATAGTATTTGCACAAGAGTTGAGTAGCAAGTTATGCCTGTTTTCTTATTTTCCTCCTCCATATTAAGACTATTTCGTCCTGGTTTAGGAACACATGTACAGTTTTCTTGAGCTGACTTTTCAGCAGAAGCACAATTTTATTTTAACTGGAAGGAAGGAGTGCCTATTTCAAATCTCTGAGTTCCTGATTGAAACCAATCTAGGGAAAATTCTTTAAAGGAGCTTATTTAATATTAGTAGACAGATCACTAATAGGTTGCAAAGGGAATGCAGAAAGCCTGAAGACCTGTAAGATTACCAAGTTGTGTCTTTGTATTTATCCATCTGTATCCCTAAACTAACTTACATGTTCAAAGGTGTTTGTGTTGTTTTCAAACCCAGAAAACGTGCAGATATTTGGTGTATGGTCACATGTGTTGCCTGTCTGGCTACAACTCCAGGGAAGTCTTTAAGGCTTATTTGGTTTGTCCTTCCTAAATGAACAGTAAAAATGTAATGGTGGTTCTGATATTTGCTTAGTTAGCTGACTGTGAAACACAGAAGAGCAAAAATATGAATTGTTTTGCTCATATTTTAGYACCAGGTTTCTTTCTAAATCTTGCACTGATATCCACAATAAATATAGGGAATTTCACAGCCAAAATATTAAGGTCAGCAACTAAAGCTATCGAGGTTAAGATCTAAGTTCCTCTTATTTAATAAATACCTGTAAGTTTGTGGAAAACACTGATGAGATGTAAAAGGCTACAGAGGTGGAAGCTSAGCAAAGCAGTTACACTGACACGGTTCCTGGTTGGGATTTGGATTTCATCCTTCGTCTACCCAGCAGTCCCCAGGGTGGTCTGTATTTGGGCATATGAATGGAGAGCCAAAGGAGCGGATATTGCTCATTTGTTCATAATAACTTGTCAGTCAGAAAAACCTTTGTCCTTCCTGAGGAGGAGACTGATGCGAATGAAGGGTTTAATCACTATGCTGTTGAGTAAAAGAGGATCACCCAGGAAATCAGGGCTAAAACAAACCAAAATTAGCTGTGTCAGGAGAGGGAATTATCAATATTGTTGGAAGAATGCATTTCTTTGGTCAACCTTGGCCCATGAACTTTCTGCTCACAGAGCTAATATGGTTCATGAACATTTCCCAATAGGCAGTTTGTCCACRGCCAACCTACATGGGGAAGCAAGAGAGTTTCATGATGTGAACGTGGCCATTCTGTGCCAGAACCTAGAACCAGAGAGAGCCTTCCAGCTCTTTAATTTATCTTCAAAAGATGCATCTCAAGAATTATAGTCCCAGAAGAMCTTTGACTCTGAGCTTTTATGATGAAATTTGATCAATAATGTTCTGACACATTGTGGCATTTTGTGGTTGTCCAAAACAGCAAAGCACTGCCTGATGATTGGGATGGTGCACTCTTGAGAATGTATTCCTAAGTTATGGCATTACATTTCTTCCTGAAATTTTGATTGGCTCATCCCCTGTGCTTTGTGGCTTTTACGCATTGCAGATTTGCATCATTTTTTATCCTGCAATGTGCAGGCGTGTTCCCTTCACAACTGACTTAGTAGCTAATATATTACATGAATATTTCAAATTATTTCTTCTAGGGCTTCCTGTGTCAGGAATTAATGCCACCTACCCATGTCAAGAACCTTCTTGAACTTCAGTTTTATTGCTTACCTTAAATAATCAAAACAAATTTCATATGACAGTTTTATTTATTGCTTGTCAGTTCTGTTGGAGTGATAATGAGCTTCTATTCATCCCACCAGGTTGAGATATTTTCATATTTTCATTGACATTGAAGGGCTGGAGCCTGTCCAGAGAAGGGAACGGAGTTGGGGAAGGCTCTGGAGCACAGGTCTGAGGARGAGCAGCTGAGGGAGCTGGGAGGGCTCAGCCTGGAGAAAAGGAGGCTCAAGAGAGACATTCTCACTCTCCACAACTCCCCAACTGGAGAGTGGAGCCAGCTGGGGGTGGGCTTTTCTACCAAGAAACAAAATATAGGACCAGARGAAAYRGCCTCAAGTTGTGCCAGGRGAGGTTTAGATTGGACATTAGGAAAATTTTCTTCACACAAAAGGTGGTCAAGCCTTGGAACAGGCTGCYCAGACCAGTGGTGGAGTCACCATCCCTGGAGGGATTTAAAAGCCATGTAGATGTGGCACCTGGGGACAGGGTTTAGTGATGGCYTTGGCAGTGCTGGGGTTAATGATTGGATTTGAYGATCTTAGAGATCTTTTCCTAACCAAAAAATCCCATGACTCTTTATGTATTAAGTCTCATTCCTGGAAGTATTTCTTGARTAAGAGGAATCTGAATGTCCCAACTCATGTTCCACCTCAGTTTGTTCATTATCATGGACAGCAGGGACACAGGACCTCGAAAGCTCAATGACCTCCTTTGTTATTGAACTTGGGCTGCAGATCCTTGGTCAGGGCAGCTCTGGCGGATATTAGGGGGGATAATGTATTTCTGTATCAATAGCTGTGAACTGGACACCTCACATGGCKCCAGGTGACTCTCTCCAGCCCTGACTGAGCACATGTGCCAGGTGAAACCATCAGCACATGACTTGAGGTGATGATGTCTCCATGTGATGGAAAAAAAGAGAAACAATAGTACTCACACCATCATCCATTCATGCTGCTTAAAATTCCCACGTTTTGTATTCCCATGTTATGTATCCCACGTTTTGCCTTCCTTTTGCCTCATTTCACACCGTGTGTGGGCACCATACTCAAATAAATATGTTTTTAAAATGTGTTTCCGCAGAATATTCAAATAAATTAGGCTGATCAGCAAATCTGTCCTGTTTGCTACTATTGAAGAGAGTTACTTGTCAATAATATCTTATATAAAAGAATGTCTCTAGCCTTAAATTAAAAAGTTCCTCAGATTCTTTTGTAAGATAGTCCAAATACCTGCTGTTTCTGTCTTAAGGTAGGAGTTTAACAAAAAAATATTCACACTTGGAAACATTCTAAGAATTTAATAAAAATCATACTGAAAACATGTAGATCATCATACAGAACAACTTATCTCCTGTGGAAGAATATATTCAATCCTATGGTGGGAAAAAAWTCATTACTCAATTTGAAGCACTTAAGAATTTTGAGAAAATTTCCTTTTCTTTTCCCCAATGAAATTCTGTGGGAATTTTCCATATGGGGCTAATACCAGAGAATCACAGAATCACAGAATGGTTTGGGTTGAATGGGACCTGGAAGGTCATCTAATTCCAACCTCTCTGCCATGGGCAGGGACACCTTCCACTATCCCAGGTTGCTCCAAACCCCATCCAACTTGGCCTTGAACACTTCCAGGGATGGGGCAGCCACAGCTTCTCTGGGAATCTGTGCCAGGGCCTCCCCRTGCTCATAGAGAAGAATTTATTCCTAACATCTAATCTAAATCTAATCCATATATCTCAAGGATGAGGGATGAAAAAAGTGAAAACTTTTCAACCAGCTCATGACATTTCCTACAGATCTTGACCTCCTACACCTAGAACTSAGAGGACATGAAACTTGTGCTGTAATCCACCTCTGAGTGGCAAATACCTCTTAACACCAGACAGAAAAGGCTTTACTTCCAGAGGTGGATGTGCCCAATGTGCAGCCGTTGCTGAGAAAGAAATTTCCAGCAGAAGCCTAACAGCTCCCATTGTGCAGAGTGGGCTGAGATATTAAACACTAGGSTTAAAAAGATTTTAAAAAAAGTCAAAATTTCCAGTGCTCTGATTAATGTCCCTGAAAAATGTGCTTTAAAAGAGCCAGTCAGCTTTCATCTGAACAGGTCAAGAAGGGAGAGACACCTTTAGAGCACGCATAAAGAGGATATAATGTTCAGTTTGGGTAGTGCCTTACCTGATGAATTCTGATTGCATCCTCATTTGACTCGTTTAAACTGTTACTAAATGTTCTTTAACACCCAGTGAACTAAACACATTGAGGAGAACTTAGTTTGAAAGCTATTATCGTATTCATTTCTTTTACACTTCTGAGAACATTGCTTATGGCACCTTACGAATTCCTGTGAATTCCCTTTTTAGTACCTTAGATAGAGGGTGTGAAAGAGAATATGATCAAAATTAATGCTGAAACATCTCCATAGGCAAAATACTGCCTGGAAAATCAGGCCTTAAGGAGAATTCACTGTTCAGCTTTGGCTTTACATTCACAGCTGAGTGTATTCTAAGTGTTTTATATGGAAAGTAACATAGATATGAGCACTTGGCTTCCCACTGAATTAGGAAATCCTACTGTTCTACCACTTTGTGCAAAGTATTGGAAAACCAGAGATGATACACAATGTGTAAACTGCAAAGGTTCTCTTGTTCAAAGACATTGCTCTCCCATTAACAACAGGCCTCAAGACCTGCAGATGAAGGCTGAACTAGCACAAAATCATGAAATGGTTTTGGGTTGGAAGGAGTTTTAAAAATTGCCTAGTTCCACCCTCTGCCACAGGCAGAGATGCTATTCACTGTTCCAGGTGCTCCAAGCCCCATTAAACCAGGCCTTGAACACTTCCAGAGATGGGGCTTCTCTGGGCATATGAAAATGACCAGTTGGTGTTTTATAAATAAATCAAATAACAAATTTTTAAACCAAAATTTTTCCAGTCCAAGGTGAAGTCAAATAATGGACACAGTACTGCTGTGAGAGAGGTAGCACTAAAACATTGATATTTGGAACCAGAGGAGTCTGTAATTTAGTGTTTAGAGGGATGTATTGTGTCATTCCTGCCTTGTATCTTCTTATCAAATAATAGTACATGATCTAAAATCCAAAATTTTTATCCCTGTTCTTTGCAGAACCAAAGGGTGAGCATACAAAATTGAACTTTTGAGAGGCTTTGTATAACTTGGTTATCACTGAAGTGACTAACATAATAAGCCAAGAGGTAATCTTTTTACTAAATTCATATTCCCACTGATGTTCTGAGAGTCAATTTTCCTCTTTAATGCATTATTTTAGACAGACAGTTGGAGGTGAAATTTTGCAAAATGGCCATAATTTCAATATTTCTGCACCCAGGTGTGGTTTGAGCCTTGCTGGTTGTGATTTTTTTTTTTCAATTAGCTTCCCTTTGTATTATGGAATCTACTCTGATGGGCAAAATGTCTAAACAAAACTGTATCATGTCCTCTGACATGAGATGGTTCTGGGATAATCAGACCTAGGAAAAGTTCAAGTATCATATAGAAATGCAACCAAAATTGTATAATGTATCTTTCATTATGTACAATGCAGATATCTGTAATCACATGCTCTAACTTTACAGAAAGAAAGGAGAAAGGAAAAAATGAAGGGGGGAGGAAAAGCATTTTCAGGAATCACAGTGCAGCTCATTTGAAATAAATATCTCAGAAGGTCGGATTAATTATTTGCTTAAATTTCCCTTGCTCTGTGTTGGCTTTGCTGAGTACTGCAGGAAACCAGCTCTGTGGACATTTTTAGTTGGGCGAGATGTGTCCCATGTGTGGTGTTTATGTCAGATGTGACCTGATGGATATAACCACCTACCACCTCTCCTGGGGCTCTAGCCTGACATTAGACATAGAAACTTGAATATTCTCTGTCTTCAAGAGCAAACCTGACAAACTGGGGGTTAACAGCAGAAAGGAGGCGAAGCATCGTGTACTTTTCCTGTCTACACAATACCCAGATGGCATCAATCTGGTATCCTCGAGAGATCCCTTGATAAATTGCAACATACGAGCAGATTGAGACAGTGGGCTTGCAT
Organism: Cardinalis cardinalis; assembly: GCA_014549065.1. NCBI lineage: Eukaryota > Metazoa > Chordata > Aves > Passeriformes > Cardinalidae > Cardinalis > Cardinalis cardinalis. The sequence goes on from JACDOX010000105.1 coordinate 1,057,878, forward strand.
AAGATCTGATGTGCATTTAGAAGGAGAAGAATATCTCAGTTTCCTGAAAATAATCATTATTTTCAAACAGTTCATCACACAGTAGTCACAAAATGCACTTGGTTTGCATGTGTATGTGTGCTTTTCTCTCCTAATCCTGTCGATTGCACTGTATTTTAAAGTCAGATGAAAGGAAGAGCAAGCAAACAGGGTTTTTTCCATGGCTTTGATGTCACTAATGTTCTGTCAACTGGCTTATTAAACCATACACTCTTAGTACTCTAAGCAAAAGCTTGAGTGCTTTACAAGGTGTCTAAAAATATACTGTGATCCTTAAAAGTATGATCATACTTATCGGACAAGACACTAAATAAAAGATGATGCTCAAGACCTCTTTTATATTTTATTCACCTCTACATATAAGTTTAATCAGAGCGGCAGAATTTTCCATTTAGTCATAGTCGGTTAGGGAAGTCTTGTGGAGTCTGGAGGTGAGGTTTTTACACTCTATGCTTTAAAAACAGTTTAAACAACACCATCCAGCTAATTTCCAGCACGGAGCAATCTGGAATGAAAATGACACTGAGAGAAGAAATTGCTTGCAGCATTATTTTGTTGCAATAGAATACAACAATCCCACAAAGGAACAGGGAGATCAGTGATAAGTGTTGAGCTCGCAAGATTTATACATAGTGGAAAGCAGCTAAAAATCTGCACTGAATCCCAAGCCTAAAGTGATCTGTTGTTCTGATGGCAGTGACTCCATTCTTTCCCTACGAAGAAGTTTCTTTCCTGCTCCCATTTCCTGAGGGTCCCTATACTCGTCCAACCCCTGCAGAATTCCTGAATTCATTCCAGGACATTAGAACTGATTGAAGAGAGGTTGGAAAAAATGTGACCATTTGGCCAGATTTTCAGCTGGTGCAACCTTCTCTTCTCTTCTACCTTCTCTTATGTAGTGGGACCCAATAAAAATGTGTCTCCAGACTTTCTTTTGRAAGAAATATAATTCTATTGAGCCCTGAGAAACTTTGTAAGCTACTTATTCACAGAATCACAGGATGGTTTGGTTTGAAAAGATCTTATAGATACTTTATTTCTGAACCCCTGCCATGGGCAGGGACACCCCTTACTTAAGTCCTTGTTCCTGCAACCCATAAAGTGAGAATGCAATGCCATTCCCCAAACWTTGACTTAGAATGACTTTTAAAATAATTACTCCAAATTTTGAGAAGGTTTTGTATTGAACTTCTGGGTCTGTTGACATTAGCACTGACTGCTTTTGGCTTCTGTKGGACCAGAACATTTTGCTTGGTTTCTTTTCCAACTGAACAGAAAATGTTCCCTTAGTATTTGTTCTATTACCTTATCTCAGATATGTTTTTTTCTTTTTGCTGCTGAGTAGCATTCCCAATAAAACTGGGTCACAGGAGTAACAAGAGGGAGCTTCAGAAGACGAGTAGCTCTTGCTCTTTTCCTGCTTTCTGTTTGGTACTTTAAGCCTCTGCAGAGCTTTTAATCCCAGATCTCTGGATGGGATTCAACAGGCTTAGCAACAAAACATAAAAGCTTACCAAAAGTACCCCAGAAAGGACTGCATTCTGTCTRCCTTTTTCCTAGCTGATCGTTTATTCTTTCTGCTTTCATATCTATTGTTTTTAATTACTTTTCCTCATTTTTGAAAGCCATGTACTCTTGCTTTGCATTTGAAAAAAATCATCTGGTTTGATAAACCCATGCAGTCATGCTGAATGGGGAATATGCATTTCTACTTCCAAAGGCAGCCTCCAGGTCAGCACATRAAAATTCCGAGGTCAAAATGTTGTCAGTAATGAGATCTCAGTATTTCAAAAGTTCACATAGCTCTTTGTACAATGCAGGAGAATCCCTCTGTTTCCTCTGGTGCTGTTTCATGTTAATTTGGAAGCTGAAAACCAGCATGAAACATTTCAAATAAAACATCAGAACATCTCAGATCCTAATTTATGGCTTTTGCAGAATGCTGGGGTTGAAGCTGTTGAATTCTTAAGAATAAGACAGTATGTGAACCTTAAGAACGTATCAGAGAAATGAGAAGTGAGTTAATTGCAAAYGTTCCACATATGTATTTTACATGGAGAAGAGACCCATATTTTCCTGCTTTACTCTTCCATTATAAAAGGTGCAATCAATAATGATTTGGTTTATTAATATTTTTTCTCCTCCCCTCCCTTTTCCAAATTTATACTTCACATTGTAGGTATAAATTAAAGCCCATGACACTTGTTCACCTTCTTCTGATAGCCCTTGGAGCAACTCAGATGCTYCTGGTAAACTCATTCCAATTTTGCAGTACATTTTGTGGCAGAAGTGAATCTGGAAGCACTCATCACTGCAAACAGAGAAAACTTTGAATTCTAACACCCAGAAGTTCTTCACCAAGTTCTTGAGGAAAAATTGACACCAAAAGTCCAACAGACMTGTAGATCGAGGTTCCACAAATAGTAAAACCTGATCACCTGGAAGCTTTGATACTTTTATGATAAAACAGCTTATTTTAAAGTTTGAACCACTTATTTTTCATCTTTCCTTCCTCATTTGTGCTCCAAAGCTTTGGAGTATCAATGAGCAGGAAGCAGAGAGAAAAGGCATTATGAGAAAAGTTCTCATGTTTCTTAAGCAAAACAAAATGTGTCATCATGAAAATAATGTAAATTCAAGAAGTAGCATTTTTCTACAGGCAGTGAGGTCTACAGTTTGTGAGGAGACAAGAACTACATGAAGGTTAACAAATATTAGTGTAAAACAGGGAGTTGAGCACAAGGTTTTCTTTCCAACTTCAGAAACATTTCCTTGAAAGCCAAATACTTAGAGGCTGGCATCTCATTCTGGGCTGTTCTAAAGTATGAGTACCCTTTTTCTTTTAAAACACTTCTTAAATTATTTTAGAATACTTACTGTGGCTCTATATGTGCCATTTTATAATTTGTTCACAAAACGTGTTTATTGAGCATCTATAATCCAAGGCCCTGGATCTTAGAGCCCAAGCTCTGAACCTTTAGTTTTGTCTGCCATTGATGTTTGCATCCATCAGAAAATGCTGACAAACAGGGCTTCCAAACCTTCAGAAATAACCCAGAGATGCAAAAAAAAGTGATTTTCTCCCTGCTTTCTAGTCCTTTAAACAAACCCAGCAGGGTATATCAGATGTAGATTGAGGATTAAGTTATAATTACAATCAATATCTTTTCCATGCCCCATTCTCCAAATAATATATATTTCAGTCAGTGCACTTTGGGGATTTATCTCTGTGAGGCCTGTTTCTGCCCAAATCAGTGTGTCTTTCCCTTTGATATTCCCACAGTGTTCACATATACCCTCAAACATACACAGCCCTGGGTAATATGTCTCCAATGCGATGAAATCAATGGGAACACAGCCTTTTTTGCCTGACAGTATTGTCAGGGTGTATTATCTGGTTTAGGCTGTGGCTTCAGTTCATAGCAGTCGTCAGTTAAATTTCCCTTTCTGAAGCTGAGCAAAGTGTGGTAATGTCACAGCCACAGGCGACTGCCGCTCACAGGACGGTTTACCGGTGGAGCTTAGCCTCCTGGCTTGTCACAGTGTATATATCTCAGGGTCTTCTTTTCCTTCCTACTCAGAGATTTCCAAGAATGTTGCCTGGAGCAGTCATGGGATGCAAAAAAAGAGAGATTTTTGTTCTGCACTTAGCAACATTACCACACTTCACACTCAGTTTCTGATAAGGGGAAATTTAACTGACTGCTCTGAACTAGATATACCAGATAATACACTCTGACAGTGCTGTGGATAAAGGCTGGCAAACCTACTAATTTATATTTCATTATCCCTGCACTTGGCTTAATCTGTTATCTCTTACTAAACGTTAGCAAGCTCACAAAGAGCTGCACTGAACAGCAGAAAATGGAACCACAAACACCTCTTGAACACAGGGCGGCTTCTGTGCCAGAGGGTAGATGGGGCATTTTGGCTACCCAACCCTCCCAAAAGTGAACCCACAGCACTGATGCACAGCCTGCTCTTTAAACCAAGGTTTCTATCCCCATACAACCACCTGTCTGTCAATGCAGAGTGGGATTTTTTCTTCCCTGGGTCTCTGAAGGGGCGTTTGTTCCATCTGTAGGTGTTCAAGATAGAGGTTCATCGGGAGAGCTGTGGTTGTCAACACAGCCCACAACTCCAGCTATTTCAGAAGTGGGTGATATACACAGATCAAAATGCTCCCTTGATTTCCAGTCTCCAAGGGATGGCAATATGAGTTATAGCAGGTGGCGATCAAGTTTTAATCTCCTCAAGTCTGAAATTCAAAGTTCAGCATCTTGCACAACATAACCTGCTGTGCCAGTTGTCCATTTTCTTTCCTTGATGCAATGAGCAAGAATAACCCAAAGAGCCATTTTCAAGTTGATATACAGAGAAGAATATTCAGTATGTGTTATATCTGATTATCTGTAGGCAATAACTTCTTCCATCATTGAGTAAAGGAAGGTCAAGGACCCAAACCAAAGAAAATGTCATTAAAAGACAAAGTTTACTTAATTTCCTGAGAGACATCCTTCAGGGGGAAGTTCAACAGCTGCTGTGTTTGTTTAAGGACTTGGTTATTGCTTACCTGCAGTGAGTCTATGGTCATGATACTGAGCTAAAAAGCAGGAGAGATAAATTCTCTCTGTAACAGGCAAAAAGCAAGTCTTTCAGCATGACATAAAGGGAGACATAAACCCAAAATGCCCTTTTCCTCAATCAGGAATGGTGTACTTTATTGCTCCACAGTCAAATATTCCCCCTTATCTCTTCCCACTGAGGTTGGAATCCTT
>JACDOX010000105.1:1063130-1103993 GCA_014549065.1 Cardinalis cardinalis
TTCCTTCCTTCCTTCCTTCCTTCCTTCCTTCCTTCCTTCCTTCTCTTTCTCTAATTTCCCCCACTCTCTTCTCTTTTACCTCATCCCTTATCCAAAATCCCCCAACATGCTCTTATGCCAGAAATTCAGGAGCTAACACTGATTTCCCTTCCAAGTGCATAATTTATGAATAAAACTCTCTAAGTTTTGTGGACCATCTGACTTTTGTCATTCTTTTTTGACCATGAGCATAAAATAGCTTTTCATTTTTWATCTTAAGAAAGCCCAAGATAAGCTTTCAGATCTAAGTTAGTCTTTTTCTTCACATTCTTCTATTTCTAACATTGACGGTCTTCACCACTCAGCTTTTAAAATCCATCTAAACACTTAAACTGATTTGGCTTTGCATCATCTTAAATTACAGAAGTGGCTTTGTTTTGATTTTTCATGACTTACTGACTACAGAATCAAATATTTTTAGGTTAAGATCTTGTTTTCTATCACTTTTAATACACAAAACYGCAGACTTCCTCCTACTTAGCTGTTGTTTTTGTCTGGATCAGCATTCAATAAACATATTGTGAGATGCTGATACTGGCTGGATAAAATTTGGTTTTTCCTTTTAAATAAAAATCTTTCTGAGGTAAGCACTCTGTGTTTAAAAAACAGACTCTGAAATACAACAAGCAGCAATGATATTTTTAATATAAAAWTTTGTCTTTGGCAGAGTTTAGATGCCATTTAAAGGGGAAGCAACAGTACATATCCTATGCATCAGCTAGGTGTGACTTTTGCAAGGTACTAAAGAGTCTTTTCCCCCTTCCTGACTGTATTTTTAATTTAATCATTTTTGTTCCTCCCTCCATCTGATATGGGGACATCTCTAGAAAGAAGATAATTTAGTTGGAATATGGAATCAGTAATTTTTGTTTAAGAAAAAGAACCTACTAATGTTAAGGAAGAAAGAGAGAAAAGACATTAGATTTTGCATGTCTATGTTTAGGATGCAAGCTGAATTCTTTTTATGTTCAGAGATGATCATCAAAGCACTTTTTAAAGTAGGCTCAATGTGAATGTGAAGACTCCAGGATTGCTTTTGGATTTTTTTTTTCATTCTTCTAATCTGTTGCTAACTCATGTAATACTAATTTGCTTAATATTTCTAAAAATGTCTGACATATGGACAATATGGTCTTGGGCATACATATGCCAGCCTAAGGAATAGGTGATGTGGGTTCTCTTTCTGGCTTGGATATAAATGTCCTGGATGTCATAAGTCAAGTGGTTTGCTATTTCTACACCTGTTTTTAAAATGGGGTAGCCAGTCCCTTCCTCACAGGGGTAGATCAAGAGAGATAMATTTTATAATGATGCTGAACACCACTGGACAGGGAGTAAAGGTGGCTTTGAGCTCCACACTGTCAATTAGGATTGCCCCAGGGCTTGTCTAAATAAGGAATGGCTTTTGGAGTTGTTGTGACATTAATGAGCTCTGACGCTGCCCCATTTCTGGCCTCCCTTCAACACTCCTGGCCCATCTTCTTTTCTGTCAGCTGAGGATGGACACAGTGATGCAGCCAAGATTTTTGTCATTTGTCTTGGTGTTTGCTCCATGTTTGGTATGGCCCCTTGCTGAGGAGTTTAGCAGGGTTGTCTTAAAACTCAGCCATCTGCGATCTGTGTCCCTTAGATGATTGTAAGAATAAAGATTTGGAACAAAACCCCACAGATCCATGGCCCCAAATGCCACAGAACCTCCTCTCATTAGGAAGAAACATATCACAGATCACAGAGGATGCTCTGACACCTTATAGCAATGTTAAGAGAGGAAATAAAACACTCAGAGCCATAATATGATCCTGGCAAACAGAAGTCCAAGACTTTGTTTGATATCCAAGGTTTTTTCCCAAACCTCTCTGATGAAGAATATTTTTAGATCAAAATTAGGACAATTTTACAGAGCACAAACAAAGGTTAACCAAATAAAATTCCTCATTCACCCTAAATCTAGAGAAGAGTTTAATTCTGGAAGAGGACAAAAGCAGTAAAATGGATTCACAGCAGAAATAGATTTTTCAATCTTATAGTACAGAGAAAATGTAAATATTAAGAAGCCAATGGTGATATCTGGAAAAAGAAATGCATTTGGAATATAATAATTTTGGCTTAATACATAAATACTYCAACTTAGATTCTTAAATACTCAAATACTTTTAAAAATTGGAATAATTTTGTCTGCTGCAAAACTTTCAAGAAGAATTGTGGCTAAAAAGAATACCTGATTGAAAACAGGGCTTTGCAGKGTCTTTTGTGAGATACAGCAACAGTTGGGGTAAGCACTCCTTACACTCTCTTATTGAGTCACAGAACCATAGAAGGATTTCAGATGGCAGGAACCTTAAAGCTCATCGAGTTTCAACACCCCCCTGCCATGGGCAGGGATAYCTTCYACCAGACCATGTTCCTCCAAGCCCTGTCCCACCTGGCCTTGGACACTTCCAGGGATGGGGCAGACACARCTCCTCTGGGCAATCTSTGCCAGGCCCTCACCACCCTCTAGGTAAAGAATTTCYTCTTAATACTGAATCTAAATCTCTCCTYTTTTATTTTAAACTAATTTCTCCTTGTCCTGTCAATATCTGCCCATGTAGAAAGTTGCTCTCCTCATTTTACAAGCCCTCTAAAGTGATGTTTAAAAATATTGAAATATCCAGGACTCTGTGTCCTGGTGTTTGGAGGATCACTTGGGAGGTGGGACAGCTGCATTTCAGTCTATGCTCAATGCATGTTTCATTATTTATGCAGAGAGAAATGGCACCACCAGGAATGACAGAAAGCATTCCACCTCAGGGTATGTTCCACACTGATCATGGAGACACTCCCTTACCAACTGAAARATAAAGGATTAATCTCCTCTGTGCAAAAAAGAGGAACTGAAATGATCTTTCATATACAAAGCAAATGTCCTAACTTCTTGTTTGTTCAGTAGAAAAGGATGGTTTACTTCTATGGCWATGATGTGAATCAAAATTGTTTATGACTTTTATCTTTTTTTACAAAWGCCTAAATTAAATTTTGCAGCAGATGAATAGTGATTTTATACATTTTTGCTTAAAATACAGTGAAATCTTCAATGAAATGGAATTGTTATTTCTCCTCCTTATTCCTGGTCTGTTGCTAAGGCCAAATCAATTACGATTACTGCCAAAATTAAAGCAGTGATCAATCATTTCTTTCCAAATTAAAGTGCAAAAATAAACAAACAAACCCCAAACAAAAAACTGATTCACATTTTGTAAAATTAAAGGAAGAGTCATTAAAGGATATAAAAGATAACAAGATATATTCTAGTTGCAAAGATGGGAAAATGATTTTTGGTGGTTGTTTTTGCTTAGATTTTGGAAGCAGACAATTGTATATGTGAGGAGGAGACTTAAATCCCATAACAATTGAGACATTTCAGTGGAGACTTYCAGCTGTGCAGGTGGGTGGCACAGAGTGAGTCATTCACACACTCTATAGAGAGATGTCCACCCTGTGAGTTTGAGCTCAGTGACAACAGGRCTGGAATACTCCAAATGAAGCTGTATCAGGGGAAGTTTAGGTTGGACATTRGGAAAAGGYTCTTCACCCAGAGGGTGTCTGGACACTGAACAGGMTCCCCAGGAAAGTGGTCGCAATACCAAGCCTGCCAAAGTTCAAGAACTGTTTGAACAGTGTTCTTAGGGACAGGGTGGGATTGTTGTGGTGTCCTGTGCAGGGCCAGGAGATGGACTTGATGATCCTGATGGGTTCCTTCCAACTCAGGATGGTCTATYGTTCTGTGATCCTATAATTCTGTGCTGTAGAAGATGAGTGGCGTCAGGGAAGTCCTGCAGGCAAGGGTGAAGAGCTTTCYTTTGGCAGTCCCATCATCCTTCCCACACAGACAATTCAGGAATTACTCATAGTCTCAGTCTCTGAATGTAAGTCCAAGATCCACACAATATTGAYTTCCTAAGACTTACATTGTCTAAAATCTTTTTTCAGTCCCTCCCACTCCATAATCATGCTGACTAGGATTTATTCACTTAAATTGCAGCTTGATGACAAAATAGGAACTTGCTGGTGATGGTGGGTGTTCATCTGACCTATTTTAGGCRTCTATGTGGGCTTAATTCCACTCAGTTGTGGAAATGTTTATTTCTTCCCATTGACCACAAAGAYAGCCTAGGACTACCAGCTCACTTCCCAGCATTTTCAGGTGTAGGAAAGGATTCCATTTAAATATGTTTTTCATGCTAATCTGAGAGTCATGGATAAGATCTCCACTGCAAAACAACAAAATGTTAAGCTCAGCTTTTGGATTTCTTTTCCTGTGTGTCTGTTCTCCCCTCTAACTTCTGATAGATGGTCATTCAGCTTCAGCTCCCAGCATCCAGGGCTCCTCGGGGCATTATTCAGGGCCCATTACCTTTTGAGCTCTAATGATACCCTGCCAACAGCAATCCTCTATGCATGCCATTTATTCCATTACACTAAACAGGGGTAATTTGGTAAATTGAGTGTTTAAGTAGCCTAAAGGTAAATATTTTTTTTTTCCTCTTTTGCAAAATGATGATGTTCCCTTTGGCTTCAGTAGATCCTTGGTTTTGGAAAGGCTTATATTCATTYGCCTTTAATTGTTCATAAAAGTGAAAGGTTAAATAATGCCAGAGAGAAAAAGGCTAAGTCAAGCCCTGAAACAAATGTTAAATAAAACCAAAATCAAGCAATCAGTAAATTCGAATCTACTTTTTCTTTCAGRTGTAACTCTGGGTGACTTCATCCTCCCTGCTCTTTTTACCAAGCAACTAACCTGCCAGTGCTAAAGCACCACAGGTAACTATGATAAATTATCTTAATTACCAATTAAGATCAGATTATAACTTTTTTTTTAACAGAATAAAAGATAGAAGTGATTTTTTTGCTTAATATTTCTGAAAAAAAAAAACCAAGTTAACTTGAATGTCCCAGTGTGAGTGACCTTTTTAATTTGGGCTACTGGAAATTAGTTAAATGAACAAACTTTTGTGGTGCTCACCATGCTAGCGAAATGTTTTGAGAGTGTTGGTGACAATGCTGAGCTTTTTCTCTACAATTTGTTAGCTCAACGCTGAGCTGTGTTCTCTACAGTTTTTTAGGCAAAAGAATGAGGGAAAAAATTAATGTCATAAACAACATAATGGAGTGTTCAAAAACAGGCTATTGAGACAGTCCCATCTTCAGTTACCTTGAGCAATTAAATTTATATTGAAATGTAAATTAATTTGTAAACTTTTTTTTCCCCAAGGGGAAAAAAAATAAGTTGCTTTTGCAAAGTAAACTAACTACATCCCTTGAGTTTGCCTTGGTGTTTGCCTCTTCCTACTCCTAGAAAGCTGCATGCAGCTTAGGGGCAGAGTTTGTTCCAAAATTCAAATATTTCCAGTTTTCAAGTGAGTTTCAATAAACTACAGAAGTAAGAGGAAGGATGGGGTCAGGTGGTTGACTCTTTGGAAATTTCTCTGCTCAAACAGAAACCAGTTGTTGAGCTTAGGTCAGAAATCTGGCTTCCAGAAAGCTAAAATTCAGCAAAAATTATATTAAGCATCAGGTGCCGATGGAAATAATGGCGGGAGCTCAAGTTGTACCAGGACTTTGCTCGYTGTCTTTTCATTTAGGCAAGGGTATAAAAAGGCTTTAAAATACCTAAAGGAAAAATTTCCCCTTGCTCACACCCCTTTTCTGGAGTATTAGTTTTCTCCAATGGCTAAATGCTATAAGGACCATATCACATTTATCTTTATACAGCCTCTCCCACCAATAAGATTTTTGTTTAGGAAAGCCTTAGAGCCACAGAGCATAATTAACTGTTGGATTAGGCCCACAGGAATGTCATGACCCACAATCCAACCACCTTAAGAAACGTTTTAAATTTCCCCAAGTCTCTGAGGAGGCAKAGGTTTTATTTTTCATAGTCTCTACTGTGACGTGGGTGTTGATCCTAAAAAGGACAGTGCTTTTTGATATTCTGTCATGAGAATAGATAACCAAGAGCTCAGAGGTGACTGGAGCTTAAGGCTAACAAGGATTTACTCCAGAATAAACACGGGCCTGCTGCTTGCTGCCAGGCCTTATTGMCCTTAGTGAGGGTCATTGAGCCTTGGGGTAAAGGAAAACAGAAAGGTCAGATTCATCCCACTTAATCACAGCTACAGAGAAATTAAATTAGCCAAATGTCTCATTGAGGTTTTCGTCAATGGGGAGSTGAAAGCTCTTCCCAAAGATCACTCACTCCACCTTAGGACAAAGGCCAACACCCTTTGGAGAGACTTACCCACTYCAGTTTGGAACCATAGAGTCCTTAAGGTTGGAAAGGACGTCCAAGAYCATCAAGCCTAATCTTTGAGTAATGCCACTGTGCCCACTCAACCATATCAGGAAGTGCCCTGTAAATCTGTTTTTTGAACATTTCCAGGGATGGTGGCTCCACCACTTACCTRGGGAGATTGTTCCAGTGCTTGACTGCTCTCCTAGTAAACAAACCTTTGCTAATATCCAACCAATTTCTACCAAGGGAGCCTACAGCAGTAATATGGTATCAAAGGATCATTTAAGTTGCAACAGATCTCTGAGTCCAACCATTAACTCAGCACCACAGTGTTCACCATGAAACCACATCCCCAAGWGCCCCATCCACACTCTTTTGAGCAWTTCCAGGGGCSCTAACTCTGCCACTTCACTGGTACCTATTCCCTGGTTCCCTGGTGSTTATTTGTGTCTGAACACCCTTTCAGTGAAGGATTTTTTCCTAATATCAAATCTAAACCTCCCTTGGCACAACACAGGGCCATTTCTTCTCATTCTGGAGAGACAAGATTATGTCTGTTCATTGACTCAAGCAAGACTTGGCCCATTCTTTCCCTAAGTGGCCCAAAGCACTCCAGCTTGCTGTTTAACCATTTGAGAACATGAGGGTGTCCCTAAGCACAGGATAAACTCTCCAAAAAGGTGTGGGTAGAAGCAGCCAAGGCATATGTACACTGGTGRGGCTCTGTGGATGCTCTCCTCCGTCCCAGGCTGCAGATAACACTTGCCTGACTTGTGCTCCAGCAGCCAGAGCCTTATTTTCTTGTATGCTAAGTTCACTCCTTTTTAAAGGCAGACACTCAGATTTAAAGAGCTTGCTGTGATTAATATTTTAACTCATGGTAGAGAGGGAAGCAAGGGTTGAGATATTGGAAAAGCATTTGTTAAGAGTGTCTTCTCCCATCCATTTTGAACTTTTTGTCCTTTCAGCAGTTGAAATGTGTGACGTGAGTACATTTATGTACAAAGAGGATGAAGGGGCAAGATATAATTAGTCATACAACATGTAGTGTACTCTCTACATTAAAAGTGTGTTTTCCTCTTTGCGCAAAAAAAAAAAGGAAGAACAAATCATTCACATGGAAATAGAATAGATCCCTGTGGTGATTAAAAACTCCAGTAGAAAGATACATATTTAATGAATAGATAGCATAGATAAAGAGGAAGAATGCATTTACAGTAGAAAGCAGCTAGAAGGACTGCATAGCCTTTATTGCAGTGCAGAATCAGCTGGAAACATGGCTTATTATGTTGTTAAGTACACAGGCAAGGGATTTAGGAAGRAGGATGGAAAAGCTAAGGGTATGTGAGTTTAAACAGCATGTGGTATCGTAGGTGCAACTACAGCTTGGCTGGAAAATGACACTGGTTGAATTCACACTCAGCTCTTGCTCTAGGAGAGAAACTCTGGGTATAAAAGGAGGTGAATTATGGCCCCTGTGCAGATTGTCTGATCTACACTAATCAAAATGAAAGTAAATGAATTGTTTTCTGGATCTTGTTGAATAAATCAGATGCAGCCCAGGCATGAGACAAAATAATCCCTGTTTTCAAGGYGTAGTCATATGAATGCATGCTTAAATACAGTAGTAAAATCTGAAATTTGTTATGAAGGAGTTTCAAGAAACATGTGGCTGTGGCACTTGGAGACATGGTYTAGCGCTGGACTTGGCAGTGCTGGGTTTAGTTTGTCTTGGTGATCTTAGAGTGTTTTCCAACCTTAATGATTTTACTATGATTCTATGAGGTCCCACATGCTCTCATGTCCTCCTTAGCATTGGGAGAAGCTGGGATCAAGCCAGCACCTAAGTTTGGCCCCCTGAATGGACCTGCAGATGTGTTAGCTGTTGTCAGCTCTCTTGAGCAACAGCACAGAAGCTGACTTTAACTTAACAATAAATTTGACCTGTTTTAGACTTTGGGACTCATAAACTACTCCTTCTAAATTCTTATTTCTCTCTTTTATCTTCGAAGGGAAGGCAGGCATCAGATGACTCTTGGTGAAATGAATTCCATCCCACATCTCTCAACAGCCCAGATCCTGTTGGATGCCATCAGTGGCAGGCAGACAACAACAACCCTGCAAGAGGGATGGTTGAGAAATAGAAACTGGTAGACAGCCAGGAAACATCAAATGGAAAATTAGTTGATTAGAAAAGGAGAAGCACAAGGTAGTACAAATGTCTCTTGTTTCCCATAGGAAAAAAACCAAGGCCTTCCCTAAGAAAAGTTCTTTATTTCTCCTAAACCATAGCTCTGAAAAACTCAAACTCAATGCTGAATTCAGGAGTTTAGGATATTTTATTTTAAAAAACCCAMCATTGAGCTGAGAAAAATAAGTAACAGTTTTGTCCAAAAATTTTAAAGTAAGCACTATTGAATTTTTTCTCTCTGCCCTAAAGCCAGTGGGACTTTTCTTCTGGGATGCTTCTTCTGTCTTCTGACCCTCAATCCCTCACTTTTGCAGACATTTTTACAGTGAGTAGAAGAACTGAAATTATAATCTGAGGAAGACAGCCTAAATAATAAATGTGCTCACATTTGGGGATCATTTCAGGTGTTCTCTAAACCTCTGTGAAGCAGTGTGGGTAAATAGAGTTTGCATTAGTTGGTTATAATTAATCCCAGTAGTTTTAAGGCAGAATCTTCCTGCTCCAAGGGTTCAGAGAAGGAGATAGGTAGAAAGGCAGGCAGGGATTCTCTGGAAAGTGAACGGATGTAACAAATCAGTTTATTCAAACCTGGCAACATCGGATGATTTGCTTCTTTCTGACTGGGACCTCTGAGCTGCACTCTGCCAAGGAAATTAACATTTGTCCAGCTGTGCTTTTGCCCTGGAAATGCACAAAATACAAGTCTTAAGCACCTTGAAGGGAAGACTACACAATCGAARCAGAAATAAAATAACAGATGTGCTTTTTTCCTCTTTGTTTTCCTACATTTATTCAAATCATTTCCCAAGGTAAAATAGGAATTTAGAATGATAATTTTTAAATGCTCAATCAGTAAACAAAGTCTCCTTCTTTGCATCAGGCATGTGTAAAGGACTCAATTATGAGAATAAATAGCAAGTCACATATAAAAAATATAATTAATACATGAAAAGAAATCCAGAGTTCCTTGCAGTTTTCCATGCAAGTCTGTTTTAAAAATGCTCCAAAGKTGCAGCTCCCAAGGACATTCCTATTTTCTTTTGCAATCATTCCTATGGCCCATTGTCAGCAGAGCAGATACAAGAAGTAAAAGTAGATGAGATTCACCTCATCTAAAAATCAGATAAATCCTAGAGTTCTCTAGTTTCTMTCTACAGTCCTTGGAAAAAGAAAACTGAAGAGGAATTCATCCTGTCTTACAGTAGATGTGTAAGAAGATATTTCTGCTCTGGAAGTGTCTCTGTAAGGAGTTACCTTTTCTTCCAAGTGAGGTGGGAGTCAGGTGAAAAATGCACAGGTGGTTYTAGACAAGGACAAGAAGAAAGGGAAAAGAATCACATGATGGAAWAATCTTCAGTATATTTGGATTTTCCTGAAAGGCTTCCATCAGCCCRGTATAAAACAAACCCAACAAAAAAACCTAGAGAAAATCAATGTTGCATGTCACATGGTCTAAGAACTGGTCTTTGTGAGGAAAGAGGGAGGTGGATGTTTCAGAATAATACAAAAAATGAACAGACAGCTGGGTGAATTTGAAACATAACAGTAAATATTTAGTAAGACAGTGGATCAATGAAAAAAATAGGAGAGAGAGAATGCTGCAGAATCATAATCAGCTGCAGTCATAAATCTGTAAAAGAATGATTTTTTTTTCCTGCAAACAGTAGAGAGAAACASCAGGTAAAAATAGCAAAAAAGTAAGGTTTATTTAATGAAAGGAAATAAATTGTTGTAAGTTTTAATAAGAAAACTAATATTAATATATTTCTCAAAAAAATGCAACAACTAAACACAAAAAAAAGATTGAAAAACAAAAAAGCATGAGAAAAAAGTATAGGTATAAAATGGCTTTCTGAAACGATTGTTATTTTCTGATAAGGATATTTTMTGATTCTTATTTGTATGAAAAACTTTTATTGGACATGTGGTGCCACCTTCTAAAAAKATGTAACTTCTTTGTTTGGCTATGGATACTCTTAATGATGAGTGTGGAATGGACATTGAAATTTCAGTGCTTGAAAGGCAGAATAGCAGGTCCACACTCCCATGATGCATCCTCACTTGCAGTTCTAGAACTGAGAAGAGAGATATTTGTTAACGGGGTTTAAAGCACCAGGGCTGAGTCTCTGGTGCCTACGGCCTTTATCTACGGAGTTACCATGAGAAATGGTTTTATTTTTCTCCCAATAAATTCCCTTTTATATCCCAGTGGAGGCATGCTATTGATCATCACATGTCTTGTCCCACAGTTTGAAAAATTGGCTATTTAGGTGGAAAATCCTGCAGGAAAACAAGCATTTCTTCCAACTCATTTACTCAAGCCACTGTCACAATAGGCCCTAATACAGGACAGATGAAGGAAGGCATTTTTAATTAGGTCACGATGAAGGATTCACTATTTTTTTAAATAATTAATACGGGTCATTTAGCAGTAACTTTCAGTGGCTTGTACATTAAAGCATCAGATAGAAACCTGGGAAATTTTTGGGACAAATTAAAAGTTGGCCCTGCCAGTGCAACAACAAGCTAAACGAGATGTGTCAGCTCTGGATACACACAGGTCTACACGTGTAAATGCCCATCTGCCASGCAGGAAAAACCTGCTACACTATACACACAGTCTTTCTAAACTTGAGACTAGCTCAGAAGAACTATGGCATTAAAGGGAGGATATAATGAAACTTACTGTTGAATAATGCCTTTCATTCTTAGCTCATTTTACCAGTGGCTTCTTGGTAGCTCTCCACCTAGGACCTGTCTTTCCAATATATTAGAGAGGATATTGAATCTGTCAGTGCATATGCAGCTATTTTAGGGTAACTAATTGCCAACAGTTCATCCAGCTGGACAGCCAAAGCAATAGTATTAAAGATTAATGCCCCAGTTCAGCAAAAAACGTGGGCATGTGCATGTCCCTGTGGTTTAACTGAGACACTTAGAGGAAGGTTTGTTGAACTAAATATATTACTACAACAGAGCTTTAAAAATTATGAATTCACATCCCAGATGCCATGAAAACAGTTCTGAGAAATCTGAAAAGATTACTAAATCTGACAAATCCAGATTTAAACCTCTAAATAACACTATAAAATACAATAACCATAGAATCATAGAATAGTTTGAGCTGTRAGGGACCTTTGAAAATCATCTAGTCCAATGACCTGCAATGAGCAGGACAGATTCAACTAGATCAAGTTTCAAACTCCACTCAACTTGACATTGAATGGTTTCAGGAATGGGGTATCTACCCCCTCTCTGGCAGCACTGGTCCTGGAACAGACCCTTGAGAAAAAATCACTTGTCCCTGATTTCCATCTGGACATTGAGCAACTGACATCCTGGATGCCACAATCCAGCCAGTTCCTCATGCACTTAAGAGTCAATCCATCAAATTCAGTTWAAAGAGAAGGGTGTCAAGGTGGAATGTGTCAAGGGCCATAGAGAAGTGCAGGTAGATGGAGTTCACAGCTCTCCTCTTAATCATTGTTGCACTCACTCCATCATRCAAGGCTACAAAGGAAGTCAGGTAGGTCTTGCCTTAGGTGGAGCCCTGTAGACTCTCTCAAATAACCTCCCTGTCTTCCATATTCCCTAACATGGTTTCTAGRAGGATCCATTCCAAATCTTCCCAGGCAYAGAGGTGAAGATGATAGATTGACAGTTCCCAGAGTCTTCCTTCCCACCTTTTSTGAAAATGAGAGTGATGTTTATCTGGTCACTGGGCACTTCACCTGACTGCCATGACCTCTCAGATATGATGGAGAGTGGCTTGACAATTACATCACTGATTCCCTTCATTCTCTGGGATGCATCTCATCAAATCCCATGGACCTGTGTATGTTCTGGCTCCTTAGGTGAACCTGGTCTGCTCTTACAGGGAGAGGGATGTTGATCCCRCAGTCCCTATCTTACTCCCTGCCCACTCAAAAGGTGTGGGAAGAGAAACTGTCAGTGAAGAACGAGACAAAAAACTTTTTTAGTACCTCAGCCTTCCCCTCATCCATGTTATCAGTTTGCCTTCCTTGCTCTTCAGGGATTGCATTTTCTTTGACCTTCCTGTTCTGGCTGACAAACCTGTAGAAGCCCTTCCTGTTACACTTTGCATTTTCTCCTGTTCATTTCCTGTGCTGCTTGTGTTGGTGTAGAGGCTTCAGCTGGGGTGTTGGCTTTTTCAGTGTTTTAGTTCCTTTTAGTTTCTTTAGTTCCTTTTATGTATTTCACTTGTTAAATGCTAAYAATATAACAAAAATAAATTATAATAATATTAAAATATAACAAAAAGAATCCAGAGCTCCTATTGCTGGAGCTCATTTTMTTGGATTCTTCAGTTATGATAAACTAGATTAATTTGGACCTGAAAATTTACTCCCAGTGTGGGAATCCTTCCCTTTTTCCACTCATGTGATTTCAGCTATATGAAAATGGAATAACAAACCTCATTTATCTCTCTATAGCCAAAGGACATGAACAGATACCTCAAGGGAACAACCCATTCAATTTGTTTTAGGATGCATTCAATTGCCCTTTGGATGTCCCTGGTTCTTTTTGTTATGTGCAAGGGRTGAGACTAACTGCCCACTTTTGGACTTCAAATCTTGGGTGCACTGAATGGTATCTTACAGGTTCRCTGCCTTCTACTGGAATTTTTCTCTATCACTTTAATACATCTGATATATATGTGCAGTGGAAAAACATAGAAATAACTATGCTAAATAAGTCTATCCATCAACACCATTCCACCCAACTCACGCCAAGATGGGTGGAAATATAAATGACAGCAATGTTTGGCCTGCCACTGACACCTATCCACACATAAACAGTCACAGTAAGATGAGATGCTTCACAGTTTCTCTGAATATTTAATTAGTACAAAAACTTGGTTTCTTTGAGCTCCATCAAAAATAAAATTAAAAAGCCCAGCTTCATTTACCTCGCATTGACAACAATGAGCATTAGAACTTCCCCCAGTGCCGCAGGTTTAGCTCTGTGGCTAACGCTGAGATGTTGGCAATCAGAAAAGACTTGGGGCTAATCACACTTCTTTATCACCACAGAGATAAACTTAAGTGACAGACAGGCATGGGCTAATTACTTTTAATAGTTTCCCATTGCTCTGGCTGATGACACAGTGCTAAAAAACCATGCTCCCCCCCTCAATAAACCAGAATTTCACTTCCATGGCACAAGGTCTTTATTGCCGCTTCGTTACTTCAGGGGAGCTGCGTTCTATAAAATGCCTTTCCCTGTGGCTTAAAGTAAAGATTTTTTAAATAAATTAATACAGTTTATGTTGGGCATCTACCACTTGAAGGGCTAATGATTATTGACTACCCTCCAGCAGACATCAGGGAGTCTAGCCTCAGGCCCTTCCYGCTCGCCCCAAACATGCCGAATGTTAACACATGTTTCTAGATCCTGRCTGGGATTGGACACAAACAAGGCAGTCAGAATGGACCATTTAGTGTACAAGCCAAGATGACAGATCTCTGCTTAATACAAGGAAGACAAAAATTCGTATCTTATTGAAAAAGGCAGAAGAGCCCCGGGTGCTTTCGCTTTGTGATTCTGCAGCAAAAAGTGGGTTGTGTCAATATAAGTCTATGTCACCCGCTCGCAGCTGCCACACTGAATTGACCCTGCTAGCTGCAGACAGAAAGGCCTTCCATTTCCAAATTCTCTCTAATGCTCATCTGCGAGAGTGAGCATGAGGTGGAAAAAAACCAAACAAGTTACTCTTAAGTATGGGAGAGAAAAACAAAACAAAACAAAAATGTCTTAATGCTGTGAGACTCTCCCTGCCTGCTGTTTCTAATGAAACACTAGGAAAAAAAAATTCTCATCTGAAGGCATTTCTGAGGATGCTCTGACAACATGAGCTTTATGTTTTGTAAATCATGTTCTTGTAATTCCTTGTAAGTCTCCAGATCCTCTTCAGATAGAGCAGCAAAGCATTAAATATTCTTGCAGTGCTCACCAGAGCTTAATTACTAAAAGTTGAAACATCTTTTAAACTCTACTTTTTTTCTTTTTTTTTTTTTTTGCTCCCTGGGTACTCCCCAAAGGAAAGCTAGAAAAAAGTTGAAGAATGTGCACAATAACTATTAGTGAAGACCATGTTTCCAAGGGGGGCAAAAGAAGATAAACAATTTTGAAAGTAAAAATAGAGTATTTCTTTATACCACTATAGTTTAAAATGGTAGCATTCACTGATGTGTCTGTTTCTCATGTGTATATTTTACTAAGCTCAGATGTTCATACTGGTGAAAAGATTGAATTGAAAACAAAAAAATATTAAAATTATAAAGAGAAAAGTTCCCAAGTTCCCTAAAATTGAAAAAAAAAAAAAAGAAGTGAAAATCTTAAAGTAGGAAATACAGAATTCTATTGATTTCTGGAGAAATATGATAATTTAGGGAAGCTGAAGATAGGGCTAAAATTATAGAACTATTTCAAATACGTTTTTTTATGGCCCTGCTCAAAGTCCATGAAAATGTACCAGAAGAGGTTTTCTTTACCTCATTTCAGCCTATATTCAGGTGAGTCATAATGTGAATAAACACAGACAGTAGAAAGGAAGCATATTTTWATAGCAGAAGACCTATTTTTTCTCCTTTCTGTGTTGTAGAGGGGAGCTAGTCAAGCTTTAATCAGCTCTTTATGTAAATTTATTATAACGCACTGGATAGTCCAAGYCATTAACCTGACTTGTAAATATACCTCGCCTGACTCTGAAATCTTCAGAAGTGGCTGGGTCCTGTGTGGATATCTGAGAGGAAAAATTAATCTCCCCAAAACATAACCACCTGAAGATAGCAGTCTAATCTAACAAGCTGTGTGTGCTTTTTCTCCATGAAAGAGAGAGAAAATCACAAAGGCTGGAAAAGACCTTCAAGATCTTGAGGGAGTCATTCATCACACTGGTCTTGCAATGGCTTTCCAAAATCCTGTGGAAACTTTTCCTTCTGATCAGCTCCCCAGGGAAGCTGTGGCTGCCCCTGGATCCCTGGAAGTKTCCCAGTCCAGGCTGGACAGGGCTTGGAGCAACCTGGGATAGTGGGAGATGTCCCTGCCCGTGGCAGGGGATGGAAMAACTTTAAGGTGCTTCCAMCWCAACCCATTCCATGATTCCATGTTTCTGTGTAATTTGCTGTGTTTGACTGCTTTAACCCACCTGTGAATTCATAAATCTTTAAGACCAGTGCCAATTCCATTCTCTTGCTCTGCTGCCTGATGGTGAGGTCTGGTCATACCCAAACTGCAAAATTTATCTACACTACTCCCTATCCCAAGATAAATCAGAGTTTCTCAACAAAAACCTGTTCTGGGACTGTTTGTGCTTTGAATTCCACTGTGAAATGCTTGGCAGAGAGTTAAATGACTGCATGTATAAGTGAAGATTTGACTTGTGTGGCAATTTGGAAAAAATTTAATGACAAAAGTCCCATTATTTCTCTCCCACTCCAAGAAGATCCTTTAGGAAAAAGYTTAAATTCAGTTTCAGTTGTACATACATAACACCAGCCAATACTACTTTCAAAAAGGTGTTCTAAATAATGTAATTTTTTACCAGCAATAGAAAAAACTTACAATATGTTATCATGATTTTCATAAAATGTTATGTTTTTGTCTGTTATGGAAGAGTTACATGATGGCGTGGAAAGCTTTTAATAGCTCCAGACTTATAAAAGAGCATAACTTAGTCTAAAGAAATATGATTAGGGTGTTTCTGGATGGGGACTGGAACCTTATTCTTAGGGTGCTCACATATTTCAATGCTTTTGCAAAAGGAAACTGATTTGGGAGAACATACAGTCTAGGCTGRTATGGTTGGGTTTAGTTTCTTTTAGTACTGAGGGGAGAGGGATGTGGAAGAGATGGATATTACTCTTTTGACTTCATAATGTTGAGATGTTCTTTAAAAGTGTGTGATTTAACAGGAGATTACTAAGAGCTGTACTGTATGAATGTGAAGATCATGTGTCATTGCAGTGGTTGCCAGAGAGCTACCCTAGCTATTCCATAAAGTCAATGAAATCTGTTATTTAAGGTTGACTCTGCTCATAAATAAATATGTGAGCCTTAAAAAGAGTGAAGACAACAATGTGATATGGTTTATGAGGCCTTACTTCATAGCTGTGCTCTCTGACATGCAGAAGAATTGGATAATAAATCAGAATTTTTAAGGTGAATTTGGAGTCATAGGCAATACACAGATCAGTGTATTAAGTATTTTCTGAGACCCTTAATAAGCTGTGTATTAACCCTAAATAAGCTGTGTAATAACCCTTAATAAGCTGTTTTCCCCTTCTCTTTTCGCCTTTTGCCAAGGCAGTAATGTTTGACAGAGAACTCAGGCTTTTACTCAAGCACCAGTCAGAGGTGTTTAAGGCAGCCCATTCTCTTTGAGGGATACTGACAGCAACCCTCCACTGAGATCAGATCAAGTCAACAATTGGAAAATGACTGAGTGTGAAAGTTAATGTTGCTCAGTCGTGTCTCAATAGAATGGGCTGACAATGCAAAGAATTAACAGCCTGAAGCCGGCAAATGGTGCTTTACAATATTGTGCAGACTTGAAAATGTGGTCAGCTGAAAGACTCACCCACGAGATCTTGGGACTTTGCTTGTGCTGCTAATTTGCCAAACAGTGTAAGGGCTGACAGTTTATTTCTTGGTGTCTTGTTCCCATCCATCTCTAAAACAAGTATGATCATTATTCTATAGTTTGTTACAAAGGATGGAAAATGGCTAAGACATGTAATTAATTTTWTTCTATCTACAGACCTAATTCAGTTCTTGAGTTGCTTGAGCTGTTATCAACCTGGAGGTTCTCTTTGTTTCATTATTTCAGGCTTTGGATCCCACAGCAGACAAGGCAGAATGTGCCTACTCGTTCCTCAGACTCAGTTGTACCCAAAGATCAATATTAGGACACGAGGGAATGGTTTTAAATTGAAAGAGAGGAGGTTTAGATTGGATATTAATAAGAAATTCTTTCCTGTGAGGTTGTGGCTGCTCTATCCCTGGAAGTGTTCCAGGCCAGGTTGGATGGGACTTGGAGCAACCTGTTCCAGTGGAAGGTGCCCCATGGCGGAGGGTTAGAACTGAGTGATCTTCTAGGTCCCTTCCAACCCAAACCATTCTGTTTCTGTGATGAGTCTGTGATTGCCTTCAGCTGCTGAGGGGCAGTGAGGCTGTGAGATTTCTCAACTAAAAAGCTGGGCTTTCACCGCTGCAGCTCCTGGTAAGGAGCAGGAGGGTGTACCAGCAGTTTGCTGTACTCACCAGAGATGATAAATTCAAATCCTGAAACACACTGTGGTCCACAGCCAGTGACACACAAGAGGATGGAGTGGTTGAGGAAGGAACGTCCCCAAATTGCTATATCTGATTTTAGCATACCTTAGAGAATGTGACCATAAATTCCCACAGAATATAAATGCTTTACTGAGGTATTTCCCCAGTTGTAGTGCTCATATTAGAGCTAATGAATATACTGGAACTTCTTTAACACAATGAATTAGCTGGAAGATTTTTAGATGCAGACTTAATCTTCCACTACTTCTAAAAGGAAACAATCTTATGGCATATTATGCACCCTTAAGTCTCTCAAGATTTCTGGGTGGTACATCGATGAAAAAAATATCACAGCCAAGCATACAGGAGCAAAGCAGGGCAAATATCCACGTTTTTGGCCAACTTTTTTACTTCTTGGCAGGTTAGGTGCCCTTTGTGGGCTCACTCAGCACGCTTTGAGAGCACAGACCATTCTTGCATTGGTTTATTCCAGCCTCAGAACAGCCCTGGAAGACATGACCACACTGAAAGCTTCTTGCACACATGCTGACTACTGAATCAGAACTCGGGCAACTCTCCTGCTAAGCCTCTTGCTTCAGAGCCAGGTGCTTCTTGTGCTGGACTGCAAACTACACAGGCAAGGGCTCATTTAGAGCTTGGTTGGGTACCCACAGAACGGTGCCAGACTGTAGGGTGTCCATTCTGTAAGAAGAATTTAGTTTGCTGAATGCAACCAACTGATATAGTTGGAAATGTTTTTGGGTTTTAAAGAATTTACAGAAGGGCTGAACCCTTCTCCATTTGCAGGATGGGCCATAGTGACTAAAAYTACACAAGATGTCTGTGTTTGAGGAGCTGACTGCTGCTCATTGTGTCCTTTGTGAACACTGAAATTTAAGGTGGGATTGAATTCCCCAAATATAGGTATCTAGTGTCATTTTGAGCATTGAATAAGTGCCTTGGGTACCCCAGGGTGTCTAAGGTGACGCTGTAATGCAGTGTTTAGGAACTGAATCTCACTCTAATGACACAGAGCCAGATGATGAGGCAATTATTATGTTCTATAGTAACTTTCTCCGTCTCTCTAGGAATATTATAAATCTGTCTGGTTTAGTTGTAAAGTCATGCATGTCCTTGTAGTAAGTCACTCTCCTAGGTCTCAGCATGATGCAACATGTACTTGTGGGAGAAAGAAAAAAAGAGTGTAAGTGCTTGCAATGGTTAAATACCAACGAGATCTGGTCCAGCAAAGCTTCACACTGACTCAGCTACTAAGTAAGACTCTATTAACCACATTGCAAGCACATTTATATTATGAGATTTGAAAGGATGACCTCCACTTTCAAGTTGGCAAGTGGCTCTGAATCAGACAAATATGAGACAAGGAGCAGAAAAAATACTTAGATATTTTCCTCCRCTTTGTGGAATATATTGATAAACGTATGTTACCATTTAACTATTCATTCTGTTGGAGAAAACTGGTTAACCCCTTAAGTGTTTTGCCCTGAAGGCAGACATTAAAAGTTAATTATAACCACATGGGACAAGCCCCTGGAGGACCATGACAGCATTAAGCTGCTACCAACCAAGCATGCAGGATGCGCAGCACTCTCAGAGAACGCCATGTACAAAAATGATGCTGTCTCCTTGAATGAGTCCTCAGAAGYTAAAACATGCTACTTTTTGCATGCACAGTAAAAAGGCAGATTGCAAATGTTCTACTCAGAGCAAAAAAAAAAAGCTTCCAAGTGAAGAATTAGAGCAAACGAAAGCAGGGAGTAATGTGATTAAGCAACGTGGCGYAGTGACAGACTACCACAACACAGTTTTACTCACTGCTGAGAGRAGAACATGGTGAGACCTCTTCTAAAGACCTTGGATTGCTACCTTGTTATAAACCTTTCAGTACCATATATGGTCTATAAGGCATTTTGATTTTACCTCTATGAAACGGGAGAGGAGATGACACCTGTCCTTGGAGAGGATCATTTAGACCGTATGGATATTAAAAAAAAGAGAGTAGTTCTAAGGGAGAGGCACTGGCTCTGTCTGTGCAAGTAAATTAAGAGTGGCTGCAAGGCATTGAGGTTAAGAGAGAATGGTCTACACCTACATGTTTAAACTTTCTTCCTTTGTATTAAAATACYCGTACCTAAGTTGACTGTTGGGAATATTCCCTGTGCTACATCCAAACCATGCTGGATACTGTTTAGGAGAAAYCCCTTTCTTTTAGACCAAATAACGTGTGGAGGAGAGATTTTTTTTTAGTGATATTGTGGTAGAGAAAGATGAGTTCTAGTAATGGGGAATATCTCTGTTGCTTTTTAATACAGAACCAGTCACTCTATCCTGAAGATAAGCCAGGAGATATTCAGGAAACTTGCTTCTGYGTTTCTGTCCCACTGAGCAACTGGATTTCTATTACAACAGCCAGAGCAGCCAAGAATGGGTGTGTCCAGCTCCTGATAACATTTARAGTAATAACTAATGATTAAAAAGAATGGAAAAGTCTTTATAAGAGAATTGTTGATAAAACTAAGCAGTGATAGCTGATGGCACACGATGATGTAATGGATTAAAGTTGGGATGATAAAATCTGGTTGACTCAATGACCCAGATCTATATTTCCATGCTCTTGCATGACAAGRAGACATCTCAGAATTTCTTGTATGGCTGATGTTTCCTCAGGTCACATGAGAAGAAGAAGAGGGAAGCTTTGATGTGCCTGGTCACCTTGCGGAAAAGGCGCAAAGTGCTAGAGCTGAGAGTGGGTGTCCATCACCAGATCATAGAGTGGAGGGTAACCCCACTCTCAGTACTCACCATGGGATTACCTGACTCAAAGGAGAGCCTCCTGTGTCCATCATCCAGGGGACTGGGAATGATCAGTTGGCAGGGACAGAATTTTTTAAGCAAGTGAAATCATGGAAGTCCTGTGTCCCAGAACAAACTCAAGTGCCAAGTGACAGAATAAGAAGAAATGGAGTCAGGTTGCACCAGGGGAGGTTTGGATTGGATATTAGAAAAAATTCCTTCACTGAAAGGTTTGTCAAGTGTTGGAACAGGCTGCCCAGGGCAGWGATGGGAGTCACCATTCATGGAGGGATTTAAAAGTGCTGTAGATCACAGAATCACAGAATCTGCTGGATTGGAGGGGACCCACAAGAATCACTGAGTTCAGCTCCAGGCCCTGCACAGGACCATGTCTTGGTGGTGTATGTTCAATGGTTGGACTTTATGATTATAAAGGTAATTTCCAACCTAAATTATTCTATGATTCTACAATATAACTCTATAAATATATTCATCAGGACCTAGGATAATGTTTATATTTTGCAATCATCTCAGGCCAGCTGGAACATACAATAAGGGTGTTAAACATGCCTGGTCTGAGCCTCCTTCAGTGTATGGTCACCACCTGACAGGCTCTGCCCCAGGTGTTTATTCACACTACGTGTTCTCCTCCATGACACTGAGCCAGGCATAGCTTGTAGGTGGACCACATGTGAGGGCATTCAACTGGACCTCATTCACTGTCCCACAGAGCCTAAAAAGAGCAYGGCACTGTGCTGGAAAATTTCTGAGGTAGAAAAAGGCAAGATCTGTGGAATGCCAAAATGTTGTGATCAKCTGAATTTCACCTGTGAAACCAGGCAGGTCCAGGACTTGGTCTGTAACTCCTGCCTCCCTGGGAGTGAGGTTCTGAGAAAGGAAGATGTTACTTCCAGAGAAGAGAGGCTTCTAAGAYGTTTTGTGGCTTCTAAGACACTTTGTCTTTAACCACTGCTGAGCACACTGGGTTTGGAGGCTGCACAAACCAGAGTTCAGGGCATGAGGACAGGAACAGCTTAGCTGGCAGAAGCATCCCTAAATACAGAGCTGACAAACTGGGAGCAGTGAGGGGAAAGAACATTCAAGAAAACTTTACAAAGCCTGGATAATTKACTTTAGGCTTCCTGATGGTAACTTTTAAAGATACATTTCAGCCCTGGTGCTCATGCTTATGCAATTACCTTATGAAATTACCTGATTTATTCCCTCCATGAGCCTCCAAGGTAAGGGAAGATGCTAYTTCTGTTTTAATGCTGTGGAAGTGAGGTTGGAAGAGGTTCATTCTCAGATTCATGTGGAGAGTGACTCAGACTCACTAAAAAGAGAGAGAGCCAGGACTGAGGCCACACTGAGAAACCCACCTAGATCTGCCCATATAACAATTGGGCTTCTCACTGTGTAAACTCTCCAGGTTCCAGCTCTATCCTCCACCAAGACAATGCTTAATTAAGCCTTTTAGATTTAGATATGTCTTAATACTGCACCTCAATACGGCTACCTGAATCCTGAAAGGAGATAGGCAGTGAGACTTAAATGTCTTACAGCAAAAACCTGGAGTCTTGAATCTTAAAGAGGAGAATGATTTAAGAAAAAAACCCAAACCAACATTTTTCTCAGCTCTTGGAAGAATCATTATTCCATTCCTTATATCCTTAAGAAAACACATAATTCTTTGCTGTTACATCTGCAGGTATCTTTCKCTCGATCTTTTTTTATTTTTTACATTTTGCACATTTTTTTTACCCCCGCCACCTTATTCTTAAACTTTTTTTTTTTTACTTTATTTTTTTACAACCAATAGAGAGTGATTTCAACTAGCATTCRTGGGAATAAAATGTTCTGGTGCTCCTAAAGGGCCTACTTGAACTTTGAAACACAGTCAGGTAGAAGAAGTAAAATTATTTGTTTGCTTGTGCTGCGTCTCTGGCAAAGACACAAGAGCAATGGGAGATGTAAAGAAACTTGGCTCTCACTACTTCCCTTAATTTCTGGACAGAGGAGTAGAATATTAAACAGGGAAAGCCAAGGGAAGCATTGTGGAGATGGACAAATAAATAGATACTGTTGTGGCTGCAGAAAAATAAGCAAAAAAATCCATGACAGCTGTTCCAGGCCCAAATCTGCTCCCACACTGTCCTGAGAGCCAAGAGCCTTGTGTGACAAAGTGGTGAGCAGACTTTGAAGGCTTGAGCCAGCAAAAACCCCAAATTCTCTGCTCTTTATGTTCTGTACATGGGGAAGATGCTCTCAGAGGGGAATTGGGAAGGCTAAATGCCTCCTTCACCTATTGTTACACAGCATCTTCACACATCTACCAAAGACTGTGGTCAAATTTCCCTATTTTACCCAGCAAAACTACTTTTGTGCCACTCCCATGCATTGGCCAGGCTGTGCCAGKTCAACTCTGCTGTTCAGTCCCTCTTTTGACTCTCACCTGCTGCAGGTGCTGTGGTGTCAACTGAACCCAACATTAATGACAGTGCTGTTACCCACAGTGACACCCACGGGGGCTTTGCAGCCACACAATCATCCATTATACATCTGAAAAGCTGCTGAAACCCAGTGTCAGAAGTCCCAGCAACACGTGAGCCTGTGAAGTGGCAAAGCCATCAGCTCTGTGACAGCTTCATGCCCAAGGCTAGCAAGGCTGGACATGGCAGGAAGGGAAGACCCCTGCAACGTCAGGGGAACTGGCTAAATGGACCTAATAGGCCTTTTCCATGGCTGGTGTCTCTGTGCCCTAAGGCTGAGTCCTGAGTGAGGGGTGGCATTGTAATTATGCTTCTCTGGGAGCTGCCCAAGGAAGAGATTGTGGTGGGGAGTGTTATGATCCTTTCCCCAAACCCCTTTAGCTACAGAGCAGGAGGCAGTAACTCACAGTGACCTGGAAACACAAGATTTTGCTGCTCTGGCAGCTCTGCCCCAGCTTTACCCATTTCTGTGCTGTTTTTTTCTTCCTTCCTTTTGTCTGCTCCCTCTTTCTTCCTSTTTCAGCCTTGTGGAAGAGGTGACCATTGGAAGGTGCTCAACATTGAACCTAAATCTCATCTGCCCAAAGTTTCTCTGCTTGAAGTCAGTAGAGTTCCAGCTGTCATGTCCAGCACGTGGGGTTGTGTGGCAGAGTGCMGTGGTTCTGTGAACCTTTGGCAGATGGACAGTCCTGGAGAGCCAGGGAAGATCCCTTCTTCTCACAAAGGAGGTTTAGATTGGATATTAGGAAATGGTTCTTCACCCAGGGCAGGGGTCACAGCAATGACCTGACCGAGCTCAAGAAGTGTTTGGACAATGCTCTCARGGACAGGGTGGGGTTCTTGGGGCTGTGCTGTGCAGGGCCAGGAGCTGGACTGGATGATCCTTGTGCGTTCCTTCCAAGTCAGGATCTTCTATAATTCCGATTCTATGATTCTGTGACTGTGTCAAGGATGTTGTACATGCAGGAGATCCACCCTTACCCATGTGTGAGCTTCAAATGACAGTCTGAGACTTGGGAACAAACATCTCCTAGTTTATGGTCTTCACAGATCTTCCAGAGGGCCTTCATTTCCTGTCCAAGGTGGAGTTACCATCTCATACTCTGATTTGAAGACTAATTCTTCCATCCTTCCCACACAGTCACACCTTCCAGGAATTAAAGCATCATCAGGGATGGCATGGCTGAATTCCACCCACATGAGCACATCCCATCCATAGGGGCACACCTCTTAACTGGAAGAACATCAATTGCAGATTGGCAGTGATTTTAAYAACTGGAGCAAATAATAATACCACTGGATCAGTCTATTGCTTCTTGATTCTCAAAGAATTAAGGAAAGTTGTTATCCATTTATATCTTCTAATGGGAGCTAAGCTACTTAGGGACTCTGTGTAAACATATGTGTTTGTATACCTAATATATGTGTCTATTTTAAGGTATAAATCATGGTATTGTCTGTATGAGCAGAATATTTAAAGCAACTATCACCAAGCTTTTTCCAAATACACAGAAGTAGCTGAGGCAYGAGCTGCAAGCTGGCATTTGTAGAGAAGACTGACAAAACTGATAAAAAGAAGGAAGATAAAAACACATATAGGTAAAGATAAACAAGAGTAAATGCTCTGTGTACATTCAGTCTGATGGGGCTGATGGACTTGGGAAAGGACATCAGGKGATGCTCCTTGGAGTTTGGATCTCTATTAATTTCTGCTTCTTTCCTTTCCTTGTTTGAGGCAGCAAACAATGTGTTGAGATAGTACAAAGCCTTCTAAAATCAAACACTGCCTCCAAGTCCCCCCCTTTAGTGACAATAATAATCAGTGGTTTTGCAACTAGAGGCAGTAAAACAAAAGGTTCTAATGAATTACAGGAGAAACAATCCAATAGGACAAATTCTGGGTATGTTTTCACATGCTACTTTGAAAATAAATGTTTGTAACCCAACGGGTTAGAATTTCCAGTGGTGTGACACATGGAGCTGATAGTGCACAGTTCTAGGATAGGAGCAAGATCATCTTGATGTTAATGCCTGTTCTTTGGCYTTTATTTCCCAAAAAGATGGAGATTTCCCTTACCAGCATATTCATGTAGAAAATTTCTCACCCTGAATCTAACCYTGGTAATGTAAGTCAAAATCACCACAATTAAGTGTTTAATCTTGCCAGTGCCCTTTTACACTCAGGGTTTATCCATTTTAGCTCTGTATTGATTAAACAAAGTATGGCAACCAATTATTCTCTTCTGCTTTGCATAGCTTTTCTCTATTGTACTAAGCTTTTCTTTTCCCTGCCTTTTTCTTACTATTGGAAATCTTTTGAATGAACRTCAAAAAGATTTTAATTACCTAATAAAGAACTATTATTTAAGTTTTATGAATGAACTAAATAAAATTAAGGTGGGATGATTAAAAACAAAAAGGTGAAAGAATTATTTGGGACAAGACGAAATGGCCTCAAGCTGTGCCTGGGGAGGTTTAGATTGGATATTAAGGAAACTTCCTTCACCAGAAGGGTTGCCAAGCATTGGAACAGGCTGCCCAGGGYAGTGGTGGAGTCACCATCCCTGGAGGTATTTAAAAAATCTGGCACTTGGGGACATGAGTTAGTGGGCTTGGCAGTCTGATGATCCTAAGGGTCTTTTCCAATCTAAACGACTCCATGATTCTGTAAAACCATAAAAGCCTGACAATTAAGAGTCCACTAGGAGGAAATGCAAATACAGCAGCATTTAAGACAGTTTTTTTATTTTTTCCTATGTGAGCCGTGCTAAAAGTGGAGATCATGTCACTTCAACAGAGTTGCCTAATGATGGTGATTGAATTAAGCTCACTGTGACCATTCTGCTTCAGACTGGAAATAAAAATCCAAGAGGACTTCCAGTAGGTCTTGGGAAGGCAGAGGGATCTGATGTGAAAGGTGATKCCAACATAACCAAGTGTTTTTTATCAGGGCCATGATGTCCTTCTTTCATAGCTATCTCAAAGCCACTTAGTTTGGGTAAGMCCAAGTGAGCTTCTGCGTGAAAATGTCACACCGTGAAAAATACATCTTTGCATGTGGGTAAAATCTCAGCATTGGAAAAATACTCAAAAAGCACAAAAATGTTAAAAAAATGTTGTAAGTTTTCAAATACTGGGTGATTTTTTAATAATTTAGTGTAAATTTATTGCAGAATAAAAATGAAAAGTTATTTACCATCGAAAGATCTATCAGAAAACCTTAAATTTTGTCAACAGAGATTTTTCCCTAAACAATCTGTTTTATTTTTTTCCCCTTTTTTCATTTTTAGATTTGAACACTAAACTTGGATATCTATTATTCATTAAGTTAATTTATTAATACATCTGGCTTTTGAATGTTCTTCTGCATCAGGAATTGACTTTTCTTAAAAATGAAACCTTTCTTAAAACTTGGCAGTGTTAAAGACATTTTCTGTAATCCAGTAAAACCTTTTCACATTCTTCACAAATTTGATTGTGGATTGTGTTTAACCTAAAACACAGCACTCTCAGTGGGGTTTTTTAATTTATAAGTTCTGTTCATTTTTTAAATGATATGAAACACGAATCAAGACAGAAATTTTCAAGAAAATCAGAACCTGAATCTCTTTGCTCTTTCAGATCAGAAAGAATTCTCAGCATTTCTAAAATGGTTTTTGAAGAAAATTCATTAATTTCTCAGACACCTGATACTTTGGACAGAATATTTGGCTTGCATATTAAATTCTTCTTTTGTTTTTTCTTGTGTCAGGGCACCTGAAATTCCAGTTAGTGCAAGGAGGACATCATGATGGAGATAATTATACTCACTGCTGAGTGACTAAAAATTGATTTGTACAAGCCCTCTAAGCCATTTCAATAGTCAGAGGAAAGGGACAAACCCTTCTAGAGTATTTCATCCCACTGCTTGTGAACTTTACAACAGGAGRAATCACCATTTCCATGAGCACACCTCCTCCTGGTGTATCTGTGTGCATGCATAATTTGGTGTTTAATATCTTTTTTTTTTCCTTCAGGGAGCTGAACAGAATTAAAATGGGAACCACCTCAGAAGTCCAGGAGTGAGTGGCCTGGAGTGAGTTGGCAGTGGCTGGATGCCAGGCATGTACTGAAGCTACTCTATCACTCCCTCTGCAGCTGGACAGGGGAGAGAAAATACAGCAAAAGTTTCATGAGTTGAGACAAAGAAATCGAACRCTCACCAAATACAGGCAAAACAGACTCGCTTTGGGGATATTAAATGAATTTATTACCAATAAAATGGGAGGAAGATAATGAGAAATAAAATAAATTTTAGAAACATCTTTCCCCATCCCTCCCTCTCTCCAAGTGATGCAGGAAGACAGGGAATATCTAATTGGCCCAGCCTTGGCCAGCAGTAGGTCCATTTGGAGCTGATGGCTTTGGCTCTGCTGGACATGAAGGAGGCTTCTGGCAGCTGCCCACAGAAGCCACCCCTGTAGCCCCATCACTGCCAAAACCTGGCCACACAAACCCAACAAATGACCTTAATTAATCAGGGATTAGCTGCAGYACTCGGCTCACCTACTGCAGTCTGAGGGCTGAGTCCTTCTGCGGCTCCATCTAATCCAAGAGGCAAGGTAAATTAACATCAGAACAGGGCTAAACAGCTAATTGAAAGAGATCCATGGGCTAATCCAGAACTTTTGGACCTGGGTTTACTTTACTTCCTTCCCAGCAGCAGCAAGTCTGGCCATAAACCTAACTGGTTTAGTTAGGTTTGTAACATAAAATCACTGAGCTTCAGACATTCATCTATGAGACTAGAGGAAACAGCCYGAGGTTGTGGCAGGGGAGTTTCAGGKTGGATATTTTGAAAAATTTCTTAATTGAAACAGTGACTGAACATTGYAGCAGGCTGCCAGAGAAGTGCTGGAGTCACCCTTTTTGGAAATGTTTCAAAAACAAGCAGATATAGMACTTCATGACATGGTCATGGTTGTATTTGGTCAAAGGCTGGACATAACAATTGTAGAGATCTTTTCCAACCTTAATAATTCTCTGATTAGTTCTTCCTTTTTCTTTTTTTATCCCTCAATCTACTATAGGTTCTTAAACATTTTAGTTTCTGCTGAGCACAAGCAGTGAAAATATGTCAAATTTTAAGACAATCAAAACAAGTATTCAAAGAGAGCTGTTTAGAGTGGGATAAATATTCCTTGGAAGTTATTCTCAGTTTTCCAGAAACCATGTGCTGAGACTCGCTCATAAAGCTCTGTGTTTAGCTCATCTAAATTATAGAGTCATRGGAGGATTTGGGTTGGAAGGGACCTTCTAGTTCCCCTGGGAAGGGATCATCATTCCAACTCTCTGCCATGGGCAGGGACACCTTCTCCTAGAGCCCAGCATGGTACTGAAATTAATTTATTGCACCTAAATTCAGGCATTCTGGCACCTTCTGATGGCTGCTTTTAAAACCTGTCAAATCACAGCTCTGAGCCCTATGTTCACCTGCCAAGATTGTGAACAAATATAAACAGTTACATTTATTACTTTGTTTATAAAATCTAAATCAGGTTTTCAAATTAAGTTTCAGTTGTATGTGTATTTTTTGACAAAATTAAACACACAGGTAAATAAGGGCTACCTCCAGCTTCCCCAATTGATATAACGGTTATACAGGAGATAATTTACTGAATTTTTAAATCTTATGTATCATTTTGTAAAAGTAGGCAGATGTTTCTGCATTTTCCAAACAAAAATGGAGGCAATATTTCATTAAAAGCATCCACCTACAAAGGAAAAGTAAATCTAAAAGAAAGCTAAAACCAAAGACAGCTAACCAAAATAGACTTGCATTAAATGCTCATATTAAATCCAACAAAAAAAATTCATTTTTAATTCAGCATAGCCTAATAGTTTTCCTCAGGCTTGTTATTTTAGCAGCAAACTGAAAAACACTCCTTTGTCCAACTATTGTTGTTACTAGAAAGATTGAGTTATGGCCAAAGAAGCATCAAAAGGGAATATTTTCAGTGCTGAGCACTGGAGCTGGAGCTTGGCAGACCCAACAGACAACTSTTGTTCTAATCAGGAAGAAATGTGCTCCATCCCTGTGCCAAGAATACACAAGCAGCTGAATATTCCATTGTTTTTATTTACTTATTTTCCAGGTAGTTCAGGTATCTCTAACTACCCTTAAAAATGAGGAGGAAAAAGACATTACATTATTTGTATTGCCACTAGCTAGAAAATGATGGATTCCCCTAGCATGGCTGGAGGGGTTTTATGGGATTTGCTTTTATTTTTTTTTTAATCTTCCCTTCATTAATATTTAAGTCTAGACTTAGGGAAGTGAAAATGAATATATAACAAACAACAACCCAAGTTACTCTTTGTAGGTCTAGTTTGAAATTCAGAGCACTGGTAGTTGGTTGAAAAATCAAATGGGAAATATCTATTTTGTGGGATTTCTTGACTGCACCTTAGCAAGAATCCAGTAACAGTTCCTAATGGAGTGCTGTGCTGCCTCATTCACTGATTACTGTAAATTGGCACAACTTCATCCTACTAATAGAGAACTGCCAGATTACTCAAATGGATAACCTGGATCACTGCTCAGTAATTCATTTTGCAGAATCTCACAACTAAACACTGTTTCCCTCTTGGAGAGAAAAGTAAATCTCTGTTGATGTAAACTGAACTTGGCTTTGTTTCGTGCCTGGAGAGCAGGAGAGCCTAAATAAAATTATTCTACTGGCTTGGTGGATGGTAGAATCAGGGAAAAAATTAAAGAGGAAAAACTTTTTTATGCAATTAAAAAACCACCCAGAACCTCCAACCCTGAAATGCTTAATTAAACAGTTCTAGAGAGAAGTGGCCAGAGGCAGAATTTGGCATGGAAAATGCATTGAAGAAACCATTCTGAAGGACCCCATGAAAATGTGTTTTGATTTGATTAAGTTATAAGTTTTCTATGAAAAGAAAAAAAAAACATTCTTCAAAGCAGTAAACTCAACAAGTTCCTGCAGGATTATTAATGTCAGAAAAAAAAATAATGATTTCTAACATAAGAAATAATATGGCCTGAAAAAAGAAGGTCCAGTTTTGAATTTTATAATCAACAGCTTACTCAAAAATCTACCCAGTGCTCTTCTTTCCAGTCCTAATAAACTCATCTTTTCAGCRGTTTGAGGTTTGCTTTTAGACTTATTTGTAGGGTTACTCCAAGGGTCGGGTGTTGCTCCAGGTGTGTGAGAAATAAGCAGAGTTTGCAATCTATATAATTCTGTGTGCGTCTGTCCCCAGGTTTTGACATGGATTGGTGATTTGAGCCAAGGTGATCAATTATCATGCTACCATTCTTTTATAACACCAATATTTTCCTTGATTTCCAGCTCTGGAAATCMAGTGTTTGCTTAAGAATCAGTTTCCTACAAACAAGTTAACAAACAAGCAAATTGTTCCTCCCAGAAAAAGCTGCTATTTCAAAAACAATCTACTTTTAAAGCATTAAATGCAATAGGGGCTGATTCAACATGTTAATTATTTACAGTTGGAAAAATGGAATAACTAAAAAAACCAATATAAATTAAAATCTTGCGATACACTTGCATATAATTAGGGGTTTATGAGACCCTATTTCAGCTTGATGGAGAGGTTGTGGAATGAGCAGGCTTAAGCAGGTACAATTCCTATTCAAATAACTAGAGGAAAACAAGGAAAGTTCACAATCTGATAATCTCTGCTTATTTAAAAGCTGATAACTCAGTGAATTCTAAACCCAGCCTTCATTCTAAGACCAAAAGCATTTTCACTGGGGACAATTTCCAGATGGGCTTCACACTTTTAGCCCCCAGACATCTCCACTGTAAAATACTCAATTAAATATTGTGACTTCCACTGTTAATACTGACCTAATAACTTATTTTCTCRTAGTCATTTTGTTTTAAACTGTTTGGCATACTTTGGAACAAAATTTGCACGTAATTGCTCAGGAAATTTAATAATAACTTAGAGGAGTGATTTTGGTCCTTGTTAGTAAGAAAGTGTTACAATGGATAAAAAGCTTCCTCTCCAGAGAATACCTCCATAATGAAAATAAGTAGTATTCAAATGTGTATAAAGTCACAGTCACAGATAAAACAAAACTARGTATTTCTCTTATACCCACTTCACAGTATAGAAAAATATACCTACCAGTATGGAAAAAGTACCTACTGCAYCCCTGCATGCAAATACTGACCTGCAGCTCCTGAATCCCCATGGCTTTTCCTACATGATCAAGGTAGAGATTATTCTCATTTAAAGTGTGGAAACATATGAGAAATTATTTCTAATTTTTTTTTTTAATTTTAAAGGATTTTCAGTCTAATCTAAAATTYATTAATATCTGCAGCAGATCTGTTGTATTCACTGGGCTTTGCAGTATGAC
The DNA here is from genome assembly GCA_014549065.1 of Cardinalis cardinalis. Classification (NCBI taxonomy): domain Eukaryota; kingdom Metazoa; phylum Chordata; class Aves; order Passeriformes; family Cardinalidae; genus Cardinalis; species Cardinalis cardinalis. The sequence goes on from JACDOX010000105.1 coordinate 1,094,627, forward strand.
TTTAACATGCAGAAACTGAGTCAAGGGATGAGTGAGGCAAAGGGTCCCTCCCTGTGTCCCTAGTCAGCTGGAGGGATGAACAAAAAGAGTTTTTTTCAAGTTTTAAATGTTTAATCCAAAACCTGTTTCCAGTTGAATATASTCATAGTAGAAGTCCTGATGGAATGTGCTCATTCTGTGCTCCAGCTTTGAAAAATATCTAATTGATTGACCACATGAGCAACGCAGGAATTCTGGTTCTGACAGCTGCCATTTGTGCCAACAGCATTTTGGGATTCCCTTTCTGTTCCAGGTGATAGGCAAGTGGAACTGCAAACCAAAACCCAGCCACACACTGGGGTTGATTCTCTCTCCTGGTACATTCCACTGTCTCCATCATCTCCAGCTGCTGTTCCTGCCATGAYGTGGGATGAGAAAATGGCTTGGAGCAGCACAGGGCCATGGAGAGCAGGTGATGTGGAATGCCAAAGCAGAGACAAAGGCAATTTCTCATCTGCCCTGAGGGTCCAGTGTCCCAGAGGAATTATCTGTGTTAACTTTGCTCCTTTCCTGTGTGATGCCACCTGAAGAATTAATACAGCAGCCTGGTGGGGGTGATTATTGCTGTGCCAGGGATACCCAGCTCTGTATCATCCCCTCTCAGAGCAGAAATTCATCCCTGAGCAGTGATGCTGTCAGGTTGGAGCAGCAGGCTGGGACTTGGCTTATCATAARCTGCTAACACAAGAAGGACCCACAGGCTGCCTGTGTCACTGTACCACCTGCAATCACTTTAGAAGATGAGATAATTTGAACCATCTTCCCTTATTCCAGGCTTAGAATGAAGCAGCARCCTCCTCCTGCCCCTTTGGGTGCTAAGAACCCTGAAGAAGGTGTGAAATCTAAACCAGATGATAGTCTGCCAAATTGATGCTCAGTTTGAACATTATATTCACTGAAATTACATAAGGATGAATCAAATGAACAATGCTAGGCACAATCCATGTGAAGCAACTTTCTCCAAAARAGGAAAAAACCCCAGGAATGGGGCCCTGATTCAGAGGGGCTGAGCTTGTGTGGTTCAGTAATTCAAGCAGGGACACACAACTTTTAGGCAACATAAAGCAGTCCCCTCTTCCTAGTTTGGCAACTTGCTCTAAAGAGGTTCTTCTAGGTCACACAAGAAATCTGAGGTGAAACAAAATCTTAGAAATACCATGTCATGCAACTACCCACAGATAGCTCTGMTTCCTCTTCTGGAAAAAAAAGTAATCAATGTGCTAGAACATAATAACAATGGATTTCAAGGAGATTTACCCTTCTACAACCAGTGTTAATTCTGATTTAACAGGGGTAGAAAAGTATGTTGTCTGGGCCTTATTAAAACAGAGAAAGAAAATGGTCCTTAGCGCAGAAGCTGCTTGTGATCCATCTCTGAATCCAGTGCAGATTTATGGGAATGAATGGTTTGGCACATACAGGTATTCATTATTAACCCACTGCAGAACAAGTGYCTTTAAATTAAAGAGGATTTCTCAGCTGAAGTGGAATGGACAACCATGGGGTGGTGGAGCCACCATTCCTGGAGGGATTYAGAAGCCTTGTGAATGTGGCACTTGGGGACGTGGTTTAATGGTGGACTTGTCAGTGCTGGGTCAACAGCTGGACTYGGTCTCAGAGCTTTATTCTGACCTAAATGATTCTGTGACATCCCAGAATTCACATTAAAATGCCCACCTTCACCCCTCAGAGCCCCCTGCAGCCCTGGCTGCTGATTCCAGCCCTGGTACCAGCTCCTAATTTGAACTTCAGCACCATTACCTTTGATTGAAAAATGTCAATGCCCCTTTTAAAAATATTTCTCAAGARTCTGTTCACCTTCTGAAACTTTACAGTTGGAGATCTGCTAGTGTGATTTATGAATAATTACATGAGAATTTCTGAGGTTTTAATTTTCTTCTCTTTTTCTCTTCACTTTTCCTTCTTTATCACTCCCTGCAGTAAAGGATGAGTAAGACTGGTGGCAAACCAGGCTTTCAGAGCATGCCTGGCACACAGATAATATGATTCTCATTGATATTGGATGGAACAAGCCAAAGAACCAGGTGTGCCCTGGGACCCAGAGAGGATGTGTGAGAAAAAGAGAGCGAGCTGTCAGAAAAGTGAGTGCGGGACTCGCAGGACACGATACGTGTCGTCAGGACTCTGCAGTGTGTGAGAGCACTGAACCCGTGGATGCCCTCATGGTTACAAATAGAGATGCTTTTCTCCCAAAACGTGCTCTACTTTGTTCTGCTTTCCTACCCGACAGCTGGTTGAGCTGCCTTAAAACTTGAGAGCTCGGCAATTTCTCCCCAGTTCCTTTCCCCAGTCCCACCCTTCCTGCTCCTGCTCTCTTTATCTCTTTACTCTGAAAAACRTTAGCAACGATAACTAAACTTTTAATTTTTTTTTCCTATACCTGAATAACCTCTTGTGTGCAGGATATTTTCTGCTTTAGGGCACAATCTGTTGCAGCACTGCTATAACTGCTGCTAAGGCACCTATTGTCATTCTCCCTGCCTCGGCAACACGGCGTTCTGTCGTGTTCCTCATCTGTGAACCTGGTGATTTATTGATAATGCTAATCTTGCTTGAAAGTTATAGAGCTTGGAAGTCAAATGTGTTTAAGGAGAGAGATGGAGATTCCTACTCCCCAACTTTTATTGTTTGCACGTCACAATAATCGAGTTTTTCAGCATTGGAGGAGCTCAAGATGTATCACAAGCATGAATGGAGCCTCTCCACGGTACCTAAAGGAGGTTTTTYTTACATCCTCATTAAATGCAACAAAGAAACTGGGTGCTAGAAATGACAATACATAACTTAACCTACCTCACATCGAGTAACCACGTAGAGCTGAGCCTCAAGGGGATATTGGGCAAGTTTTATATTATCTCTTTTACAATAGCTCATAATTGATTTGTGCAYCCATACCCTCTCTTGAAAACACCGTTTTCTATTAAAAACAATTTGGATGGATACTTTTTTATTACGTTTCCTATATGATGCTCTTCTATGGCAAAAGATGGTCCTTGCCCTGAAGTGTTTTCTGTCTGATCAACTCAGACAGACAAAATAAGTTTTACAACCTCTATTTTGCAAATGGGGAAATAGGATATGGAGACATTAAGGAGACGGCTGCTGCAAGATCCCAGAAAACGAGATTTTCRTATATCATAAAGAAATTGCAAATTCTGACCACTTATGGAAATAGAGTTCTTGGAGAGATAAATAGATAGATATAAAATTGTCTATTTCTTTGTCTCACACTCCTTATTACAGAAGGGTCTGGATTTTACTGTCATTGTGGTGTTTAGCTCTTCTTCAACATAGGAAGATGATGTTTAGATCTATTTTTCAGATGATGATCTCTGGCACAGAAATACTAAAGCTTCATTCTAAAAACAGATTTGAGCACCCAAATGCCTCTCTAGTCTCTTGAATTCAATATTCTGCTGTTACTGGGATTTGCATGAGCCCCGTTCAATTTCGTCCATGCTCTAGAGATGCCTGAAGTCCCTTAAATATGTTGGCACAACATTCCCTAGGGTCTGATGCCACCAAGTGATTAGGAATCCTAATTATATCAAACCCAGTGCCTTCCAAGTGTGTTCCACTGCCTGGTTTACCTGAGAGGCTCCTTAGAGGCAATTAAGCTTTTATTTATTTATTTATTTTTCCTCCTGAAAGATGAAGTGGAATTTTCATCTTATCAGAAGTTTAGTGTATAATCACTTAAGATACAGATACAAGTCTCACTCCAAAARTAGGTTTCACTGTCTATTCATAATGAAACTGCTTTCACAAAACTCCCTGGAGGCATCTGTTGGTGGCAAGGGCCCAGATCCCACCTAATGTCAGGCTTTCAACTGAAGTGCCCAGTTTAGGGTTCACTCATTTTTTTAAATTTTWGTTTCCCAGAAGGTAATCCTCCATCCTTGATAGGACCAGGGAGAATAAGTTTAAACCAAAGGAAAGTAGATTTAAATTAGATACTAGGAAAAAATTMTTCTGTGAGGGTRGTGAGGCCCTTGCACAGGCTGCCCAGAGAAGCTGYGGCTGCCCCATCCCTGGAAGCATCCAAGGCCAGGTTGGATGGGGCTTGGATCAACCTGGGATGGTGGAAGGTGTCCCTGCCCATGGCAGAGGGGGTGGAATAAGATGATCTTTAWGGTCTTTTCCAACCCAAACCATYCCATGATTCTGTGATTCTATGATTTATGGAACTCGTACTTTCATAGAGCTAGACATCAGTTTCTTTATATGTAACRATTTCCCAGCCTCTGTTCATACCTTGTTGAGTGCTCTTAACCAGGATTATTGAAACKGGATGATCTTTAAGGTCCTGGGCTTTAGGATGTCCTTACCCTCAAAAACTATGTAATAACCATATTCATACTTCTGTGCAGTCATACTAATGGGCCAACTTGGTATTTCTAGACAATTAAAATGGTATGTAGCAAGAAAAAATGAGCTCAGAAGTCACTGGCAATTCTGGAAACCAATGTCAATTTGTCTTTTACAGTGAATACCCAAAGACTCTATTCCTGCTTAGTTCACTCTCTCTAGGTCTATGTGATACCCTGTGCAGCTTCACTAAGAAAAGAAGATAAAGCACTGCAAAAATCCCTTTTATGCTTTAAAAATACTGAGATATATGTCTATCTGTCTCCAACCCTCTAAAAACCACTGAAGCTCCTCTCCAGCCTTCTGGCTTTTGTCTCCACTGAGTGAGAGGAGGCAGTCGGCCGGCATGAATCAAATATTCARGACTGCAAAATTCTCTCCCATCTGTTGTAAAACCAGTGCAAGCATGAACAACTGAGAGGCGAAACAATTTTTCAACCTCCCCAGCAATCTCATAAATTATCTGCAGCTAAATAACCTAGAAAGCAGAGCAGAGTCTCCCAGCCTTAGGTAACAATTACACTATGTGAACTTTAAAAAACCTCATGCTACCACTCAAAATGAGGAACTTAATATGCAAATGAATTGTGAAGGGTTGGTGACAGCATTGTTTAGAAAATGCTTTTTGGAACCCACCCAGGTGTTGTTCCAAATTGTTGCTGAATGGGGAAATGTCGTGGATGGTTTCGCTGGAGAAGAGGAGGTGTAAACTGGTTTTACCTCCCTCTGAAACAGCCTTGGCTCGCTTGCCCATGAGAGACAAGGGAATGTTCAGGCCTCCTGCTGGACATCCAGTGCTGCTTTTCAACACCAGTGCAGCTGTTTGACTTCTGAGGTTTTCCTGAAGTCAGAATAAGATTTTAGTTCTTAATGCCAGTCCCTGGAAATATTTTCAAAAGCTGTCTCTCCCCCAGTTCAAAATGCATCAGTATTTTATCAAGACAAGTTCAAATGCCTCATCCTTGTTGTTTAAGTTCTTTATTTTCTAGTCAACTGCTTTTCCTCAGCCTTCTAAATAATTTTTTTTTCTGATGGCCCTCAAACACTATAAATCACATGCATCCACCCAACACAGCCATTCATCAATATTTTGCATTTACGAGCCTTCCACTTTTGCACAGCTCAGAGTCAGGAATTCTCAGCTAGATGGGACGGGGGAGCTCACAAGCAGGAGATGATGATTTCCCAGGAATCCCACAGSTCCTTTGCAGAATATGACTGGGCTGAGCACCCCATGACCCAACCAGGCTTTCAATGTTTGTTGCTGAATCAGCTGCTTCCATGGGGGAAGAACATGGGAGCTGACAGCCTTTGTGCCCCTGTGAGCCCAGGAATGGYTGGGATCAGCTGCCAGGGATGCAGACAAATTATACCTGAGCTCCAGGTTGGCCTCCACGGGTGAAGTTTCAGAGGTCCAGCTGATGTAYTTAGTTCACAGCTCCCAGCGTTGGAAAAATACAACTATGAGTGTCCCCATTTTATACAGATGAAAAATATACCAGAGAGAAGCTGAGGAAGTCATCAATAAGATTTAGGAATAGAATCTCAACCTCCCTGCACAGACATGATGCCATGCTGCTATTTCTTCTGCTTTTCCCTAAGGGCTCATCTTCCTGTGGAAGCATCTGAGGCAATGTGCAGCCCACGTGCACACAAAAGCAGACAGTACTGATGCACTCAGGCATCTCTGGCTCTCCAAAACCATAAACACATCCACCAAGAAGTGATTTTATTCAAAAAAATGGCATGTTTCTCTTAAAATATGTCCCCATCTTCTGAATTGTTTTATAATTACATGAGCGCCAAGTAACTGCCTTTCCTCTGGTACCTCATAATCCCTTCTACTCTCATTTTTCTTGGCACTTTTACTTTTTTCCAAGGAGTGCAGGCCTCAAGCAGGTGTCTCAGRTGTGTTCTCATGAGCACTTAATAGCAGCATACTAATCTCCTCTGGCTTTTTGATTTAATGTCTCCCAAAATAACATTAGTCTATGTTATTTATTTTTTTTCCTGCTGTAGTACATGGCAGGCATGTAACAATTATCCTGCTCACTCTCATCCCAAATTTCTTCCAGCATTCACTTTTTCCCAAGTTTCTGTTTCACCTGCTGGCAAATATCTCTATTCCTGATTATTACACCCAGGTGAAACAAGGAGTAATTTACCCTTGTTTCTTAAAAATACATCTCTTCTGGTAACCATAGCAAATTGTTTTAGGTTTTTCCTTATTAGTTATTCATGAGATTCAATTTATCATGATTATTAATTTTAACCTCTGCAATGTATGAATAAGCAATCTCATTGCTTAATATTAGTGCCTGACCATTCTTCTCTGCAACTAATGACCTGTCATAGATATCTGGGTCTAAAAGTCAACAGGAAGCTGGAAAGTACTTAATTACTATTAAGTTAATAGAACAATGATTGAACTAATAGTGAAAAGCTGTCAGCGTGTTGTTCTCAATTAATAGGAAAATAAATTAGCAATACACYCAGAGTGACACATCAGCAATCAAAATAATTTTTGATGCAGGAGCAATTTTGAGGCTGCATTTTTCCCTTTGCCAAAGACTTACACTGACACACATCACCTTGGGAAAAGCACAACTCTGCCATCCTCACTTTTGTACAGTTTGCTGGGAGAGTTCTCTCACACATTTCTATTACTTTTAACTTTTATGTGTGGATTATGTAATGGAAAGGCAATTTTTCCAAATGTCCAAATCTCAGTCTGAAGGACATGACTGTATYGAGAAACATTATTTTGCCCCTTTGGTACCCCAGACTTTTAAAATCCATGTCCAGAAAGTAATTCCTCCACTGCATCTGCCCTAACCTTTAAATTAGTTCAAGTTGATATCTGAATTTTATCAGATGGATATTGGCAAGTTCTGTGAGCAGTCTCACAAGCATCTGGATAAGGAAAATGTGGTGAGTGATTAGTGTGGGATGCAGATGTGCACTGGGAGAACAGGAGATCCACCATCTGGCTTTGTGCTGAAGATTRTCCAACTACTGCCTTTGGGGTCATTGTAACCTGCAAATCCTCCACAACTCAGTGCCCAGCAATGAAACTGGTTGCAGGAAATGACACAATTCAGAGGTGAGACAATACTGATAATCAGGGAACAGTTTTAATGACACYGACTTTAAATTGATTGTTATACAGGTGTTGGAAATTTTCTTTTTATTGGCATAAATTAATGGAAAAGTCTTGAATGTTCACRATAAAAACAAGCAAAAAAACTCATTCATAAACAAAAGTAGATCTTTCAATAGAAGTAATATTAGGGTTGGATTRAGCCACCACTAATGTCAAGATTTATGGCCTCAGTTAAACAAATATACTTGAAGTGACACTGTTATCCCAAAGAGCTGGTAGTTTGAAAAAGTTTATCCTGACAGTTACAAGGAAGGAAAAGCCGACAATCAGCTGGTAAGGGTCCCAGAACTCCTGGTTTCCCTGTTCAGAACAAATATCAAACATCAATGTTTCAGTGAAATTCAGACTGGACTTCCAGGGCAGRTTGAAAGGCTAACTACTCATGTCGCAGACATCTTTTGTGAAAAATCCTCTCTTAGGATTTTTCCTTGTGAGAAACCGCAGTTTCAGCAGCAAATGTAAACAATGGTTATCTGCTGCTGTGGAATGCAACAGGTGGATCCGTGATTGGTCTCCTGTAGATGTTTGGATTTACTGACCAGTCATGGCAGAGCTGGCTCTCGCTCTCTGTTTCAGCCAGCTCCCTTGTTTTGGTTCTTCTCTAGTCTATTCTTAGCTTAGCAGCCTTGAGGAGAAACCTTCTCCTTCCTTTTCTTTTTAATATAATGTAAAATATATATATCRTAAGATAATAAATCAAGCCTTCTCATGGAGTCAACATTCTCGTCTCTCTCTCATCCTGAAAACCCTTGTGACCACYGTCAACAGACTCATTGCTGCGAAAATGCAGAAAAAAAAGGGAAGTGATAAACAAAGAAAGTGAATTTTCAAAACCACATGGATATTATAGACCTACAGGTCTATAATTGCACATAAAGAACTACACAAAGGTCTTTAATTGCATATAGACCTACTGTTCTATAACTGCATATAAACCTCTCTACAATTCACGCACATATGCATCTTTGTTGTAGCATAACACTAAAAGTAGGTTAGTGTTTATATCCTGATGKTTGTTTCTTTTTATTTTTAACTACATAGCCATAAATTATACACTTTGTGTATAATATAAATTTATGTGTGTATATAATATAAATTGAGTAAATACAGATGAACTGCTGCAGTTGTCAGATCATCRTTAGATAGTTTAGGCTTTGAAGTCATTCTTTATTACTCAGTTACTGTGATTTTCTGACTTTGATTGCTATAATAACATCAAAACACAGTGCAGCTTTTAAATATATTCACTTCAGCCTTTGTTCTTAAAAGAGTCAGTTATTTATTTCTGTCTTCTGAAGAATCTCATAATCCAAGGAAGGAGTCAAGTGTCAGGAATGCAATGAAATGACTGAGGATTCATGCCTATGCTGGTTTCTACATAATAAACCTGTTCATGATTCTTTTATATGTGCATTTTTTTTACATGTTTGTGTGTGTTGGAGAAAACCAAACRCTAAGAAAGTGTATGTTTCTGTATATGTATGTATACAAGTATAAGCAAAAAATAGGGCTGCTGACAAAATACTTGCAAATCAGAAAGTATTGCCAGCATAAAAAATTATATGAAAACACCAAATATTGTATATATTGGTGGGATTTTAAGGCAAATCTAGACATTATTACTTATGTAAATATTTGCTCATTCAGTCATGAAAGCCCTACTAACAGGGGAATTAAAGTGGTTTGGATCTAGATGAGCTTCATAGGATTGAAACATCCAAATACTTTTTGTTTGTATAATCAGAAAACAATTATTATTTATTTTCAAGCTTTTTT
>JACDOX010000105.1:1104038-1196697 GCA_014549065.1 Cardinalis cardinalis
TTTTGGGGTTTTTTATTTGCTTTGTTTTTCTTTTTTTTTTGGTTGGTTTTTGGGGTTTTTTTTGGTTCTGGTTTTGGTTTTGGTTTGGTTTTTTTTGTTAATAGTATGAATCTTGTGATCTCTTGGGATTTTATGTGTTTTATAGAGATAAGGGCTGGACCCCCTCTGCTCTAGAGCCAGGCTGAGAGAGTTGGGGATATTCAGTCTGGAGAAGAGAMGGTTCCAGGGAGAGCTCAGAGCCCCTTCCAGTGCCCAAAGGSGCTCCAGGGGAGCTGGAAAGGGACTTTTTACACAGGCCTAGAATGATAGAATGSGGGGAATGACTTCAAACTGACAGAGAGCAGTGTTAAATGGGATATTGGGAAGAAATTCTTTCTTGTGAGGGTGGTAGGGCTCTCTTCTGCTTGAACTCTGCTCATTGAACAGTGGTGAGGACTTTGTAAGTAGGGAGGAGAAGAACAAATGCAGACTTTAAGAATTGATGGGTAGAAGGAGTCAAAAGAATAGGAATTTTGACAGTATGGACATTTTTACAGTTTACAGCATGCTGGGATGGGCATTGAAAACATTTATAAATACAATTTGACTTGCTGCTGTGTTAGTGGAGGAATTTGTTAGAGCTGACTGCTGGAAGATAATTTYCTGAGGTCTTTTTCACTGAAAAACTTTTTACTTACCTTGATATGAATGTAACTTGATAACACAGTAAGGCTCCAAACCTTTTAAATATAGAGCACCCAGGATATATCTATTTATTTGGGTTGAGGAGACATTAGAAATGCTTCTCTAGTGGTTCTGGTTTGCAATTCTGCACATCTTGTGGAGACTTACATAAAACTGAYGTTTCTTTTGTTTCACTGATCAGGGCCCTCTCCTTTTGTGAATTTCCTCAGTGAATKACTTATCCCCATTATGAGGTCATAAAACCACACCAGGTTCATTTCAGGAGCTCTACACAGCAAATGATTGAATTATTAAGGTAGAAAAGACCTCTAAGATCACCAAGTCCAGTTGCTAATCCAGCACCACCACTAAACCATGTCCCCAAGTGCCACATCCACACATCTTTTAAACACTTCCAGGGATGGAGATTCCAACACAGTCCTTGTCAGCCTGTTTCAATGCTTGACCATCAAATTATGTAATTAAGATTAAAACCCAGATRAGCAAAATGCCACAAGGAAGGAAAAGAACCTCCAGCAGAAAGCATTTAAACYAACATTTTTGAACTAGTGAAATATCCTCTGTTATCAACTTTATGTGCAAAAGGACACAAGAAAAATGATGGCAGGTACAAAATAAATCATGAGGTCTTCCATTATTTAATTTGGAGTTGAAAGTGAATTAAAATGTCCTGTTTAAAACAACCATAATCTCTCAGAATCAGTACCCAGGGTGAAGTTTTAGACACAGCCCTACAGAAGGCATAGTTTTACCTCAAAATTTATTAGCAATTAACTCATTTTTCTTTTCAGTTAGTATAGCGCTGCTGGATTATAGGTTAAACATATATCATGGCATGGAGAGAAAAATGTTTGTGTGTCAAAATGCCAATATAACTTGAGATATCTACAGTTGATTAAAAAAAAAAAAGAAAAAAGTGCTGGTTCTCTTGAAATAAAGAGCAAAACTTAGGTTAAAAACAGGATTTCATATCTATATAATGCACATTTCTGGTTTGCCCCCATTTAAAAAAAGAATGTCTTAGWGAATTTTCCAAGAGACAAAACAGAAAGTGTGCAGATGTTCATTTGACATAAGTATTGGGATTTCGAAATGATAAGAATAAATATTACATGTCTAAGCAACTCCTTTTTCTTGTTCTAGGGTCTTCAATGATTGTGTTAAATAATTGTGTAACCTCAGGGTCTCAGATTTGTGAGAGGCAGATGTTAAATACGAAACCAATTTAACGAATTTCACAATAGCCTGCCTTAAATTAATCTAATTTAGAATAATTTCAAAGGACTGAAATTTGACATTTCAGTTATGGTAGGTTTGTGGGGGCTTTTTTTTCCTTTCCATGAAATATGGATATATTTTCATTATTATGCAAACATTAGAACTAGTTTGACTAATTATTTGACTAAGCATCCCAAGAAAGTATACGGATGGAATTCGTATTCCCAAGGATGATAATTGTGCTCATTTTGGGATCCAGGATGAATACTAATTTGACAACTTTCTCTAAATTCCATCCTTTTCTATAACAACCACCTTAGCTTAGGTCAGTGGTCTTGAAGCAATATGCAGAAGTCCTAACTGATTTCAACATTTTTATCTTCCTCAGAATTATGCATAAAATCTCTATCTCTCCTGTGAGACCATCTCRAATAAATTGCATTAATTCCTGTATTTGCTGAAACTGTCTTTCTCTTGCTAAGCCACGTGCATCCAATTATGTGAAATGGGAAAAGCTTTAAAATATCACATTCTGGCATGAAGTGTTTGAAAATCTTTGGGGGATGTTAGTTTGTCTTTAATAACAAGTCCCAAATTGTGCCTAGTGGGCCTCTTCTCCAAAAACAAAGATTCCAGCTTGCTATTAAAAGAACCCCCAAAACAAAACCCCAAATTATCTCATGGCTGCTCTCTGTCAAATGAAGAATAATTCTGTAATGAAGAAGAAAGGATGAAAGGTAAAAATAAGCAAATGAATTCAAAAAGAGAAGCTATTTTTATTTACTTTAAGAAGTATAAGGGAAAAAGGTATTTTTAGCCCTCTTTCCCTACCTTCATAATTAATAATTTCTCAGTATTTATGTGGTTTTTTTCTTTTTTAGTAAAAATTAGAACTATTATCCAGGGGAGAAAAAGAAAAAAGAAGAAAAAGACTTTTAAGAATTACTGCTAGGCATATAAAATGCCTCTTTGTTCTGCATTGTGCTACATTTTGCCGCTGTCAGACACACCATGGAGAATGTCAGTTGGCATTGGTGGGTTGTTTGGTGAGTACATTTTATTTTCAAAAATTGTTTTCTTCTTATAGAACCAAACAACACTTGAAGCAGCTTGTTTTATTTTGTGTCAGACAGGCATTTGCTTCTGGGTGTATGAAAAGTGCAAATTAGCAACCAAACATCAGAAGAGAGAATGAGGGAAGTCCCCATTGGGTAGAGATTGGGGGTTTTTTCCCTTCTTTTTTTTATTTTTTTTTTCTTTCCCTGGGATCTGAAAAGGCAGACATATCCACTGGGGAAACAGGAGAGGGAAGAAATATTGCAAATAACATTCACACAAATGGTCTGATCCTGCTCCTGATGGAAGTTACACTTTCTCCCTCAGAATATACAGAGGTGTTACCTTTCTCTCCAAAGACTGACATRTCTGAACCTAAGAATATTGGACTGGAAAAAATATCCTGGATTTCCAAGCTTCTTCCCCAGCTATTGCARGAGCATGTTATGATCCCTGTAACACATCTGAAAAATAATTAGGGTTTGAGGGTGTTTTTCTGCTCCGAGTACTTGTACTGCAGGGCTSTTCCAAAACTTTCCTCCTCTGATGTTTTATCAGCCTATTTCAAATTTCCATCAGCAATCTACTCATGGGCMTCTTAGACCAGATTGTTCTTGAGCCAGAACTGCTGTTTGGTGTGAACAGTTCTTTCCTTTCTCTGGTGTATTTGCATCCTGATGTATTTATATATGCGTGGGAAAAGCACACAGAGTAGCTCATGTAGGGCACAGTGGGACCATCAATGTGTCCTTCCTCTAACCACCTCTTCTGAYTAATCCAAAAGTCAAATCCATGAGGATTCTTGATTCCAGTGAAATTTCTTGAGCCAAACAAACACTGGAGCTTCTGGAGTTCATACACAGCACCCCTAGATCAAACTAAGACAACACACCCACCTTAGAACCAATAGAATGGTGTTACCTGCAAGATCCTTGATATTTTAAATATATTTGCAGCATTTCAAAAGCTCAATATAAATTTAAAAAATCGATAAATAAATAATATTTATAGATCCACCTTCTAACTTTAGGYGAATCCAACCTTGATGTTCTCCTTTGGGCCAACTCAAAGCACTTTACAGCCTCTGGAAAAGGATATGATTGCCAGATCTGTAAAAGATCCCTAATCTAGAATCAAATGAATCACAAATAGGAGTATTTTTTTGTCCTCTTTTTCTGTAAAAGTGATCTGTAATTGTATCTCAAATGTAGATGTCTACTTTATCTGTGACAGTGGTCAGCTGAAGCCATCCACTCTCTCAYATACAATTATTTGTAATTCTTTAGCTATTGTTGACTTTTAGTTTGGACTTCCCAATCTTTTCCTGCTGTTTCAGTTTCCAGATTCTATACTCATCTTCCTTTCCATATCTGCTTTTCTCCCCCTTCTTTTTATCTCTGTCCTTCCTTGTTCCACCCTGTCTTTTCATTTTCTCTTTATTCATCAAGTCAGTCTCTGCCCTTGCAATGCACAAAAAAAAAGCAGAATTCCAATTGTTTACTCCCAACCTCATCCCCTCATGTTGCATTTTTTAGTTACCTTTCTTTACTTKTGGTTTACAAGCTTTGATCTGAAACTCATTGGTGTCACTGGGGTGTTGAATTCAACTGGCTTTAGGTCAGGACCAGCAGCAAGGCTGGTATTAAAATCTTTGTGTAGAAGAAACTCCTCAGCTTTAACTACCATGCTTTGGGAATCTATGGAAAAGGTTCACTGTGAAAGGTGCAGGAATACAGTGGAAGAAGTTCTGTGGAATAAAATCTGTTTTGCCTAAGAGGTGGCAGGTATAAGGCTGATGAGCAGAATACTTGTGGGAGATGCCAACAGAAAGATTTTTGTAATTGCACAGCATGCAGAAAAATGGTTTTGGAGTAACTGAGAATTTTTTTGGCTGAAGATCACTTAAATCAGCAGAAGTTCTTCAATCATCTTATACCTTGGATATTTCACAGGTGTTGGAGTTGAAACTTGTCCAAMAACACTGGCTTTCTAACCCATTGGTTTTAAGATTTTAGCCTTGATTTTGATTGCCTTCTTCAAAGAGCCCAGTACTGACTTCTTTGGAAACACTAACCTGAATCATCAAAGAAATAAGAAATTAAATTCAAACAATTGTTTCCAATCKTCAAACTCAGAACATCCAAACTACTATTAATGACTGGACAAAGTCCAGGCTTGGCTTTTTACAAGTCATTACTCTTTGATCCAAGACAGCTGACCCAGCTCTGGTTGATGAAATAAAATTACTCTTTCAAAGATAATCAACAACTGATTCAAATAACCTTAAAACAATCCAAACTAATATTTAAGAGCTTATTTGTATAATTACACATTTCCCCTAACTGTATCACTATTCACCTTTGTACTGCAGCCCTGCAGACATCTGACCATCTTCTCTGTGTATGTGGGTGCTTAAAAATAACAGGTAAGGAAATTGAGAAACTGATTATTCTTTGAAGCTTCTGCAACAAGGTGGAAAGGCCACCAAAGGAATTCAGACATTAACCCTGGATTTGGGAAATGAGGAGGGTGGTCTCTGAGCTTCCAAAGACTTGTGTGAAATTGGGAATATTGCTTTTCTCCAGATCACATTCTCTAACTCTTCCTAAATATCAGTTAGACTAGACTTCCAGCTGCTGGGCATCAGAGTAGGATGCTTGGTCTTGATCTCTCAACCCCAGGGAACATTTGAAATCAGCTACTGTGTCTATGTTGGGACAGGTAATTCCCTTGGTGTTTAAATATCAGAGAACAAGGGAGTTTTTTTTTCCCTTAAGGGAAGAGGAGACAGCGTGAAAGCAGGACCAGCAGAGACAGCAGCTTCATCAACAGAAGCGGCAGTCACTTGAGACAGGTCAGGACTTAAGAGTCCAAATAATGAGTCAAGGCTGTGGTGATAAAGAAGTTCCAAGATCAAGACACTGTCTAAGTAACTCCATATCACAGAATCACAGACTCAGAGGATGGGTCAGGTTGGAAGGAACCACAATGGCTCACCGGCTCCTGCCCCCTGCTCAAGCAGGGTCATTCCAGAGCACAGGGTATGGGACTGTGTCCAGACAGTTCTGGAATATCCCCAGTGAGGAGACTCCACAGCCTCTCTAGTCTCTGTTCAGTGCTCGGTCACTGCACAGGAAAGAAGTTCTGCCTCCTGTCCAGGTGGAACTCGCTGGGATCAGTCCCTGCCCGTTCCTCTGGTGCCATTGCTGGGCCCTGGAGCAGAGCCTGGGCCCTGCTCTGAGCCCTCCCTGCACACAGGGACACCCAGGGATGAGGGCCCCTCTCAGCTGGGGCTCCTCTCCAGGCTGAACAGCCCCAGCTCCCTCTGCCTTCCTTCTGTTCCCATCAGGAACTGGAAATATTTACAATACCTAAAGCACCTTGCTCCAGGTACAGGTTTTGAGAGAAATACAAAAAATTGTGAGGTATCYGTCAGGCACTATGACAAATCCTATAGTGTCAAACCCAGAATTAAACAATTCATAAGGTTTGATTTGCTGCTAATTAGTTCAAGCATGTCATAGAATGTCACCAAAYTTAATCTCATAATGAATTTAGTATTGCACCTGCTCCTTCCCTCCAGTCCTTCTGGAAAATTATAGTTTATGTTCTATTAGGGGCATCACAACTTATTACCATTCACGAAAATATGCAGTCACAGAAATCATTCTGAGCCTTTCTGTTTCCAGGGGTGTCTATTCTGAGCCTGGGCACCGAAGGAAGTAGCTTTTCTGTCCTAAAGCAAAGGTTAGTGGGAAAAGAAGAACTGGGGGAAAAGAAGAACACCCCAGAACTSGGGTACTTAGTGTTACAAGTGCTTCAAGTGATTGGTGACAAGAATGATTCGCATACTGCAAGAATTTTTACAGCAACAATTAAWGAATGCATAAGACAGGGTAAAAAGTTACAAAATCTCCAAATACAGAAAATATTATTCTGTTAAAAGGAAAAATGCATTCTTTTTCTCTGGAATTTGGGATCAGAGGGYACTCACAAAATATTTTTAATAGATTTAACACTTACATAATTATGCCATGACAGAAATAATACATTTATAATTATGTCAGGAAAGATTTTACTGAGAAATAGAAGCCTGGGAAAGAGATAGAGCAAAGGACACACTACAAGGCATAAGACCATCACAGTTCATGAGATTAGGAGGCAAATTATTTTGAGGAAAAATTTTCTGAACTTCCTTCTTGCAACAATCACCTTTGCAGTACAGATGTCATGCAGGTCCATTTGGCTGTGCTCAGAGGCAGGCAGGTGAACACGTTGGGTCACTGGGTGCACCCTTCAGGAAAATTCAAATTGAAGAAACTGTGCATTGTGTTGGTCAAGCCAGAAATATCAGATGCATGCTGATGATTGTGGATAGGATCATCAAACAACTTCTCATAAATGTCAAAGGGATTGGAAATTAAGAAGGCTTTTATATCATTTCCAAATCTAATTATTTTGAGGATGAGGAAGGAGTAGCTGTTAGTCCTTCCTGTCTCCACAAGTACTTGAGAGACAAAAGGATGATTTCATATGAAGCAGAACTGTTTCACCCTCTCCAACTGGAAAATAGACATGAATGAGCATTTCCCCCTGTTAAGTGGCATCAAACACATTAACCACCAGAAGAAGGTAGGGCTTTGAGATGCTGCTCTTCCATAAAGTGACAGGAGCTGCTGACCTCATTAAGCTTTGCCCTCATAAACAAGGAATTTCTGAGAGGTTAAGGAGACAACAAAAAGTACAAGTCAGTGTAACAGGAGGAAAAAAACCTTGAGCTGTATATTAGGCAGGAAAATCTTTTATAATGAGGGCATAGCTAAAGTTTAATGTCTGAAGGGAATAGATCTCCATGGAGAACTCCTATTCTCTGCATTCACTTTTTCATTATCATTTTATCCATTAGTGTAATTTCACTGTTATAGAAAAATGAATGTCAGAAACCAGAATGCTTTGCTTTATTTGTACCCAAGCCAGTGCCAATCAATACCAGAAGTATTCCCCGTGCCCTGTCAATGCACTTCAACCCTACCTTGTTGAGAGCCCTTCTTAATTGACTCCAGTGAAGCAAATCCAATTTCCACATTCTCAGTCCTTGTACACATATGCTAAGACAGCTAAATTTAAACTGTTTCTGCTCAGTTTTGTGGTGTCTGCTCTGACACTTAGAACAGAATGAGATCACCTGAATTTGCTTTATATCTTATTTTTAAGACCATTTAATTGGAATGATTTTATGCCACTGTTTCTGGGTGATATTAAAGTAATATCCTAGAGGAAAAAGCCAAATACATTATTCTACCCCATCACTGACTCTCTCTGAAACCACCTTCTTTACTTTTACTGCTGGATCTGATTTATATCTGAGACATAAGTGTCAATAGCTTGTTTTTGATGGGCAAAATACTGCCAGGTAAAATGGATATAGTTGAGTATTAGGCTATAAACTGGGGTMTGAAGTATAATTCAAATGGGCTTCATGACACTTGTCCCTCATATGACACACATTCTTTTCATTTCCAATTTCATTGGAACAAGGGGGAAAAACGGTTTCCAATCTGTCCCACCTCATAAAAATAGACCTGTGTTTAATTCTCCAGGACCTAAAATTATCCTTTAGATATTGTCAACCAATCATCCAAGGAAAACGTTCATGGACAAAGTAATAGAGAAATCTTCTGTGTACAGGAACAGCTAAAATATTGCTGCAGCTTCAGTTTTAATGACAGCACTCAAATATTASTGCTAAATGCAGCGATAATACTGGGATCATATGGCATATGCTTTTATACTTTTCAGTAAATGGTGTAGTTTGATCCATGTGTTGCTGCAATTTATAAATTTACATAAAAATGATTTCACAAAAACAAATAGCTGATAATAGTCCTTCTTTATATCCAGTGAAGGAAGTGCATGCTTTGAAAGAGAGGATCCAGGAGCTACTTGGCCCTACAAGATTACAAAAATTTTTGTGCATGGATGTCTTGATTTGTGTTTATGTTTTTCTGGCAAGCAGCAGCCTTGATGTACTCTGGCTTAGGTTTAATTGCTGKTTCTGCGCCTGGAATTGGAAATTAGAATGAAGACAGCAGCCCAAAGGTCCGATTTGGTTCAGGAGGTGAGTTTGGGACATTCTCCTGAACAGGCTGAGAGTTGTAGCAAAGTAGAATTGCTGAGATTATGAGGTAAATTATTTTGGGGCCAAAGACTAGCAGCCTGTGTCATACTGGGGAGCCCTTGGGCCAGAATCTCCAGGGTTCCTAAGAGATTTGGCTCCTGAATATCAGCATCATTTTATGGTGATCAAGTAGGTACAAAAATCATAGAACAAGACAAGAGATGTCCTTGTGGGTACAAAAATAGTTGCACTGCAAAATCACAGAATCATCTCTTTTGGAAAAGACCTCCAAGACCATCRAGTCCAACCTGTGACCCATCTCCACCCTGTCACCCAGCCAAGAGCACTGAGTGCCACATCCAGTTGTTCCTTGGACACCTCCAGAGATGGGGACTCCAACACTTCCCTGGTCAGCCCATTCCAAAGCTTAGCAACACTTTCCATGATTAAATTCTTCTGGAAAAAATAATTTTGTTTTGAAGAAAACTACTTTGCAATTAAGCATTACAAGCTGAGATTATAAAATGGTAGAATTTTTTTCTCCATGTAAATAAAGTCAAGGAAAAGAATTATTTGACTCCAACATGCATTGCTGATTCTCAGGATTAAGATCCACTAATGGACTTTACATTTTTGGCACTATAATCCTCTAAGATGTTTTAATTCTGCTGCTAGTGCAATTTTTTGAATGTTGACATTGTCTTTATCTGGAGTGGAGCTCCATCACCTTGGTGTATTTCTGAAAGCCTCACAAAGTGCATTTCTGCAACACAGGGCACTGCCATACTCACTGGTACCTGTTTTCAATGTCTACATTTGATACTACCAAGGGAAGAAAATTGWTATTTGTTTTGACAATCCTTAACTACTGCATCAGCTCTTTCTGGGAACCAGTTCACTGTCCACTAGCAGGTCCCTTTAAATCAGATTAAAAAGGCAGCTGACAGGAAAAAATGGGGTTTTTTTCTGTAATTTCTTTTCAGCACTTTTAATTTCAAAATCTGTTGTGCCATTTTCAGCACTAGAAATGTAGACTCTTAGTCAATTCTGATTTTTAAGGCTTTATTTTTGTAGTAGTTTTTTTCTCCTACCTCATATGTTTTGATGCTAAATTTGGCATTGGTTCTTATCCCTGTTATGAAGTAGGTGTTAAATAGGGATAGAAAMACCTGATTGTGGTACACTTTTGAAGAGTTGTGTTATTCATTTAAACTATTCTGGAAATAATCAGCTCTGGAGTGGCTACAAAAAGTTGYGTAAATCTGTGTGGATACACTAAAGACAGAGAAGTTATTCTGTAGAAGCTGCGAATATGGTCCCTTGTGTCAGTTGTATGCCTGATACAGCTCCACGGGAATGAATGGAAGCACACCAGAGATTAATTTAAACACATTTCYACTGCTAAATGGAAAAACCCTTACATTTGCCTGCTATAGCAGAGCTGAAAGWCACCATTCTTTGGAGTATCAGCTTGCAGGGAAAAGAAAAGGCTGCAGATTTGACCCTGAAGGATTTAGGCCCAAGTTTTTTTCAGATGTGCAAACCCTGCAGCATCACAGGATGCAAATCAACACAAGAAATTGGTCTTTTATCTTTTCCATTTTCAGATCCAAATGAAAAAYGTAGGATAAAATATAAAGCAATCTAGGTATTTTTAAAGACAGGTGATACTATGATTCTATGATTAAGAAAGATTATTTGTCCTCCAAAGACTATTTATTTTTTCTCCATCAGTTTGTCTTCCATCCATCCACTTTAGGCATATTCATTAACTTATAAATGTGCCAATCTTTTCTTTATGCCACTGTTGTCATTGTCAGTGAGAAGAGGGAGGATCCTTCACAGCACAGTCAAAGCATTTAGTATATATTTACTGGAATAATCTGTCATAGAAATATTTTTTTCCATTTCTATGGAATCTTGTTGGYTAAATCTATACTGATAAATCAGTTCTACCTGAATTGTGCTTAGTCCTGTACAGCTCACTACAGGAGTTGGCCCAAAGCAAAATCTTGTCAGGGATGAGGGCAACAGTCCTTTATCTTGGTCCTGGTCTTCTTACCTTTTATAATGTGGATGCAACTGTAGAGCCTACAGAGGGACAGCTCCCTAATTTGGTCACTTAAATTAAATGGACATTATTAGGTAATGGAAATATTTCCCCAGAATAGCTTGATTTGTTTGCAATTAAGTTAATGCAGGGATAACTCTGTCTGCAAATAAATCAGAGAGAAAAAAACTAAGCAAGCTAATGGACTTTGTTCATTAAGATAATTAGAAATCAAACAAGGGCTGGGAAGTGAGAGAAGCTAATGACCAGAGCTGCAAGAATTAGCAGTAGAAAATTCTCCTGTACCTCAGTTTCCAGACACTGAATTTTATCTTTTTAAGAAGTTTTCTTTAAGTGTTTCAGATTGTAATGGCACCTTTTTCCCCCAACTYCTCTCCAGTATGTCATGTCTCAGTTTTCATTCAAGCTGTCCCTCCAGCTGGCTCCTTGTCTTGTGATTTTACTCTTTTGGACAAATTGAAGCAAATTGCTCCCAGGACATATTCAAGAGTAGCAAAACCAGGTTTCATTTCTTTCTTTTTTTYTAAATTTTTCTCCCAGGCTAAAACATGCTTCTTGACTACAGGTGCTGCTGGGTTGAGCTTGTTCCCAGTTCTCTGGCAGTTCTGAGCCTGATCTCCTGAAAAACACATCAATTATCCCAGGTGATACCATAAGGGGTCTTGTGTCTCTTCATTACCACTTAAAATATCACAAATATTTCATATGTACCTTCTTTTCATCACCAAGTTCCCACAGCTCAGAGCTGTGACAAGATCTTTTATAACCTTTCCAGCATATGGCCCTCAAAACCACCGCCTAAAGATATTCTTTCCTGTCCTACCCTTCAGCAGGGTGTGTATGCTAATTCCTAAAAACCAGCAGTGTCTTTGGTTCCTGTTCAGGATAGCGTGCACTGGAGCCTTTTAATCAGTTAGGTTGGGGGCTGAGAATCACAGGGTCATGGAGTCAAGAAGGTTGGAAAAGGCCTCCAAAATCATCAAGTCCATCCTCTGACTGASTATCACCAGGACCATAAAACCATACCATGAAGTTCCCCTTCATGGGAGGGCGACTCCATCACTTCCCTGACCAGCCTGTTCCAATGCTTACCTCTCTTCCAGAATTTTTTCCTTATGATAGAACCTGAACCTCCCCTGGCCCAGCTTCAGACTGTTTCCCCCAGTCCCATCATTGGTTTCCTGGAAGAAGAGGCCAACCCCCACCTCATTACAAGATCACTTTAGCTGAATTTGGCATCTGATTTCAGACAGGTTCTTATTCTCTCATAGAGAAATTTCACTTAATTTTATGGATTGGAAAATGTTTTTATGCTATTGGAAAATGTTTTTCAAAAGATTTTTTTTAAGTATTTCTGGTTAGACCAGAAATAATCAGTGTTTCTGAAGCAGATRCAGCTCAAAATGCTACAGTTGATAAAATAACTCCAAATTTCTTGTCCTGTCTCTGTAAATTCTGGAAGGAAAAGGATGACTGGTGTGTCTGTGCTCTTAGCTTGGCTGTATAGTTTATTTTTTTTATGTGTTAATATGGAAAAATACTAGAATGAATAATTCTTAGGGAAAATGAGGATAGTGTGTAGATCAGTGTACAGTGCACATGACAGAGAACTCACTGCAGATCAGACAGGATACATTTTGTACTGAAAGAAAGGCAAGTATAATCAAATGCATCATCTGTAATACCAGTAATTTTATATATACTTATATATGTGAATGAAAATGGTTTTGCAGTTCAAAATCCACATGATGTCAGCATGGTCATAAGGATCATTGACCATTTTCAGTAAGTGAATAAAAAATACAAGAAGATGATGTTATTCATATTTGTGCAATTCAGATGTTATATTAAATGGCTGTCATCATGCAGATGTCAGGTTGAAACTTCGAACTGAATTGTGAAGGAATCTTTCACAGTGACTTTGGGACAAGAATAATGATTAGTCATTACATCTCTTATTGCAAAAAATCCATCTCCCATCATTTCTATTAAAGTCTCAAAACTATCAGAGGTACTGGAGTCTGACCCACACAGTGTGAGTAGCAGAGAGAAAAATGATAGTTCTATACAGAATAGTAACAGTTCCAAGAGAGACATATGGCCCTGGTATTTCTTTCTGTTAGCTGGGAGCAGCAGCACTTTATGGTTCAGTGATCTGTTGGATAATCACAAAATAAAATAAAAKATATCATTTGTTACAGAGAATAAGCCTCAATAATGCTGTTGAACTACAAAATGACTCCTCTGTAATCACTGGTTGTAACAAGACGTGAATGATCCCAGTGCCACACACTGCCTCTGCCATCATGCCATCATTTACACTCCTAAATGAATACACATTCWCATTTACTTTCATATGGAAACACATTACTTGGGTCTCAGAAACAGCACTGCCATAAATTTCACTTGTTATTTTATTCATATTTTCCCCTCAGGAGAAGTTTTCCAGCAGAAAGCCTCTAGATTCTGGGAAAAAAAAAAAAGAAAAAAAGAGCACTGTCAATGGCTCACTGGGATCCTGGGATCCTCAAATAAATGCAAGTGCAAATAAAAGTAGCAACGGTCACAGCTTGGTCTGTATAAAAATTTCAGAAGGCTTATGTGACATCACGGCCACTGAGAATGGAGGTGCTCCTAAATATCTCATTAGAAGTACTGAAATGCCTTTGTTTTCACTAAAATCAGATATTTCCTTGAATCAAAGAATCATTAAGGYTGGAAAAGACCTCTGGGATCACCAYGTCCAACTGTGAATACAAGCCGTGGATATTATCCTTTTTTCCAGAAATCTACTCTTTGGCCTGACTCTGCTCATTTGAATGTGGCAATTGGAAAAACACTTCACACTGACAAAGGAAATTTTTCCTTTCTGCTTTAAATGTAAGCAGATAAACTGGTTTGTTTGTAAGGTTGCCATCTAGRCTATGAAAAACAGCCTGCCATTAAGCCGTATCATTTAAGAAGGAATTTAAGGCCCTTTAYATTTATTCAGGTTGAAAATCCAAGTGGGAAGTGAGTTTAAAAYTCTGGCTGAAGAGCACAGGTCTGTTCTCTGGCTCTGAGATGAACAATTGCCACCTATCCATTCTCAAACTCTCCATGAATTTTGCATCCCWCTATATTCAAGCTGGGACAAATCCCTGGACCAGATGAGTTCCTAAATCTTCTCAGGAAATGGGGCAGTGCTTGCCAAGTGTGCCATGGACAATGCAGGCAGCTCAACACTGATTTCCAGTCCTTCTGCCAAGGGCCACAAAAATATTCCATGAACTGGGATAGATGCAGAATATGTGTCCTGATCATACTTCTGAAGTTTGTGCAATTCAAGCTGCTCACTGCTTTGATGTGAATAAATTTTGCCCTTATTTAGTAAAAACACCAAACAGGATTCTCAAATGGAATTGCTCAATTTTTGGGATCCCTTTTGTGCATTGAAAAAAAGGACATTGATTTTCAAAAGCAGAGTTTTCTTAAGGATCAAGAGTATAATTTCTCAGATATCWGATCTTGAGTTTGGAATGTTTGACTCTGAAGATGAAAAATCTAACAGCTGTGAAAACTAAAAGTGACAGGTTTTTTAAAGATAAAATGTTATTAAATACTTCAAGAAACTTAGCTAGACTGCTTATGCTGAAATTTTACTGTGTTGGCATAACTGAGTTGTTCTAGAAGGCTTATTTACAGATTTATCWCAAGTCATRTGAACTATATTTGTTCGGGGAAATTTTTTTTTACATTGCTTTTTCATAGATTTTGCACCAGACAGAGCTGAATTTTGAATCTCCAAGYCTCCAGATTTTTGGTAGAMTTTTGCTTTGCAARATACAGTAATTACATGTATTCTTTTTCTAACAATGCTTGAGAATATAAAAAATACAATAAAAATGATGAAGGTTTTAGTTTATTTTTGTTTTGTAGCTATTTATTTCAATAGCATGACCTGATTTAATAGAGATATTTCAGAATAAAGATTGTTAATTACATATAACTTGAAATTGAAGACTTTTTAATTCTTGTGAATATGAAGTGTTTGTAACAATTGGAGTTTTTTTCTGAGATTTCCCTCTTCAAAAATATTTATCTGATTTTTTCTGATTTTTTAAAATAAATATATTTGGATTTTTTAAACTTACACACACACATATGAGAATATTCTTGACCTCTCATGCACATTTGACTCTGTGTTCAGGGAACTGCAACAACACCTCTGATAACTGGAACCAATCACTCTTTTCCATTTCTGTGCCACAGCAAACAGAATATTTAGCCCAAAAGAAAGGAAATCCTGTCAATGAGCTTGAAATGTTGTGATGACACAAAAATACAAAATTACCATGGAATTAGAAGTCATTTTGGGAAAACTACTGTCCATCCATTAGTCATGTCAAAATCACTCCATGCAATACATTTTCCAGAGYTCCATCCAAAGGGAGTACCCAGGACCCAGTAGAGGTTTCACAGATATTTCCTTTCATAACTTGCTTAAACACTCCATTAAGGACAAAAATGATAATCCTGATTTTTTTATTGCCTTCATCGTTTGCCTTTCACACTGTTTCCTGTCTTTTATTTACTTTTTATAGGGAGCATCTGGATGAGAAACAGCAGAAATATTTTGTCTTGAGTGTGGTGTTTGAATCCTGTATGAATATCTGCAACTCCCCTGATCTTCCCCCTGCAACCTATTTAATCTTTATCCTCACTATCATTGTAATCAAGTTTTCAATAGTAATAATAACAGCTTCCCAAATTGTCTTAATTTCACCTACATTTATTACTCTTTGCTGGCAACAATATTGTGTTTTCTACATTCCTGTATCACTGCTGGGTATGATGGGAAAATCCCCTTGCTAACATCTATTGCAAATACAGCTGAAGTATTGAGAACTTTCCTGTATATCTATATATTTAGATAAACTTATTAAATTGGTGATCTTAGATGTCTTAGCCTTAATGATTCTATAATTCTATTTCTCTTCACATTTACACATGTATGAATATTGATGGTAAGGATAGATCTGTACAAACATAATCATAAGCATGTGCATCTCCACATCAGATAAAATGACAACTAGGTTTGTCATTTCAGCACTCCAAAGTTTTCATAAAATGGATCCTAAGTCTGCAGAAGCACCAAAATGTTCTTAAGTTGTTTAGAATTTCTTTCTTGCTTCTAAATTTAAAACTAGGCTTTTGGGGCACAGGCTGTACTTTCTCTGGGGGTGTAATTGTCATGTACATATTAATATATGCAAATAAAATTGGAGTTTCAACAGCCACTATTCCTCCAAAGGTTAGATTCTCTAATTAGAACCAAGCAATTAGTTCTAAAAAGTTTCCTTTTTTTTTTCCAGAAGCCTTGCATTTCCTTAGCAGTGAAATTACATCTCAGTCCTTCCTTTCTGTTTCAAGATATGAAATAATTACAACTGTACCTTCATTTCATCTTACCCACTAATTGCCCCCTTTTAACACAGAGCATTTCAAACGGTGCCTCTTTGAGGTTTTATAGCTGTCTAATATGTACATGAGGATAGGTGCAATGTTAGAGCAAATTGAACTGTTCTTTGTCATTCTGACACTTTAAATCCCACGTTACTGACTGGAGAACCAGCAATAACTGAGTCTTCAGGCTTAATCTTCCCCCTGCTCCCTTTTTTTGTTAAATTAAAACAAATCTCAGTTTGATGTAGGAATAGCATGACCCACTGAGTGCATTCAAAGATGAACCAATAGTTGRACTTTTTTCTTCCTTTACAATGAGATCTTAAAATTTTAAAATAAACAGTATTTGACCCTGGCACGACTTTGTGATTCCTTCTTGTAAATGGAAGAATCAACAGTGATCAAATGAAAAAGGTCAGACAGTGAGAACAGCAAAGCGATTCATGTAACTTTGAATGATTCATGGGACATGATCATTTTTATCATAAAAAAGAGTAAACAAATCAATGCAACATGCCTGTCAGTTTGTTGTCTGAAACAAATACCTGCATCCGCAACATGTTACTGGAGGCAAAAGGAGTCTGCTCTTCCAGCAGCTCCCTACAGGGAGGCACAGACAGCTCCAGAGGGTAAATCAGCACCCCCAAGACACATTTCCCTCCGGTGTGCTCATCTCTCTCCACTGATTATTTGGGGAGCTCACAGTCAGCAGGCTTGTAACACAAATCCCTCAGCCAAGTGCCTAAAAATACCAAATACCCCAGCAAAGGGAGAGAAGTCAAGGAAATTCCCTGTGTGGCRCTTAGACGACCAAAAATAACTGCAAGATTTGAGTTTGCAGGAACTGGTGGGCGATTAATGGGTGCTTAAATCCACTCGGCTCACAGGTGTCCCATGCACAAAGTGTCTGAGCCACCAGGGTTCACGCTGCAGCCTGTCCCCCATCTCATTCCATAAAGAGGGATATAAATACCTATCCAAACACGGTAGGGAAAAAGCAAAACCAGAGATGAAGAGGCACAAAGAGAGCTRCAAGAGGGCTGACATAATGAGGATGTGACACATGCAGGCAAATGTGCCAAGGATTTGCCAGGTTGCACTTGCCCAGAAAGAGAACCCAGGTGTCTCCAACAATCCGAAGCAGGAGCAGAAGGAAGTGACCTGTGGGAGGTGGAGAGAGACAAGGAAGCTGGGAGCCCATGAGGACTAAAAAGGATGAGTGCACGGGGAGAAGGAGAGTCTGGTGTTGCCAAAATGTCTCATTGCTTCTGTTCAGAGGTATGATGACACTCAGAAAAGGCTGAAGGAGAATTTTGCAATTAGCCTTTTTTTCCCCCGTGTTTTTCCTTAGGGGAAGGAGGAGAATGGGAGGAAGTAAAGGGAAGGAAATAAAATCCAACCTATTCTTTTTAGTTTATGCACCAGCCCTTGCTTAGGGCTGTGCCTTAAGGCACAATATAGTCCATACGGATTATTATAACAAATTTAAGCTTATTCCCACTTCCAGAAAATTTGTACACTTATACATGTGCRTACATATTAGACATGGTAGTAGCTGTATTTTTTTTCAAGAAACAAAGATAAATAGATACTGAAAACACCATCACACCTTTATCACTCCATAACCCAACAAAGGTGGCAGTGTCAGCCTCAGCCAGGACCATGCATCCACTAACCTGCTCACCTGTGTAGTATAGGCTCTGCCTTAGGCAATGACTGATGCTCACAATCTAAAGCCTCACTACCTTGAAAGTGAAGTTGATAATTTGATAAATAATCAGGGAAAATAAAAAGATGATGCCTTTAGAGGATCTATAAATATAGAGTACAAAAATATTTATTTTGATTTTTTTATTCTTTTTTTCTAGATCGAAGCAAAACATCTATTTTTTTGTGGATTACAATTTTCTCATTCACAGTGGCATTCATTTGCTGGTCCTATAGAGAAAATACTAAGAAAACAGTCCTTTAACTTATATTTGCTGATGTTTCCAGGGTGTAGTGAGAGGGAAATACTCTGATTTTCATAGAATAATAGAATTAATAGAATGGGTGGGAAGGGGCCTTAAACCTCATCTCAATCCCTCCCCCTGCGATGGGCAGAGATACCTTCCACTATCCCAGATTGCTCCAAGCCCTCTCCAGCCTCACCTCAGACACTTCCAGGGATGGGGCAGCCACAGCTTCTATGGGCAACCCGTGCCAGGGCCTCMCCACCCTCACAGGGAAGAATTTCATYCTAATATTCCTAATATTTAWCTGATTTAAATTTAACTTTGCACTGTCATTTGTTGGCATAAACCGAAATCCAGGTTACAACCAGGAGAATAAATGTTTTTCTCTGAGATATGTCTTCAACAAGGCTTTGAATTCTTTCCCCCAAGAGGGCAACTCCATGAGAGAGGCTGCTGCTGCAGTCATTGCTTTCTAAAAGACAGGAAATATATTTAGAAATCCATCACTACCTGACAAAGCCCTGAMAAGCATCTTTGCCTACAGTACTGATGTGGGGACTCCACTGTTTRGGCACCTCCCTATAAAAATGAGAATAAATGCTACTCTGCAAATCAGGGATATGCAAGTAGAAACTATCTGAAAGTCAAGCACATGGGTGTGCTTCCAAATGCCAGGATTTGAAGTGTCTTCCTGAAGCAATAGGTCCTCCCTCTTCCCTGGATCACAGCCATGAGGACCTCCTCCTCTACAGTCGTGCTACAACTTCTCAGTTCCTTGACTTTTTCTTGCCTTTTGTAAGGTTGAGCAGGGTTCAAACTCCAATATTGTCTACCAGAATGCTCTAACTTGGGAAACAAATCTATTCACATCCCACCTTCTTACAAAGGTTCTCAATACCTAATCCCCATCTCCCTGCACATGAAACCACTCTCAGCTGGCAGAGCCCCCCAAAACAATTCTGCGTCAACCACGAACCTCTGACGCCAGCTGGGAGCAGGGAATGGATGGCACAGCCTCTTGAGATCTCTCCCAGACTTGTTTTTCCACAACTTTATGAAAGAAGCAGCAGGAGATGGGTTCATTCAGTTTGACCACATGGGATCTTCCCTCACCAGGTTTCTGTGGAGCCAAGGTGCAGTTTAAAGCTGTCATCCCTGTGGGTAATACTCAGGGGGCAGGGACAAGGCAAACACCATCTGCTCTTTCTCCTTGGCACCRTATCTTCACAGGCTCTGGGAGGTGCATTCATACCTCCAGGAGGAGTTAAATCAAGATCTCACTCATCAAAGATATTGTAATAGTCGGCCAGAAATCTAATATAAATGTCAAGCAGTTGTTCTCTGAAATATCATAGGCGTTGTTTGCCATATTGCTGCCTTTACCTTTCTCATGTGAATTTAGTTAGAACTGGTAATAAAGTGTTCCAAAAGAACATGGGAGAATGCTGACTGGACAAAATGAAACTTTCTTCAATAACACWACAGTTTTGTGAAAATTTTCAGGGTAAAGTAATCAAATGATTGTTTTAATGGAAGAAAAAAAAAGGTCTGGATTCCTCACTTCCATGGTGTCACCTAATATAGATTATATAATGCAAACATATATATGAGAAATGCAGTATAAATTACAAAAAAATCCAGGATCAGCATGAAAAGTTCAGAAGTTCTCTGGCAAAATAGTTTAAAATATATTTTGTTTTAAGTTCTCACATGATTAAAAGAATAGCATATTTTGTCCAGAACCTGATGAAACTCTATATTCACACTGAAAGTCTGAAGAGGTGAAGTGTGGCTGAGAAGATGATCTCCATTTTTGTCAGTGCTGAGCTTGATAAATTCTCCTAAAACTTACTAAAAACTTCACATCCAGAGTCTGGATGCATGAGACAGGGCTTGAAACCCAAACCCTCTATTTGTCTATTCAAGAGAATAGCTGCCAAGTTTTGGAAGAGATCATGCTATTATGGCATTTCTCAGCTCATTTAAACATTTCTGAAGCTCCTTGAATTCCACTTTTGTGCATGCTCAGAGATGTTCCTGTGTGATTGCTTTGCTACCAGCGACATCCCCTGAGGCAGTTGAACTGGCAGATGTTTTCAGATTACCAGTTTACCAGTTCAGACAAACACTTCATTAAGTAGAGATACAGACACGTTCTATTGAGAAGAGTGACAATGTCTGTCTTTCATATTATAATCCAATGGTTAGAGAACAGACATACATGGGAAATAAGGCCATGTTCCTTCTCAAGGACACAGGTTCATTCTTTCTCCACTCAGAAGAGAAGCTACAGCATCTGGTGGGTTCAAGCTGCTGCTGCCTGAGCTATTTTTTGTTTTCGATGGTGACTTTTCCAGTGATGTTTGATGTAAAGACAAAAACATCAAGATCTCTTAGTATGCTCTTGTTGAAGAGCAGTAAACCTGCATGACTGACCTCGAGCCAAGAAGGGAAGAAACCCAAGATTCCTACTGGGAATGTAACACCACCTCCAGCACTTTATGGTGTAAATGTGGGTGAAAGCATCTCTAGGCATTAAAATAAAAGAAACAGCTGTCTTTCCAAACACTGAAAGAAGTGAAGACTTTGGACYGTAAAGGAACATCTTTGACTCCAGCTCTTACCAGTTGCCAAGCTCTGGAGATCAGTAGGATGTCAGAGATAGCCTTGCACAACCAACCAGCTCCTCACCAAGGGATCACAGTCATATTTAGGTTTTCATGCTTGAGGTGCACAATGCTCCTCAGAAAATAAACASGGAACCTCAGCCTGCAGCACACAGTTCTGGAGTGTGTTTCACACTCAGCACCAGCAAGGCAGATGTCCATTCTCCAGGCGCCTTCAGCTGCTGACTCCTCTGCTCACATTACCTGCAGGGATACAGGGAATCCATCACATTTTTTGCCTGACTCAAAAAGAATTAACCTCTGTGCTATCTCAAAGTGCATCACTTTCCATGGTGGGTACATTTAGGGACGTGGAGCTRTTTCTCCAGCCATGTTGCTCATATTCTGTGGTACTGGAAACTTCAGTAGAGCTCCTCTCCTCATTTACATTGCGTTGTAGGAGTTTAAAGCCTCTTTGAAGAAGTGAGGCTAGAGAAAGGATCTGGAAGATGAGAGAATGGGCAAGAGAGTATATCAGCACTTTCATTATTTAGATTTGAAGGGCATCAGAGATCAGTATTCAGTAGAGTCAAAATACAGTCACAGTTTTTGGATGAATCCACTCATGAATTGTGAATCACACGTAGAAATTTTCCCCTCCAGTGGCTGAGGGGAAGACTTCAGGGGTCTGATATTAAACTGGGGTAAATTATCTTAGTTTCTCTGACACCACCCAAGCCTTGACAGTTTACACATGCTGCTCACAGATGTCAGTCGCTTGCAAACACTGCTATTGTAAGCCAAGTTTTAACGGGTGACCTATTGATTAAAGGCTTATGTGTTTCTACTGTCCTGTTCCTAATCCCTCTATGAAAACTGTTCTGAAGAGAATACTTTTTGAAGCATGCAATGTCAGCTTCCAATAAAAAGAAGGCCAGTCTTTAAAGAGGAGCTCTTAGTGATGTGGTAAAGATTTCCACTTTCAGCAATTTTGCTTGATTAAACTTCTTTGGGTCTTACCATAAGTTACAGTAGATCATGACAGCAATGTTGGGGGCTAGCTTGGAAATTGTGTCAGATCTTTGACCAGCAAGCTCCTGAATTGGTTTCACTCCTATTAAACTAACGGATTGGGCTTTGTGTCTGCAGGAGACGTTTTGTTGCTGCGTGGTGCGGGACCCCCGCTGGGCCATTCTGTGCCCTTTTATTGTGTACAGTTTGTGTGTTGGTACTGGGCTGTCAGATGGAACCAAGGGGTGGGTTAGGCTGCATTGTCATGCAAATGACGCCCAGATTTACATATTACCCCAGACTAATATTCATTGTGATGTCTCAATAAGGTCACCTTTGATGGATAATAATTTTTCCAAGACTACAGTCTTCTTTCAAAGTGCAAATTAAACAGAAGCCCCATTAATAGGATTTCAATAGTCTTTAAATGCTGTCAACTGTTCAACTGCATTGTAGTGTTTCAGGGTCAGGTTCTTCCATCTGAACTTATGGTGATTAGTGACTGCTCTGCAAATAACCTATTTATAGACAAATAAACTATCACTCAGCCCAGGCGTTACAATCTGATATTACTGCAAACAAACACTGGAGAAGTACACAAAATTTTGGTGAAGGGTTTTGTTGTTTTTTTTTTCAGTTAGTATAAGTATGTAGTTCAAGAAATGAGAGCCAAGACTTGCAGTATCTCACAAAAAGTTCAATCAATATATTATTTTAAGAGAAATATACTGCAAAGAAAAGGATACTGGAACTTTTTGAAGGAAGGCTGCTGAAGACATGACATTCAGCTGTCTCCACACCAGTGAAATGCCAATATCCATCCTTTCAGTGAGCTTTGGAGATGTAGAAGTGCTCTGCCTTTACAGTACCTTCAAGACTATAAAGGCAAGAGACACAAGGAAGGCTTCAGGAGAAACATAGCCTCTCTTTAATGCCTCCTTCTTCATCAGGAACYCTGCCCTTCATCCAGATCCCAGACCTAAGGGATGTTGTCAGTTTTTTATCCTTCTTTTATCTAGTTTCTGCAGTCACCTGTAACTCCTGACATCTGGGCTTCCACTCCTAACTAAGACGATTAGCTAGAATTCCAAGCAAGGAGTAAATCTAGGGGGTTTTGGCTGCTAAGGAAGCATRTTCCTGGCCACTGTGTCTGAAGTAAGACTGTCATATTTTTATCTGGCATTTCCAGAAAAATCAGTGCTTTTAATGTCCTATACAGAGTCATTCCAGTGACTGTAAAGCAATGATAATGTCTTAAACATCCACTGGCCTCTGCAGAGCATAGGGACAGAAAAGATTAAAGCGAAAGASCCATTTCACCTGGGCTCAATACAAAACCTCAATGGATGAAAACCTCTAACAAATGTCCTCAATTCTGAAATTCCATCTAAAGAAAATTGTCATGTGAGAAGAGAGGATGTCTTTAAAGGTGTTCCTCATACAGGGTACATGGTAACATTTATCTGACCCAATTAAACATCTACAAATTATGCTTATACATATTCTGATTATTAAAAAAAAGAGAAAAATATCTGAGAATAAACAATCCCTAAGAGATTTCTCTTACTTTATCCTGATTATTTGCTTCCTGCTTGATTAGATACCTATCAAGGGGTCCTAAGTTACWGTGCTCAGCTCTTCACACGAGATATGGATCTGGGAGGAGAGGTAGACCTGCCCCTAGGATACCCTTRAAGACCTTCAGCCTTTGGGAAGGTGTTCATCTTCAGGGCAGATGAATAACTGCTTATAGCAGTGGATTCTATATGTCTTCCATGGAGCCAGAACCTTCACAGAACTCTTTAGCAAATGTAGATCATCCCCAGATATCATACAAGAATTTGCAGCCTGTGTCAATCACTTGTCCAGGATCTTCAGCACTAGAAGTCTGTTGGACTCCTGAGGGAGTCCTGTGAAGAAGCAACCCTGTCCAGCTGAGTTATTTATCACCAAGACCCAATGACTTTTAACTGCCCAATGCCTGTGTTCCAATTTCTCTCTTAATGGGATAATGGGAATTCTTTCCCATTTAGAAGATAAACATCTAACATTGCACATAAACCAAACATTTAATGTCATTCCTAGGCCCATGAGAGAGAGGCAGTTCATTTTACCTACATCAACATGAGACAAATTATTTTATGATAATTTTAATCTCTCTTCTCTGACAAGACACAACTATCAGATGGTAAATGCTTGTGATTAACTAAAATATATCAGTGTATGCTKTAATATTTCTAGGTAGTTTTATTCTCCTACTTACATGCTCATCCTAGGCAAGAGGTAATCCCTGTTTCTTTGCCCTTTCCTCCTGAGAAACCCTAGAAACTGGCTGTTACCTGAGAGAATCATATTTTGTTTCCTGAGAGCTAAGTGAGGTTCAAYGCACTGTCTCCAGTGCAGCAGAGACAGATTTCTCCGAGGACTGAGGATGTGATATGTGCTCTTTCTCCCCATGCAGCAACAGTGATTGTCTGCATCACGAAATCCTGCCTTTGTGGAAGAGAAGGCTGAAGTTTTTCTGGATTTGTAAAGCAGGAAGATTTTGGCTATTAATAGTTTGGAGGAGGAGCAGAGAATTCTGGGTACAAAAAACTGGTGGAAAACCCAAGCAAAACACACAGCCTTTGATATAGCTTTATCAATTACAACGTTAACTTATTATTTTCCTTGGCTTCATTAATCCATAACTAATTTGAGTGGGTACCAAGCTCACTCTCTCTCATTCCTAATTARCCCAGTGGCAATTATTACTGGCTTTAGTCTTTAATATCTAAGAACTCCCTTTACCTCTTGAAAGAGGCTTTTGAAATCTGAAAATGCCAAACCAGCTAATGTTTTATTTAAGCCTAGAAAATGAACTTTAGGTTATTCCCCTTTGCCATAGGTTAACTAATTATTTATGAAAAAGGGAATGAGAGAAAGGAGAGAAAAGAGAAGAAAGGAAGATTAATATTCCAAACCCTTTTGGTTGGGAACCCCTAACTTATATGAGGAAAAGTTTGTTTGCTGTGTCTAAATGATCATGTACCAACAACAATCAAGTTTCAGTGCTTGTTCAGYGCTACTGAAGTCATGGCTGATGTATCTGATACTGGTGAAAAAACAAATTAAGAATTTGGACTGATTTTTCTTAGGACACTGGTGAAATTCCCATTGACTTGATAAGTTGAGTTCAGCCCTTGAATTTCTTCCCGAGGTGCAATAATGTTTTACAACACAAGCAATGTAATTGAAACAAATGGTACATTTGTGATCAAAATCTGCACCCAAACAGGCCCAGGGTGTCCAGGCAGGAGTGAGGAGGAGGAAGGTCAGTTTTTTACATACAGTACAGCCAAAACACCACTTATATGCTGAGGAAGAGACAGATGGAATTTCCTGAAAGAAGGTAATACATTTATTTGGGCTCAAATATAGATGGAAAAATTCAATTTCGTATATATTTGGATCTAACCTTTCTTAAACAGGTAACTTACCCCACTTTCTCTCCTTTTTTTTTTTCTAATTTTCTCTCACGCAGTGGTTTAAAGGCAATAAGATTGTTGATTCTTGTTTTGGGGACACCATTAGAAAATAATAATGAAAACAGTTAAATCAAAGAGAAGAGTGTTACCATGGCAAAGGAGAGACAAAACATCACAAACATGAGCCAGAAACTCATTTCATTTGTATTCTTCCACAGCAAGGAAAATTAAAAGCAGTCAAGTTGGTGTAATCAGATTGTAATATAGAAACAAAAATCATATAAGAAGAGAAGTTGAGCTCAGCTAAAAAAGTGGAAAAATGAAGACTGAGGCAGACAGAGGAATGCCCTTTATTTACTTGCTCACACTCTAAATGCAAAAAGTTGATAGTAAAAAGCTAATCACCTCATTTAAACAGAGTCTATCTTTAATTCCATTTTATTAAATAACTCAAGAAAACTGTGCAGTCAGATGAGTGGAATGATCTCTCACCAGCTCTTACTGTTACCTCTATAACTCCACTTTCTGTTGCAATGTAARCTCTACTTGTCCAAGACATTTGTGTCTTTGGTTTTTTCTTGCTATCAGCTGAAGATTGATGTCCCCCAGTCCTGCTGCCAGGAGCAGTTTCTCACTATATCCCACTATGTGTCCCAGCACAGGAACCCAAAYGAGCTAAAATTGTTATAGTCTTGATTTATACTGAGAAACTCCTTGCACTGAAAGCAGGTGAGGAGTATTCACACAGTGCTTTTCACTACATGTGAAGGAGAATTAACCTCCAGCAAGGATCAATCACAGAGCAACCTGTAAGTGACAGGGATTAAAATTGCATTTATTTTACAGAAAGTGTTCACAGGTGTAGTGTCTGAATGTGAGAGCCTCTGTGGTTTGCAAAGSTTTAGTTTTTCTCCTCTAGGATCACAACCATTTCCATGGATAAGTGCAAAGAGATATGGAAATGTGAATAATGTGATGCAAGAAAAAAATTGATTCAAAATTATAGAAGTTTATGAATATTTAATAACCACTCTAAAGGAAAAAATAAGCACAAATCTTTTTTATTTAACCTTTTAACAATTTCCATTGCATTCAGAAGCACATGTGCTGTAGAAACCAGCAGGAAAATATTTGAAGAGGCAGAAAAGTCTGAAGCATGTGAGGTTTTGAGATACAAAGGAAGATCCATGGAAACAACCATTTCATTAAGCTGAATTCTAGCCAGTTTTGTCAGTCCTAGTGCTGCCTGTCTGTGGTCATCAATAAATCCTGAAGTACTAAGAAGTGGTAAATACATGAGCTAAAATGGATTTTCAACTCCATATAGGCATCACCTGTTTT
Organism: Cardinalis cardinalis; assembly: GCA_014549065.1. Taxonomy (NCBI): domain Eukaryota; kingdom Metazoa; phylum Chordata; class Aves; order Passeriformes; family Cardinalidae; genus Cardinalis; species Cardinalis cardinalis. The sequence continues at coordinate 1,131,011 of JACDOX010000105.1, forward strand.
GTCAGTTTCTTCCTCTTCTTAGGGTGATGCTAGGTGGAGATATCTGGGGCATCAAGACAGAATCAAGATCAAGAATTATAAAATGGTTTGAGTTAAAAAAGACTTCACAGGTCACTTTGTTCCAAGCTCCCTGACATGGGCAGGGACATCTTCCATTAGACCAGGTTGCTCAMRGCTCCATCYAGCCTGGCCCTGAATATATTTGGGGATAGGATATCCATAACTTCTCTGGGCAACCTGTTCCTGGGCCTCATCACCCTCACAGTAAAGAATTTTCTTCTGATATCTAATCTAAACCTWCTCTCTCCCAGTTTGAAGTCATTCCCTTTTGTCCTCTYRCTCTTGTAGAAAGTCTCTCTCCATCATTTTGTTKGCTCCCCTCAGGCACTGGAAGGCCTCAGTTAGGGCACCCTGAAGCCTTCTCTTCTCCAGGCTGAACAATCCCAATTCTCTCAGCCYYTCCTCATAGCAGAGCTACTCCATCCCTCTGATYRACTTGGTGCCTCCTCTGGGCTCTGTCTAGGAGCTCCATGTCCCTCCTGTGATGGGGACTCCAGAGCTGGAGGCAGCTCTGCACRTGGAGTCTCACCAGMGTGGAGTGTGTTTATTTATATATATATACACACACGTTCTAAATACACACTCAGTAGAGTCCACCCCGCTTTGCAATTTAACTGTATACATTCCCTGAAAAGGAACRGTAATCCATGACATTGGGAAAAAGCCAACACCTTGTTTTCTTAATAAGYTTAGATGACAATTTCAAAACTTAAGTTAAATTTCTGCTCAGAAGACAAGTTTTTTTCTGTCAGGAGAACAGAATTATCAGGGAAAATTGTTCAAAACAAAATAATTTTTTTTTTTCATTTTTGTCCTTTTGAAGTATGAAATGTATTTTGGAAAACAGCTCTGTGAACTACCAATGCCATGAGGACAGAGGGACAAGCAGGGAGCCAAGCAAAGCCTCTTCAGAGAGAGCTTCAAAGCAAAGTCTTCCCTCCCTAGTGTGGCTGTCTGAATCAGTCCCTTCGTGTGCTGCTCCCACTAACTAGGTCTAAACTGCATTTCAGGCTCAGAGAGCCAGCAGAACCATGTGGACATGCTACAGGCATCCTGGAGGCAGCAATCCACAACATTAGAGCTGGGTCAGGCAGCAGGCTCTGTCTGACGTGGCTTCCTGCCTCACACCCTCAGGCAAACCTCTGAAATTTCTTCTCTCCCCGGGTTTGAGGCACCTGAACCAGGTAAAGAGCAGGAAGAGGAAAGCAGGAGATCATCTGGCTGGGGAGAAKCCACAGAGCTGGGTTGCAAACAGGGGTGTGAGCACTAAAGGAGATACCTGGAGGACAAGGTCTCACCCGGTTCCAGCTCCTGGCAGCTTGTGGCACMTGGAAGTGGCCTCTGTTTTCCATTCCTGACCCTATAAGTTCATCCTCAGATTACCAGTCAAGCTCACTGGCACCTAAACACCAGCCACGGAGCAGAAGTGATGCACTAGTACCAAGATGCAAATAAGCAAGAAAGAGAACATTCATCAGGAAAATAATTGTGTAAAAGTGAGTCTTGAGAAGTTTGGGCAAGGCCAGAATAGATGCAAATATTAACAACATTTGCAACATTTGCAGATGCAACTACAACATTTTTAGCTGAATCATTTTCCCTCTGTAAAAAAGCATCTAGATAAATGAGAAGATGGTATGAGACCATATCAAATTAATTTTTCAACATCTATCCCTACCAAACAGTCTTTAAAAATATTTTTTACTTTTTTATTATGATTACATAAAAATTATGCATTAAAATTAAATCTCCAGGTAAATTAATTCTGAACATATGTATATAACTGTATATATACCCTTTCTGATGCTGTCTCCGTTTGTATCCTGAAACAGATGCATTTTAATGTCTACATTCAGCACTGTGTATTCATAGATGCATGTACACATTTTGCTCTAATATTGATATCAGAAAATGAAGAATTCCAATTACTAAGAAAATCTTCTCCTGCATTATTCACATTTTATGCACCATTTTTGTGATATATTTTTCAGAATCTCTTAGTATCATAATCCTAGCTGCTGAGCACCATGAGTGAAGATGGAAATAAATCAGATATTTGTCATTTTTGAAACTTTTCTCCTTTCTTCCTTTCCAATTTTTTTTTTTTTAGATATCCCACTATGGAAGAAATGGTCATCCTTATCCATACCCATCCACAGACTGAACTTCACAATAGAATAACACTGGCAGCCATGAAACGATCAGGAATTCCCTTTTACTCCTCCCTGTGGCCACTGATTTCCACCTTTACACTCCAGCCTGCCTCCTCCTCAGGTATTTGGCTCTAATGTTCATGGTCCTGCACTTGAAAGACCAAGAGCTATCCATGCTTCTCCTTGGATTCCAATTTTTTTTTTCTGGCATAACAAGCAAATCCTTCCAAGAGGACTGAGATCAGCAGAAAGCAGAGGACATGCAAAATCATCAAGCCAGAAGAAAAGGGAAGAGAGGGTAAGGACTGGAATAATCTCTTTTAGAAAGGAGCAATTTATAACATAATCATGGAATCACAGAATGGTTTGGTCTGAAAGGGACCTTAAAGATCATCCAGTTCTATACCCCTGCCAAGGGCAGGGACACCTTCCACCATCCCAGCTTGCTCCAAGCCCTGTCCAGCCTGGCCTTGGACACTTCCAGGGATGGGGCAGCCACAGCTTCTCTGGGCAACCTGTGTCACCACACCAACAGGAAATATTATTTTTCTAATATCTAAGTTAAATCTCTCCTCTTTTAATTTAAAAACATTCCTCCTTGGCCTATCCCTATTTGCTCTCCCTTTTTATTGTGAGTCCCCTTTATGCACCGTTCATCAACTTTGCCTTTTCATCTAAATGTCTCCATGACATTTAAAAGGAGCAGGTGGAGGGTGGGGGTGACTTCCTGTCTCCCTGGGTCTTTGTAAAGAAATTGTCTAAGAATCATAAAATAAGAGTCTTTTACTAAACTTGATCCTCAAAGTGATCCCATGGCTTTAATAGGGAGAAAGTCCTAGTGAAGCACTATCAGACTCCTGTGGGATCTCTGTCCCTGAAGCCAAATATCCTGAGTATATTTCAGTAGCATAAATATTTTTCTAAATGCTCACACACCATTTTTATTTGCTCTTTGTGATTATTTTTTTCCAGCATGATTATTAAGTGCTAGCAGAATTATTTTAATGAATAATTTTCAGACATTTGGTTGCTCATGAGCTGTTTGCTGCAACTATTTGATGTTTGTAACTCAAGATGTATGATTAGCTGTGCAAGTCATGCATAATTCCTTCTGATTCTCCCTTCGAAGATTATTTTTTTTAAGTAGATGGTGAAGCATGATGTCTTTTATAAATGTTTGAAAGAATATTGTGTTGTACCAACATTTGTGAGAACATGTTAATTTATGGAAGATTACACAAATACTCACTCTTTGTCCACCTAAGCACTCACTGGCTTTTTTTTTTCAGGGTTTCTGGAGTTTTTAGCACATTCAATTTTTTTTTCTTGATACCTCCTGATGGCTTATTTTAGGCTCTGCCACAAACAAGATGCTAAAAAAGAAAAAGGGAAAAAGTGCAATGAAAAATTCTGTAAATGACATATAAAAGTTTTCTTTTCTCCTTATGAAACCATCCACAAATTGGAGTTTTTAATATTTCTACCATCCTACTTTTCTGTGGTGAGTGTGTTCGCTTTGCTTTGTGAACAGTTCATTCTATTAGTTGGAACAGCTGGATGCTGGGCTAGCCACAACACTTCCTTAATTAACTGCATTTTCTTGCACTATTTACTATCCTTTGATTTTTCTCCCACTAAGGGAAAAAAGAAAGTATTAGAAATATATTTCAACCAAGTTTCTTTTTATTCTTTATGTTTTGAGTTTGTTGTTTTGGGTTTTTTTTCATGTTCTCATAATTCTCAAAGGAAAATTCACTTTTTTATACCAGAATTAACCTCTGAAATAAGAAATAATATGTACAGCTTTCTATTAAAATTCAGAGTTTTTGGATTCTCCTATCAGATTTTCCAGTGTTCCTTCAGTGGGATATTCAGTGGAGGGATACAAGCAGTTTAAAAAGTTGAATGTGCAGTCCCGATGTGCACATTTATTATTATTTCATGAACGGGGAAAAAGAAGGTAAAAGGAGATCTTGTCAGTCCATGAGGTGGTGATTCCTGAAGTACCCTACCTAAAATATTCCCTTTCTGCAAAATTATAATCACCACACTATGATGGTGCAGGAGGTACAAAGGCGCCAAGAGGATTTTAAGAAGATGCTGGAGCAGTAAGAATTGGCACATGCAAATTTAAGGCTCAATTTAACAATCCCTGTCAGATTTAGCAAAATCCAAACCATAACAAAAGGACTTTAAATTAATATTCCAGGAGCATAAACCCATTCCTCTGCCTCTGGTAAAAGAACAGCAAGCTGCAGACCATGACTACGGCTTGACAGCTAAGCTGGCAAATTCCTCAGTCACAGCAACTAAATTTGACAGGGATCATCAGTCAGAGTCTTTAGCAGGTCCACTTTCTCCTTTCTCCAGAGAGGAGCTCATGCCATCCACCTGCTTGCTGCAGTTTGGAGCCCCAAAACCTTCACCCACCTCAGTTACTGGAGGCTTCTAGGAGATTTTTTTCCTTCCCTTGCTTCCCACTTCTGTCAAACTACTGCTTCTATTTTACATTTGCAAGGGCTTAAAAAAGTAWAATCCTACAAGGGACCTAGGAAACTTCTTACATTTCTTTTTTTTTTTTTCTCCTTGATGGAAGTATTGCCACAAAGATGAGCCAAACCCAAGATTAAAATAAAAAATTAACTAAYGCTTCCAACTGCTGGCTTAATTTTTAAGTAATAAACTCTCCTAACTCTTAGTGATTCAATTCTGCTGATTTGGACAAAAAACTTCACAGGATCATATAATGGCTTKTGTTGGTCATAATCTTGAAGCTCATCTCATTCCACCCCCCCCTGTTATAGGCAGGGACACTTTCCACTACACCAGGTTGCTCAGASCCCCATGCAACCTGTCCTCGAAATAAAACTCAAAATGAAATTTGAGTAAAACTCATCTAAAGCTGTACTCCCACCTTTGATTTGGGACAGGAAAAACCTGTGGATCTCCCATGAATATGCATATTTTATGCAAGGAGCTCCAAAAGTACAGGAATTTGTAAGTCTAATTCATTATTTGGTTTCACATTTTTAGGATTCCCCCCATCATTTTCCAGTTGTGCAGAGAKGAGGCAATGTTCGCTCTTCCATGATGCCTTGTTCCACTTTAAGCTTTGAGAATACCTTTACTTTTCCTTGTCCAAATTCATTGAAATCTTATTATAAAGCCTCCCCTCAAATAGAAATTATTCAAGATCATGGCCTGCAGTTGCTTGGATTTGTTTTTATTTTCCTGTTTGTTTGAGTTGGGCAGCAGGGATGTCATACTTAATTCCAGTGACCTTCCAAGCACAGACTGCCTTGTCTTCTGAGTTTAGAAAAGGCTTGCAAATAAAAAGAAAAATTTACCTATTGCCTCCATTTTCCTTCCTAGTTTTTTATTTCATCATTCCTGTTACACATTCTAACAGTTTTTAAAGACTGGCTTTGCTGATAGCACTTGCAAACACCCAAACTATGAACCACCAAATTACTACAACCACTAAAATGCCTTGTCCAAATAATGTAATGAGGAGCAGCTGAGGGAGCTGGGGGATCTCATCTTGGAGAAAAAGTGGCTCAGGGGGACCTTATRGYTCTCTACAGGTGCCTGAAAGGAGGTTGTGGCCAGGTGGAGGTGGGCTCTGCTCCCAGGTAACAAAGGACAGCACAATGGGAAATGGYCCCAAGTCATACCAGGAGGGTTTTAGATTGAACATTATGAACATTTTCTTYACAAAAGGAGTGATCAGGCAATGGAACATCCTAATCAGAGCAGTGGTGGRGTCCCCAWCCCTGGAAGTGTTCAAAAAATGAGTAGACATTGTACTTCACAACGTGATACTAATCCATGTGATATTCAAGGGCTGGGTTGATGATCTCAGTGGTCTTTTTCAGCCTTGATGATTCCATGTGTGATTCTGGGGGACATCAGGGGGATCTCCTTAACAAGTTTTGAATCAAGACCACAATTTCAAGCTGCAAAGCACTAATAAAGTGCATTTTCATGGATCTTTGCAGCTGATAGGAGATGCTTTGAGCTCTGCAATGCTTATCCCAGGCAGCCAGCATGGATTTATGCTGGACTCATAGAACCACAGAATCATGGAATTGTTKGAGTTGAAGGARACTTCAAAGATCATCCTGTTCCACCCCCTGGCATGGGCAGGGGCAACTTCCTCTATCCCAGGCTGCTCCTAGCCCTGTCCAACTCAGCCTTGAACRCTTCCAGGATGGGGCAGCCACAATTTTCTGGGCAAGAGCAGTATAACAACTCAAATACTCAATGTACAAAGCCCTTGCTGCGTGTACTGCAGAAAAATCACCTACTGAGTGGAACACAAACTGGAAGCATCACATCCTCTACTTCAGTTAGAGTCAGGATAATCTGCTAAACAGTGACAAGGTGCACGTTCTGTGCATTTCAGTGCAGCTTTTGCAGCACACAGAGGATGAGGACAGCACGTTGACACATAACACACACGCACATGAGCTGAACAGCCTTAAAAGTCTGCAGCAAAGGCAATGCTGGAGAGGGAAAAGAAAAGTCTCTGAAAGCCAAGATCTGACTGGGAGTGAAACTTGAAACAGCTGAAGAACACTCTGGTGTGAAGTGCAGCTTTGACAGCAGCTCTGCCATGCAGGGAGGTAAAACAGCAAAGTGTTTCTGTGTGCTGAGCAGAGCAGGAGTTAAAATGATGAATAGTCCTAATGAATAATCCCTGGGAGGGGGGGCTCTAACGTAGTAAACCAGATTTGTGCAATCGTTTCTCATTTCAGTTCTGCCTCTAGTTTAAAGAAATTGAATGAATTACTGAGATTCCTAATGAGACAAGCCTGTTTTTCTGGAGATAATTGATATAGTAGCTCACAGTAAATAATAGTGACTTTAAATATTGCCAGTGCTAAATGCTATAAAGTTTAAAGTGTTTTCATCAGTCAGGAARAAAGGGAGCTGGGGAGGGCAGATCTCTTCTTCTGTTCATAAACAAACATAAGAATTGGTTGAATTCAGGACATTTGTTTTTTATGAAAGAAAAAAAATAAAAGTACCAACTAAAAATATTCTCCCCTGAAAGTTCTGTARATCCTACAGAATAAATGTTGTAAACAAACTTTGTTCCCTGACTTTGAAGTCTTCCTTACCCGTTTCCCCCAACTTATAAAAATTAGACTATTTATAAAAGTGCATAAATTGTAATTTAAGTAAAAAGCCTTGAAATTTTTATCAAAAGCATTCAAATTAGTCTCTCCCCAGGTCAGCTAATGAGTTGTCATGAGCTGGCCTCTTACTGTAGTGCACCTCCTGCAGACTAAGACAGTGAACCATGTTTTCATCAAAGGAAATGCTCATTAGTAGAGCTTTCAGAAACTGATTTGATTATAGTTTCACTTGTTAAAGTGAAATATTTTCAGCTCATTAGGATGATTATGATTCAAGGTCATCTTTTGAAGCTAGTCCTGTCAATATGAGATAAATGGGCCCTCATCTTTTTCCCTTCTTTACGTCTGTGCTTTTTAAACTCTTCTGTGCAAAAGTTCCATAGCCATAATTAATTTTTAGTTCTTCTTTTACAAAGCTGCTTAAAAAAAAAAAAAAAGAACAAAGATTTTGGCTACCAAAAAGGCATTGAAGAACTATTAAGAGGAGGAGGAGGCTATCTTGTTTTAGAGAAATCAGAGAAAATCCTTGAAAAGTTCAGCTTTTGAAATCCAGCTATTTTCTCCTTGACCTCTTCCAAAGTTTCTAAAAGGTACTTTGTACATATTTTTGCATGTAGCTTTTAATCTCAAAAGTGTAAAACGAAACTGAAAAACCACCCAAGAAGTACTGGTGGCTTATTAGATATCTTTGCTTTTATGGCACATGATAAATTTAACACCTTTTAAAGTCCTTTTTTTGGTCTCTCCCTTTATATTCACCACTTAATCTAAGTGGCTAAAAAAAGCCATTCAAACATAAAGGGAAATACTACTGATTTCTATCCACATCCTGAGAAATATTCCATCTACATAGGGCTTGCAACTGACACATAATTGGTCAGATATTGCCTCATACTTCAGCTTGAAAGACGAGGTCAGGAGGTCAGGTTTTGTGCCCAATATACCAGACTTGAAAGCTGTATAATAAAACAGGAAATCAGGAAAAAAAAATTAAAAAAAAAAAGACAGATTTGGTCTCTCCAGTACAAGGAAAATWAGTTTAAAAGTGACAGAGATTTCAATTCCCCACAGTGAGCCTGCAAGTGGCCCACCAGTCTGGATTATTGGTCCAGACTGGGATATGAAATGTGAGTGCTGGGGAGAGAGGCTGGGGAGGAGTAAGAAGTGAATTAATAGACTTCGAGATTAACTGTCAAATGATAAATGATTAATCATTTTGTCAACAAATTATCCACAATGAAGCCTTGCCTCCCCACCAAAGCACTACCAATTATACCAGTGTAATTGCATCTGGGCAACCTCCCTAGCAGAGCCCAGTAATAGAACTATTTATCCAATATGGTTTGCTCCCAAAAGGGGAATACTCTTAGTGCAGCATCCTTGTACTTGCATAGCTGAGCTCACGCTTAGGCTTAACCTCCAGCCTTCTGATAAAAAGAAGTAAATAAACTCCCCTGTAAATGAAATATGTGTATGAACACAGGTTACTCTTTCTGCTCATGCCATTAAGACACTTTTTAATAAGGAGAGATATAAAATCTGGTTGCAAAACCCAAAAATTCCTTGCCCTTCCTGCTGGATACACACTTTTCTTGCTGTGGGTCCAGCTCTGAGGATCTTCTTCTACACTGGGGTGCAGTAACAACTAGTTCTACAGTTCTGAACTAATTAATCTTAACATTCTAAAGGTTTATGTCTTCAGGTTGATTTCTCGAATTGACTCTTGATATCACTGACCTGCTTAATCTAACAGATCAAGAGGGGGTGGTTTTTTGTTTTCATATGTTTGTTTGGGGTGGGTTTTTTGATGCATGTATTCTTAATTTTTTAATTTAATGTAATGTAACTTAATTTAATTAATTATTTTATTTTATTTCGTTTTGTTTTATATTTTATTTTTAAATGGGGACCTTGAAAAGCAGACAGATCTCCAGCATTGTACCAATTCCCCAGTAGGGTGGTCCATTCTACTTGGAGGCTTATCTGCAATGTAGATCCAGCTATCTTAAAAATTGATTGAAGTGATGTGGGTTCTGCTGTTGCCATTTGCTTGTCCTATGACTTTTGAAAAATCACTTTACGTTTCTGTGATTCAGGCTTTTTTTTGTATAAATGCTATTAATTTCAAGCCAAACAAAGCAAAAAAAATATTTGCATTACCCATGCACACTGATGTAGCCAAGCAAATACACTTTGTGTGTTCCATTTAGTCAATGGAGGCAGGTAGGAACTTTCAAAAATAATTATCAGTTCTTAGAAGATTGAGCAGGATGAATTACCTTTAGGATATGTCTGCTTTGGACTTTCTAAATTAGAAGTTTATTTAGCAATTCTCATCTTAAATCTGCCAGCTTGAGTGCAATCACAGCACTTTTCCAGGAAGAGCTGTTGGTTTTAATCTGAGGTCTCAAAAARGTGAACAATTTATCATTTCCTTTGGTAATTTGTCCCAGCATTGAGCAACCGAGGTTATTTCAGATATCTGTCTTTAATTGCTTGACTAACTTCCAGCTGGTGCTTTACTTTTTGGTTTTCTCCTTTCATTTCAGGCACATGAACTTGAAACCATTGACAACACAGGACACTTCTTTTCTGGAGTTTTTATAGTTCCCCAGGGAATGATCACAGCYCAAATCCTGACACGGCTCAAGAAGTGTTTGGCCAAGGCTGTCAGGCACAGGGTGGGATTGTTGGGATTGTCTTGTGCAAGGCCAGGAGCTGGACTGGATGGTCCTTGTGGATCTCTTCCAACTCAGGATGTTCCATGATTTTATGACAAATGAAAGCCACAGCTTCACTGAGATGTGTGTCCTCTCCAGGAGTGACAGAATAGTGGCAGAAAGAGAAGAGATGCTCTGACCTGCTGATGTTCTCTTTGTCCTCAGTATAAGGGYTTGTCTCTATGCATCAGTTTGCTAAGAAAGCAGTCACTGTGTCCTGCTGGGCAGATTCATTTTCCATTCTACATAAAAAGAAAAGAAAAAAACAGATTGAAAAGAGGAAAGGAATTCCAGACAGACAAACGTACTCCCAAAGTCTTGGGAGGGAGGAAGATGTTCACAAAAAGCTGAATTAAACAAAGATATTGCACTAAAAAGGCATTTACATTCAAGACTTTCAAATAATTTCAATATTCTGAAGGAGTTCAGATTTTCAGGAGATACACAAATACCCAATTTCAGATGAATATCCTATTTCAGTGAGTAAAATGAGGTGTGTGGAAACAAATAAAGCATTTGTAGTTATTCCACAGGGTGTGTCAGAGCCATAAACAAAACCAGAACTCTTCTGCTTTACCAGGTTTGCCACACAATGGGCTTTATTCTTTAATCAAATGAGCAACAGGGAAGAATTTTTTTATTATAACAAAAAAATCCCTCATGTGGAGTTACAAAATCATCAGGAGGSAAGTTGTTCTGATTTCTTTAACCATAGAGGCTGAAAGTTGCCAGCCTCCATAAAGTTGTTTCCTAATTTTGAGAGTCTGTGTGAAACTCTGTTTATGTGGAACCCTGCAGGCTCACTCCAGGGGAATTTGGTTCMTACCTGTCAAAGACCAAACAATGAGGATGCTGAGGTGTATTTTTGTTTTTTTTCCTGTGCTAGTAGGGTGACAATGATTTTCAAATACATCATTCAGAGGAAACCAAAGCTGGAATAAATGCTCCTGCAATGTTTCCAGCAGCACTGATGTGATCTCAATACTCTATCAAGAAATACCATTACTTACAGGAAAATTAAGAAAACTAAAGTTGCAAAGATAGAAAAAAATAATTAATTTCTTCATTAGCAGAAATGTGAAAATAAAGAATAGCTTAAGAAAATGAAGGAGAKAAAAACTGTGGCACTGCAGAATCAAGGTAATGATTAAAATTCAGGATCTGATGGGATGKAAACCCAACCAAAGAGAGACAAATCACAAAACCAGACACTTTGTAATCTTCAATGGCCACTAGACCTTACTAWCATTATAGTCTTAGAAATATTATAGTCTTACTACTGGCTAAATCATATGGTGCTTTTTCAATTTATTTAGTGCCTAAAAATTTCTTTAAAAAGATTTGTAGAGAAGATATTTAAGATGAAGTTCATAATCCAAGATAAGTCTAAATATGTTTAGTTTCTCAAAGAGGTAGCTTGGGTTTTTGTACCAGTATGCAAAAGGAAACAATGGGGAAGAAAACGTTTTGCAGATTTTCTCTCTGACTTGAGAATGTCCATTTCCGACAGGATTTGGGTTGTCTAGTTTTCAGAGTAACTAATGTCTCATTTTCTCCCTTTTTCCAAGCCTTTTAGGTATATCTGAGTTAAAAACTGCCTTACAGTRTATTTAAAAACACCTAAGCCCTCTCTTAAAAACTATCAAGACTTTTATTGCAGGATATTATTATTAGGAGTTGGGCTGAATGATCCTTGTGGGTCCCTTCCAACTCAGGATATTCTATGATCAGATAACTGCAGGTCACTCTTGTGCAAGGCTCTTCATGACCTCTCAGTGTGAAACTCTTCCTTATTTATCCAGAAACACTGTGGGATTCAGCCAATCCACCTGCATTCATCTAAGACTTCACCTCTGATCTGAACCTGCCATCAAGTCTTGGCCCCTGATCAATGGAGAAAGAATCAACTCAGCCCGCCTTGAAAAGTTCTTTTGAGGAAGTGCTGTGAACACCCTTCTGGTGAGGTTTCCTTCATGGATAACTGAGGGAGCCTGACAACTCTTTCAGAGAAAACTTGAACCACTTAATAGACAAATTAAGTGAAATTAATCCCTTGATGTCTAAGGCTGAAGGACAAGATGCATGAAAACCCCACCTTGGAAATTTAGGTCAGGGAAAGACAAGAAATATTATTTTGCCAGCACAGAAAGGAGAAGCTGTGGAGGAATCATTAATTTTGGTTAAAGGCAGAGCATTTTCCTGCCTTCTGAGTCACAGGGCCTGTGWACTTGTAAGGCAGAGCCTCTTGAACTCACCAAATTTTACCAGGAAATGGCTTAAGCCATGAGGAATTTGGCATGCGTTACATGATACTTCACAACATGGGAACGCACTCCAGCCTGAGAGAGTACTTCAAATACTGTAAAAAGTTTTAACAACTGTGTGACTTTTCCCAAAATGCCCTGATTTCAGCCTGCACATCATCAATGGTGGCCCCTGAACCTTGGAGTTTGCTTCCTGCACTTGGCCCACACCAGCCTTTAGTCTATCAGCTTGCAGAGCAGTGCATGAAGCTCATCCATGTTCTCTGGTTTTTGCCTGAGGGGCTGGAGATAGGCAACATGTCTAGCTTATCCTAAGAGAGTCTATTTAAGGCAGACATTAGTCAGCATGTTTGCATTTTGTATTTAAATTATGTAAATGTGTTCAGAGACTGATGGGGGCCTATCTGACAAACCTAAAACCAAGTAAATAAGAATAAGCGAAGCGTAGTGACATGAAAATGGAAAACCCAAATGAAAATGATTTTTCAGGGGATTTTTGCACACCCAAAAAACAGACAAAACCACAAACCCAAGAAGTTGGGGCAGGATAAAGCTCACAAACAAACCCTGGGCAGAATGAAGGGAGAGATTTCTTTTCTCATCTGTTCCCTGGTTTTCCCAACCTGGAGCCTAAGGCACCCAGGAGTAAAACAACCACAGGGAACATCCTCCCTCAAGGAAGCAGCAGAAGCAGTAAATGCTTTAACTGGTACCAAGGGCTTTTATATTCATTGCTTCTCGGCAGAGATCTTTAGACATGGTTTTGTCTCCAGCTCAGGAAACCATGAGGACACATGTCTTGGACTGACATGGGAGATGTGGCAGAAAAGCAGCGTGGCTGAACTCAAGTTTCAGGAAAGTTCGGGACAACTCTCCCAGTGTTGGCTTTTGGTCTCATTTCACCTGCCTGTGGCCAAATACTGACTAATGTGTAAATCCTGATACACATGAAGGAAAATGTGATGGTTGGGATGACCCTGATTTCCAAGAGGAGTCATTTGCCTCAAGCTCCTAAYATCAGATAATAATTTTTGAATTTGAGATGATCCAAGAAGACTTGAAAGTGATACTTGGGGCTAAAATAAAGGGGTTTGATTGTTTTCTCCTCTCTCAAGCGTGAAATAACATTTTGACAGAACTGAAGCTGTATCTAAAGAGTCTCATTTGATAGAAATTTCCACAGAGAAATTCTAAGCTAAAAAATAACCAGATTTTGGCACTAAGAATTGAAATTTTTTGAACACAAGAAAATGCAAACCAAAATCAAATATTTAGAATGTTTAGGTTTTTTAAAGGACCATTAGAATGAAAAAAATCTTATTAAAATTTATCCTAGGTGAAGTGAATTGGATTCTGATTCCTTTTGCAATGACTATTTCTTTAGACTTTTGCCAAAAATATTCAGATGGCTAATTGCTATATTTTTGAAGTTCTTTGATATCCACTATTCTCTATTTTTGCATTTTTATTGATTTCAGTCAGAAATTTAAAAAAGCCAAGCTCAATGTAAGAAACAAAACAATCCTTTGKGACTCATGGCTTATAACAGAACATTGGAGAACCAAAGAATTCACAGAGAAGCCAAATTTTTCTTTCCAAATTCTTGGTAATTTTACTAAATACATTTGGTCAATCTGAAAAYAGGACAGCATGAAAAAATAAATTAAATATTTAATGGAAAAGCTATTCAATTTTCATTTTCTACCATGCTATATTATTTTGCTATCTATAAATCACACTTTAGGAAGTAGATTGAGGCAAYTTTGTGTCCTTTAATTTGGAGGTTCATGGTTCAAAATCATGAAAACCTAAACTCCAATGAGTTGGTCTTCCCCTCTTCAATATTGCTTAGTCAATGTCATTATTTGCATATATTTGCATAAGAACATCCTGGGATCTGCTCAGGTCCTTCTTTACATACACTGTACCTGGTAGAACCACTTAATAGCAAGTGAATTATTTCCATGAGTAATCCTGCATCCAACTTCTTCCCCKCTAACCAACTCCTATGAACAATCCTTGTTAAAATTAAAATAATCAGGTAACAGAACCTTTTACTGACTTTATCTTTTTATAATGCACATCTTATTTCCTATCTTAAATATATGGATCAAGCAAGGACAAATGTGTCTGTGTTTTATGACCTGAGTGTAAACAATCTGGTGGAATGAGACTGAAGCTGAAAAAGGAAAATTTGGAACTAAACCAATGATTTTTTTATGTCTAGCAGAGTTCTCAATCCACATCATTGTATTATTTTTATGAACAGAATTAATGCAATTTCACATCACAGGTTTAATTCACTGCAAAGAATTTTTTTTCTATTACAACTTGGACCACTGCAAACCAGTATTTCTGCACTAAGAGTGCTGTGCTTTTGATCTTGTAAAAAGTGAGTARGAGAAATGTGGGATTGTGTCCTGAAGGTCAGTGAAGCAGAGGGAGCATTAATAGGAAGGTCAAGGTTTTTTGTGRGGATATTGCCTCAGACTCATTGTTGATTGCACTGGACTAGGAGGAGCTCTGATAATGGAGAAAGTTAAAAGTTAAATGCTGAGGATAATTTTTCAAGTAAGCACTTGTATTAATTATTAACTTTGACAGAAGCCATCAGTTGTGTAGTTTGTCTCTTCTAAATCTTGAATATTCTAATATCAGCCTGCCATAAAATTACTGTTACCGATGGATCTCTGGATTTTGGGGTTAAAGACAAGAAAGAGGTAGTGTTTTTTCCATGAAATGTCCCTTTATGCTCTTTTAAAAATGCATCTTAGAGACTGGCAGGTTTGTGTTTCAGGTTTTGGGGTTTCTTTTGCTTGTCTTGAAGTTGGATAAAACCCCTAAATCTCCTAAGTTTTCATCTATTAAAAAATTTGATTTAGACAAAATTTGRTTAATTTTAAATATTTGAGTTAAATAATTTGAAATTAAAAGACAATTTATCATTTATTCCTGAAGSGGTGTTTTCAAATGAAAAGTCATTTTAATACAAAAGTGCATAGAATCTTCAAGGTCCTCAGCCCAGTACCACCACAATGTTTGACAAGCTCTGATCACATAAAAATACATTTTCATATTTCAAGTCTTCTAAAAATGTTATTGAAACGGCAAAGTCATTAAATCTGCTTTCCCCAACAATGTTTTTTTGCAGAACATTAATTAGGATTTGCTGACAAAACATCCCAAAGTTTTTGTTATCCATGTTATTTCTTGTGTGATGGGAGAAGTATGCATAGTTATTATTGAAAAATGGCAGCTGAGGTTTTAAAATTGCTTTTGTTGCCAGCAGCCAGGACTTAAGAGCAAAAGTCTTAGTGATGTGGGAGTTGGTTCTTTTGAAAAGAGGAGATTTTCCTCAAATAACTATTWAAAGTCAAGATATGTATAAAAAGATGCCCAGAGTGGAAGCAAACTATATTTAACTAATTTTTTATAAATACTGTGTAACCAACTCTATAATATGGTTTCCTCGTTTCAGCAATCTGCCTGCAAACTAACTCCTCACCTTAATTTGACACAATTAGTCTGAATTAATTTAAAATAATGCTTTGGGGTGGGAGGGGCAGAGGGGTCACCAGGAGTTCTTGGGGCAAGAAATTCTTAAATAGCAGAAACTAGGGTAGGTATATTGTAATTATAGTGTGTCTGATTAAATTGATGACACTTTTTTTCATTGCTAGACTATCAAGTATCACAATACTTACTTTCTCTAATTTTTGTATATTTTTCATCATCTTTGCCTTGAGTTCTAGTAAAAAAAATGAAAGAGCAGAAAAGAGAGAAGCAAAGCAAATTAGGAAATATTTCTTTCAAATCTAACATATTTTCAAGGAAAAAAGGTGAAAAATGCCCCATTTCTTACTTTGTCATCATTCTGCCTTCATATTTTTGAATCTGGAAATGCTTAGACACTTTTATCACAACAGAATATTTTTGTTGACTTTTTTTTGTTGTTGTGCTGCTTTCCCATTTCACCCCACATAAAGAATTTGCTGCTGCTGTCTTTCTGGGAGAAGCCATGAACAGGAAGACAGTGTGGGAACAAGAATGTCAGACTATTACATAGACAAGGTTCTTTGCCTGGGGGCAAGAAAAAAAAAGGGAAAAGAAAAAGAAAAAAGCACAAAACACTTGAAGAAAAATATGACATTTCTAAAAATCTTGASTGGCAAGGAGAAAATGAGGAAATGATTGTTCCTTGGCTCTCCCAACACAAGGGGGCATCAAATGGAATTCTCAGGTAATGTGGACAAAACAAATAAAAAATGTGTTTATTTACTCAATGCAGAGTTAGGCTGGGACAAGAAAAAGATGCTAAAATTGTATTTAGGTTCAGGTTAACATGGATTCCAAACCAACAACACTGGCTGAATTTAGGAAAAAATCAGGGAAAAAAACCTCAAGGACAAGGATACCAAGACCCCGCCAGTTTGCTGTAACTGGTTCAGAGCAGGGATTCAAACCTTGGTTTGTAGATGGTTATTGGCTCTCCCAGTAATAAAAGGGAAAAGAGGGGATGATCCTTTTCCACCCATGATTTTAGAAAACTGACTGCGCCTCTTGAATTTCTTTTTGCTTTTATCTTTGATCTTCAGCAGGAGCTTTGATCTACACTTTTTACCTTTTGATGTCACTGGTGTAAGGAGAGGGGAAAAAAAAGAAAAAGGCAAGATATTCAATATGTACAAATGGGTGTAGCTCCTAAAAGGAGTTACAGAGTGGTTTGTACAATTAAGAATCTGGGTCAATACTCAGAAATTTAGTTGAAAAGGGTGGAATTCAACTCCCTTAATTTTATCTTTTTATGAGAAATTAGGTGTCTGCAACAAACGTCTTTAGTTGAATTCATTACTGATTTATATTAGATGTCTGCTTCAGAAGAAGATGAATCACAGCCTAATTCTAAAGAGAAGTTCTGGATGTGTATTTGGCAGAATTAATTCCTTTTAAGAGGACACAAAGTAGAATCTGTAACCTTGAACTTTTATCAAATATGTACCTAACAGTTGTTCAGCCTTTCTGTTTCCACTTTAACTGTTCATTGTTCCTCAGCAAAGATTGTAAAGAGTATTCTTCATTTATGGAAATGAGCAGAGACAATTGGTTACCTCAGTGCTACAGTGTTCAGCATTCAAAAACAATTCCACTACCTATWTTAAAAAAAGGAAAATAGTTGCTCTATAGAACAATGTAAAATTCCAAATCTCAGACTAAAAAAGAAAAAAACTAACTGGATTATAAATTCTGTTACAGGGTTTTATTCTGTTGAGTTGAGTCAAGAGATTGAATTTTTTTTATTGTCTTTTACAGTAAAATRGAGCTGTAAAGGAACTTTTTATGATGATTTTAAATGGAATATTTTTTTTTCACCAAAAGTTATCAACTTTGGATAAAATKATGAGTAAAAAATGAACTTTTTTTTCCTCCCTCAAGCTTATGTTAGACATATAACCTATGTCCAGGATAAGCCCCCAGCACAGGCTCTGAAAGGAGAGGGCATAATAATTATTAGGGATAACAAGAATTAATTAAAGAGTAATTTTTTTTCTAGTTGAAGGTGTCCCTACCTATGGCACGGGGATGCTTTTGATTGTYCCTTCCAAYCCAAATCATTCTCTGATTCTGTGATTAGGTACAGCCTAGAGCTCAAAGAATCCTCCTATMATTTTTGAAAAGCAACTGAAAGAAATGGCCACTTTTGGCAACAGGTTGAACCTCAAAGCTCATCCACCAGCCTAAAAAATGTGGATGTCTGCCAATAGAAAGGTCATCACAACTGCAAGGTCATTGCTCTGGGAGGTCCAGCCTGTTTTGGCTCAGTTCTCTGCCAGGTTTAGCGGGAAGTCAAATGCCACTCTTGGTTTTACCTTCTATTATCTTGTTAAAAACAAATCAGTTTGACTCCAGGCAGCTCCAATACTGYAGTAAAAACTAGAATTACTCAGAACTGAAGCAGCTGTTACCCAGGACAATCAGGCCAAATTTACCCTGGCACCCTGAGTGGCCTCGTGGCTCCTCCTCTGACGTCAGCTGCAATTTTGTGGCTACATCCACGTTATTGAACTCTCTGGCTCTCCAAAACAGGTGGGCACATCCTAAATGCTTATTGGAAATGGTCAGTGCCCAATTCCTGAACAGAGCCTGCAAATTGGCTGAAAGGTGTAGTTAAACTGAGCCAAAAACACACTAGGTATTCTTTAATAATGTAAAGGGGCAGACAATCAGATTTTTTGACACAAAATTTACAGAACAAAAAGGATATTTGAATGCTGAAGTTGGTCTCTGATTGGATTTTGCTGTATATTTGACCACACTGAGCCTTCAAGAGGACACCGGGCATATGGGAGTGTGTGGTGATGTAAAGTATCACTAAATTATATGTGCTAGATTTGAAAATTACTGTATTGAGGTGTCAGGGTTCTTTCTGCCTCATTTTTCTGCAGCTGATACAAGCAACCATATTAAATTTCCTACCAAACTCAGCAAAATAAAAATTAGGGAAGAAAGGAACCACCACCCCCAGAAGCTTAACACCGCTATGATTTTTGGTAAAATACTCCTGAGTGAGAAAAGATTCTTTGTTTTATGGGACAACTGTTAATAATGCCAACTTGGAGACATATTACAAATTCAGACATTCAGGGGGCTTTTCTAATCCTCAATTGCAGTTTGTCAGTGCTTCAGGAATATTCCCTTGCTCCAATTGTTCATCCTCAGCAGGAGCTGGATTAGCAACATCAGAGTCTGCAGATGCGTATTGTTTCCCATTAGGCTCAGCTTGAGCCTGGTGTTATGTCCTTTTCATCAGGAACCTCCAACTCTAAGTCAGTGAACCAGGACTAATGATCCCAGCTTTCCTRGGAGACATCAGAGTCTGTGTATGTAATGTCCAGAGCTTTGGCTTCTGCTGCTGTTGGCCATTTAATGTGCTGCTTAAGCCTCAGACCACTTACTCTCCTCTGCAGCATAAGCTGCAGCCTCCTCACAATGTTTCCAAGAAAATACACACTTGAATATGATTTTCGCTTCACCTCTTTGGATTTCTTTTATAGTTGCATCTGGCAGGAAAGAGGGAGTGGGGGGGGGGTAGAGTGGGGGACAAAGAAGGAGGAAAAGAATCAATTTGCAAACACTTCAATGCTGATGGCCAACGTTTGCACTTTTACTTGCAGACTATCTGCAAATAAGAATTATTTACAAATCATTATTTGGAAGGAATGGGTGAGAAAAATGCCAGCATTCACATTGATGAATATCTGAGGTAGATTATTCAGCCAAGTCTACTCAACAGTATCAGATGGAGAAGAGCTTTGTAAAGGTTACTTCTGTCCTTTTTTTCTCTCTGTTTTCTTGCTAACCCTGTTGGCCTCTCATAGATATCAAATTCGTGTTTCCATCTCAACACAGCGAATAAAGAGCTCCCCTTAGAAACAGACTTTTTTTGATAGAGACAGGGATATTTCTGTAATGGAACCAGCAACTTGAACCTTCTGCTCTGGACTTTAATATGAACATATAAGWCTTCCCCTGGCTGCCCTCTTTTTGTAACCAGCTGCCTAAAAAATATTTTTCATGCTTTRTAATACTAGGTGTATTTTTTAATGAAGGTTTAAAGAATTTCCTCCAAAGTTCCTCTGAAACATGCACACCATAATATTCCAGTGAAGTCTGTTTCTTGATTTGCCAGTCTGTTTAAAAGGCTTGTAAGGCAGTGTTAGAGCAGAATTTCACTTTAATTGGCATTGCTCCTAGCTATTTAAGCAATGTGCTGAACTGTCTATCATCAAACCTGAGCAGTCAGAACAGTTTCTTACCACCAGCTCGATATTATCTAGACTCAAATACTTACAGCCTAGATAGTGATGTTTGGGCTGTATTGAGAACTTTAGAAATCATTGTCTGTAACTGCCCCAGGTATGTTTCTTATTCTAAATGTTTTAGCTCAATACAGACCACCAACATGAAAAAAAAAAAAAAAAGAAAATCCTTCGGATAGCTGAGATTTTAACTCGTGGCATTTATTGTTATTCTGTTAAGATACAGGATTCTAATTAAGGATCAAGATTTTCTTTTTTATTGAGTACTATCAAATTCCTCAAAAGGAGACTGACTTCCTGCTCTGGAAAGATTGAGATGAGAGAGCATTTGGATATGGACAATGGGCACAAAAAGGYGATTGTGTGGCTGGACTCAGAGAGGGGTGGTTAATGGATCACACTCAGCCTGGAGGCCAGTGAGTAACTCATGATCCCTCCTGGGACTTGTCCTGTTTAATTCCTGTGCTGATGCCCCRAAGGAGGAGGTGGAGTCTGCTCTCAGCAAGTTGTCAGGTGATGCCAAACTGATGGGACCAACTGATACAGTCCAAGGCTGAGTTATGACTAGGGGGTTTCAGAGAGTCGGGATTGATGAGTTGACAGCAACCTGATGGAACTCAACAAGGACAAATGCCCTGCCCACAGGAAGGAAGAGCCTTTTGCAGTGGTACAGGCCACTGAGAGATTGAGGAGCAGCTCTGTGGGCAATGTCCRCAGTCAGCTCTGGCAGCAGCAAGGACCAACCCCACCCTGGGCTGTATGAGCYGGAGCAGAGCCAGCAGTCCAAGGAAAGGGATTGTCCCCCTTGACTCAGCACTCAGTTCACAAACTGTACTGCAGTTTTGGGCCCCTAATCCATAAAAGACTGACCAACCATAGTGTGTTCAAAGAGGGTCACCAGGGTGCTCAGGGCTGGAGCAGCTGCTTGGTGCAGGAACGTGGTGCAGTTGGGATTGCTCAACCCAGAGAGRTGTCTGCTTGGAGAGGCCTGAGATCAACCTCAGTACTTGTGATAAGGTGATTGAGAAGATCTAGCCAGACTGTTCACAGGGTGAGAAAATGAGAGACAGTAGGAGTAACAGAAAACAAAATGAAGGACAATTTCCCCATGAGAGTTGGGGATTGGGGCTACTCTTCCTGGGAGATTGTGCATCCTGCACAGTAATCTGTGCTGACTCCCAAAATGATCCTGTTTTGAGCAGCTTTTTGGACTAAAGAYCTCCTGATGTTCCCTCCAAGTTGAATTGTCCTATGATCTTGAGATCTTGTGGTTCCAGCTTAGGAGGAGGAAGAAAGCTTGTCTTGGGATTTACAGGCCTTTGTTCTGATCTAAAAAATCAAGGAATACACTAGAAAAAAAAGCCTCTTAAATTTTTGTTTGTTTTAGATTAAACTCTGATAAGTGTAATCCTCTGATGAGAATGTCTAGATTTTGTTTTGATCTGGTGTCTCACATGATGACTCTTCAGATGAAAGGACTCTGTTTTTGCTCTAAGGGTGCAAAACCATATAGTTGATACTGTGAAAGGTGTTTCTTGTAAAAGGGGAATATTGCTCTGTTGATAGCTATCCTACAAAGGTACTTTATCATTCTCTCTGTCTCTGAATGGTGTTTGGCAATACATACTCAAATTATCTGTACACACATTCCCCCCAAAAAAATCCAATTTCAATAATCTGTAATTTTCTCTTTATTCTATACACAGGGATATAGTTTCTACACAGGTTWCTAAGTTTTCATACTGAGACTTTTACCCAGCATTTTCAAAGATTCTACATTAACCAGGTTTTCAGGCAGCTGAGGGTCAGTACTTCTCTTTCTTTGGGTCTCAGTGTCAAGAAGTACAGCTTAAAGAGGGAATTGAAAAAAATTGTATTTTTGCCTGAACAGTTTTGTGACTTTACCTGAAAAAATTGTCATCACCGACACCCAATCACTAAATTAGCCTTCAATCCCAAGAAGCTCTGCATCAAAAAAACCAGCTGCTTGTGATAGAGAAATTATTTGAATTATTCAATGCTAGTATTTATATCTAAGCTACTCTTTGGGAATGCACTTTGACACATCCCAAGTCTTACCCAGGACCTAGGAATAGTTTCAGGATATTATCATATCATATCATATCATATCATATCATATCATATCATATCATATCATTAATATGTAGGCATTCTGAATGAAAGCTGTGCCAGCAATCATGCTGGCAAAGCAACAGGATGGATGGTCAAGCTTCAGTTTGTGTCTACAGACAAAGACTTTGGGCTCAGTGTTAAGGTTTTCACTGAAACTTAATTTGCTGGCATAGGACTTAATTTCYCTCAAGTTTTAAGGAATTGTTCTTTTAATGCTGGATGGCTGAATCGACTGTTGATTGTTCAGCATAGCAAAATCAGTCATATATTTAATCTGTGTATGATTTTACATCAGGGCATTTTAGGCTAAAACACGGGGGATTCTCTGGTAATTCCTGTTTAACTTAATTTTATGTATTTTTGTCTTCCAAAAATCAATTTAAAATACTRGTTATTAAATTCAATGTTGCTAGAATCCACTTATCAAGCCTCAAAAACATTTCTGTCAAGTGGGCCATGTTTTCTGCTGAATTCTTACTAGAGTGCAAAGTGCACTTCATGCAGTCTCTGTGAGTTCCTCCCCACCATCTACTTTCACCTCATCTGTTTGTATTCCCTTTCCTCTTTAGGAAGCATTTTCGATGCAAATGCTACAGGCTTTTCTGGGCTGTTTGGTATTATGTGAGAAATCACCACTCCTGACCTCATCCAGTGAAGCATCAGTAGTTTAACAGATTGGCAGGGATGGGACAAAGTGCGCTAAGCCCCTGGAGGATATAAGTGTCTGTTTAGCCAACTTGAAAGCATCTTGACATTCTTTTGACCATTGCCACTATTTATTTTTCTGTAATAGCTCTGTCACAGCACTAACCAGAGTAGACAGATTTGCTATGAATTTCCCTTGGTGGTTTATCATAGCCAGAGAGAAAGTTAATTTCCATACCTTTCCCTTTGTACATCAGCTTGTGTAATATACAGTATCCATCTGCTTTTCTGAAAGAAGAGTAAAATACCTCTGCACTCTCAAACCTGGCTGCACCCACAGAGTTTCCTAACCTTAGCCCTTTTCTTCCTGGAGCCTCGATGACACCTCCAGCATCTTAAAACTTCAGGACATCAGCRTCTTGCAATCCACACCTTACAGAACTCAAGGACGGAACAAAGGAGTGRATATTGGGAACACAGTGAGGAGTTACTGCAATTATCCCCAACAGTTAAAGTGCACCTGGAGTTGTAATGAGTGAGCCCCTCTTTTTGTAATTAGTGTTGGTTCATTGTGATGATATTCTTGTTTGCTGCTGATCCTCAAGAAATTGCAAGGTGTTCTACAAAGGAGATTGGTAGATTTCCCTACATTTTACAGAGAATTTAATTTCCAGACATAATTTCATCCCTGTCATCTGACTAGGTTAGGAACAGAATACAGAAATCGTAGGTCTTAATTAATTGCTTTTTTCCCCTACAAAATCACTTGAATGCCTTCCCTAGAACTCATAGGTCCCAAATGAGAGAGAAGTACAGTATGCTTAATTACAACAGACTTAGTCCAAGCATAAATAAGTACTTGTGCWTAAAATCAAACACCCTATATAGGATTTAATCATAAATTTTCCATTGAGGATTCAGAAATACTTTTTTTGTCAAAGAACAATACTCACATCATGTGAAACYCAGTAGTTATAGATGCAGCACATGAAAAAGTAATACTGATATCCACAGATCTCAAATTTATTTTCAGTGAACATCTGGGGTTTTCTTCTTATTTTTTGTCATAATAGGGAGAGAGTTTTAAGGCATAAATCACAACTAGGTTTCCAACTCCCATTAAAAGAGTGAGAAAATTAAGTCCCTCTTGGTCTTTTCAAAACCTACCCATTTCTTTTAGCATTTTTGTCAGTCTCTTCTGATTTAACACAGAAGGCTACAATGACCCTGCCACAACATTCTGATGTCTTTCACACATTTTGAAAATATAAACCATAACCCACCCACACTAAATACAATTGTTATTTGTTCATATACAAGACTGGTAAAAAAATCCAAAAAACATGCAGTCAGCCATATTGTGTAAGGAAAAAGATTAAAAATACCCAATTCTTTCTAAGAGTTACTCCAGTTTAACTTTTAGCTAATTGTTGACTCATAGGTAGCTCAAAACTGCTTTTTTGAGGCCACTTTTGCTGTTTGCCCCTCCAAAGGACTGGAATAGTTCTGGTATTTCCCAGGTGCTCTTAATGCACGCAGAAAAAACAATCATTTCAAAGACGATAACAAAGGGTATTAGGCTCTCCTGTAATCTAGAATGAGGCAGCATTTGGGGAGGATTTGGTTCATTTGACTTTTTTCAAAAGAATTTTATGGTCTCTGGAGGCTCTCGATTGGTTGCCTCCCATTTTAGTCTTAAAAAACTGCTGTCCTCTACCTCTGCAGCCTTTTTTAACTATCTCAGTGCTTGTTGCACTGCTCACCATCTCCAGGGYGCTGCAGTCTTACTCCTGACTTTCCTCCTTTAATTACCTTCTCCAAGAAGTTACCATTTGCCCTGGCTTGTGGAGGAATTCTCTGAAAATGGATTGTGGGTGCCTCAGAAATACCCATCCATCTGTATTTAGCATSAAACAGCCTCAAGGAGAAAGGCTGTGGCACCACAGATCAAGTATTTTATATAATCATAAAAGTATTAAGGTGGAAAGGCAAAAGATGGGATTTAAAACACRGATCAGTCTGACAGCACGTGCTCCTTAGTAGCTCAGCCTTTGAGAATTTATTTCTCACAATGCAGAGAGTTACAGAAGGWGCACCTAGACCTGCACAGTACCTGGGACCTCTTATAAGGCTCRAAAGTGTGAACTTCTCCAAAAGACCAAAGTATTTTCCATTCTGGCCCACAGTGACCAGACCCAGCATAATGCCAAGGGACTTTTGGCACTTCCCTTCTCTATGGTAGGATTTGAACATGCATGATAAAGGGGATATTTTCCTAACAAAAAGTAAGTGATGAAATATGGAAATTTTTGTGGAGGTGGAAAGATTTATCTCAGTAAGACCTTTCTAGACATCTTCAGAAAACCATCTATCCCAGCTGGCTAATAGCCTAAAGGCCCTCCTAGCAAGAACCTTCTGCTCACATGACCCCAATTCTTGTGGGCTGGGTCTGGAGCCACTCKTGAAAGGATTTTTTTACTGCTCCAYCACAATGAAGAGGACTGAGAGTTGTTAGTTTGTAGAAATGGTTGTATTTTAGTGATAAGTGACCATGGCTGGATATGTGTATCTGAGTTATATTGGGGGGCACAGAACAAGGAACCTCTTCAGCTCCTCAGTTGAAGGCAGAAAAATAAAAGRGGATTCTCCTTGAATGGTTTCACCAGGGATTATAATCTCACACCAACATACTCAGAAATTCAGAGATGTACCTGTACCTCTGACATCTCTCTCAGCCTTGCTGGTACCGATAGACCCCAGATCTGAACTTTTTTTCCATCAKGAATCTCCATTTATCTGCCAACTAAACTTTGCCTGCATGTCTCCATTCCCCTTCTCTCAAAGTATGTAGCKGAGATGTAACAAAGCACAAGCCCACCTGGGTTTATCCCTTATTTTAGGTTTTCCCTGGAATTTTTTTTTGTGTCAGAAAGTTGCAGTGTGGCTTGACACTTTCCACAAAAGAAGTGATCTTTCATTTAGACAGGCAATGGCACAATCCCAGAGGAAAGTTGAGAATAACAGAGYTACTGGCATACTAATTCATGGTCTTCTGTAAAGTTCAGCCATTCCCCAGGATTTGCAGTACAAAACAGGAAGAGATATTTGAAAATGTTTGATCCTTTCAATCAAAGTAGTCTTTTAAGCTCTGATTATATACCTGTTCTGCGTAGTTTGTACACAAATTTAGGAATAATAGAAGGTTTATGTTAGAATGGACCTTAAAGATCATCTAATTCCAGCTCCCCTACCATGGGCAGGGACAACTTCCACTATCCCAGGCTGCTCCAAGCCCCATCCAACCTGGCCTAGGGCACTTCCAGGGATAGGGCAGCCACAGCTTTGGCTACCTGATTGCAAATTATTTGAGTTACTCTAGTCAACTTCTTGGAACAGGTCAGTCTTTCACTGACCTGTTAATTTCACTCAAAATTAATAATCTAAAAAATGTAAAGCTTTGTAATTGAGTAGAGGGGATTCACTCACCTAGGGCTTTCTTGACAATTAATTAGAAAAAATAAAAAGGTGCATTTCTAGAGAATAACTCATCTGGCTCAGCTAYCTTCTGCAGGGTGTTAAACCTATCCTGGAGTGCCTCTTTCTCACTGCCAGTTGTAGACATTCTACATGCCACAGGGTGGATGRCACCTTATGACATCCATTTCTGCCTGTGGCTGCAGAAGTCCTGCTTTGGGACTGAAGAGTCCAGAATTTTTAGCAATGCCATTAAAGCAGCTCTTAGCAGGTTGGGTCATCTGCCTAACTCTACTTACYTGAGAACAGGGCACATAGGATTTCCCTCTTTAATAGGAAAAAAAAGAAGCTTTCAGAAGGTAACTTAGTCCATGTAGCCCAATCTTTGGTCTTAAAAATGATTCATTTAAACTTTTTCCCCTATTTTTCTCCCCTGATTACACACAGGAAGCAGATGCTTATACTAGACACAAGGMCTCGTAATAAATTGCTGACAGACAGGCATCAGGATATTTTGCCTCAGACAATCCCATCCTACATCACCTATCTAAAACCAGGAGGAATAAGCCCTGTGTAGGAGATGTTCTCCCCCTTCTCTGTAGAGACAATCCTGGAAGTTTAAAGAAGCTCAGCTAGGACTTGAAGAAGAAGGAAAGTTCTATTCAGTGTATAAATGYTATGTTTCAAAAACATTTGGCTGGCAAATATTCAGCTTTCATTTTCTCTCTTTTCTTCTCTGCCCCTTTTTTCCTTTCCTGCCCTTTTTCCTTTTTTGCAAGTCAAAAACAAAGCCTGAGGAAGGGAAAATAAAAAGGCCTGGGATATCAAACCTAAAAGAGCAACTTAAAATAAAATAAAAAAATATGTTTGCTTTTCTGAGAAGAACAGGAGAAATGTTTCCTAGAAGCAGGGAATTGGCTTATGAACTTGTCACATTACAACAAAAGATGGTTTTCCTTTTTTTTTCCCAGCTTCATTATTCACTTGTTAAACCTAGGCAGCCTGACTGGTGAGATGTAAGGCAGAGATTAGAGATGGAGACAAAGTTTGCCGCCCAAAGGTTTATAAACAGAGTAAAAATTTTTTTGAGCTTGATCCATAAAAGTTAACTGGTAATTATCAGCCAAGGAAAATGAAGTGTAGATCAGAGACATTACTTACAGGCTTTGGGGAAGCCAGGGTCAGACCCCTTTTCTGCAAAGAGCTCAGGCATGAACTCAAACTCCTGTCATCCACTGAGGGACAAATGCCTTTTGCATGATGCACACGTGGATTTGCTCTTTCTACCTGAACCAGCTCTTGAGCTTAAATATAACCTTTCTAGGTCCCAGGTTTGCCTTCTAAATGGGCATTTCTATTCCTGCCTTCCTCCTGTTTTCCAGCCTYTGTATGGGATTGGCAAAGGCATAAGCAAAGTCTAAGCAAGGGGTAGATGGTGGTGTTTAGTGTGAGCACAAATCTTGATGCTCAGAAATCACAGAAAATTCAGTCTGGCATTCCCAGGCTCTGTTTCTGCCTGAAAAAAATTCTTACAGCATAGTTTCTTAGTATTTAGACAGTGTGTGGAAGAGCCTAATCCAATCACCAATCCCAATCACAGCATGGGAACAAGTAAATTATTATAAAAGTACATTCCTTTCTAAATTAACTCAGAAAGTAAATTAAAGACAACCAGTGAAGAAACAACACTGATKTTTCCTAGAAAAAAACAAAAAAAATCTGAATTTTGGTCTGCATACAGCCATTGTATAATGATTTCTGATTGATTAATGATATGTAGATTAAAAAAAATTAGTCCCAGTTCCTTAGCTTCATACCTGGCAATAGTATGGAAATAAGTCATAGAGTTGTAGGATGAAAGAATTGTTTAAGTTGGAAAAGTCCTTTAAAATCACCAAGTCCAACCATAAGCCCAGAAATGCCAAGTCCACAACTAAACCATGTCCCTCGATGATATATTTACATAACTTCTAAATATCTCCAGGGATGGTGACTCCACCACTTCCCTGGGCAGCCTGTTCCAACATCTGACCACCATTTCAGTGAAGAAATTTTCCCTAATATTCAGTCTAAACCTCCCCTGACACAACTTGAGGCCATTTCCTTTTGTCCWGTCACTTGTTACCTGGGACAAGAGACCGACCCCYACCTGGCTCTTGACCTCCTTTCAGAGAGTTGTAAAGAGTGACAAGGTTCATCCTCACCTGTCTGCTATGGTAGWAGCTACATTAAGTTCTAGTTGGGTTTTGGTCCTTCAATTTTCTCTGGGAGTTCCAGCCAAAGCTCTCTGCTCATCCAGGTCAATCTTCTTCCCCACCAGCTTGTGTTTTGGGACATGGGAACTGCTGCCTCTTCTACTTTAGGGTGTCCTTCCTAAAGAAAGTCCAGCCTTCCTGGACTCCTTTGCCATTTAGGAATGCTTCCCATGGGAATCTCTCAACCATCTCCTAAACTGGCCAAAATCTGCCCTCTGGAAGTCCAGGGAARTGTTTTTTCTGACTGCTCTCCTTGCTCCTCCAAGAATCAGAACCTCTCTCATTTCCTGATCGCTGTGCCCCAAACAGCCTCTGACCATCCCATCCTGCTCTGTTCACCAACTGCAGGCCYAGCAGGCACCTTCCCTAGCTGGATCCCTCACCAGCTGTGAGGGAGCTCTCTTCCACAAACTCCAAGAATTTCCTAAATTGTTTCCTCTCATCTGTGTTGCGTTTCCAGCAGAATATGGTAAGTGGAAATCCTCCACAAGGACAAGGATTGTGAGACTTTTCCAAACTTGGTATAGAATATTTATAYAGAAATAGACTTTTCCCTTTTGAATGCAACATAAATTTATTGGAGTTGTCTTAATAAAAACCTCTACATTTTTAAGGTAGATGAAATACATTCTCAGAACATATCCCATCACATTGTTACAGACACTTTTGATGCTTTTTTTACAGCTGAAAGTGCATAGTGGAGACTTTTCTTTGTGATAAGAGAACTCACCTCATTGACATCACTCCTCTCTTTTTCTCATGACACTAAATGTTCACTTAACCTYTGCAACATTTTACAACAATTAACTCTTCCTTAAACCTCCATATCAAGACCTACCCCTTRCGAAATGAGACAAAAACATTCAAACCTAATAATAATAATTTAAAAAATCCAGTCCCAAGCTGACAAACAAGAGACAAAACCTCTCCTCCTCTGGTTAGCCTGGCCAACATATGCAACTAATTCTCAGAGAGGTTTTCTGGAAAACCAGTGACAAGATAGGTACTGTGGGCTAGCCCCGGGCAGTCAGCAGTGGCAGAACGCTTCACACAGCCTCATGTGTAAAGTTTCTGAACTGACACAAAGCTTAATGGAAGTGAACCCTGACAACTGTGGCCAACCGACTGTAAGTGACATTCCGGGTGCCTCGCCACTCCGCATCCGTCCTCCTTCCCCTGCCTCCCCCCTTCCCCTTCTGCCTCTCCCCCTTGAAGGTATAATGTCTCCTGTGGGAAGGAAGCCCTGATGCTGGAATGCCTGGTGCTCTTTTTCAGGTGATTTGCCGGCTCCCAGCTCATCAGCACGGATTCCGTGGGATGGGAGAGAGCCCAGACTCACTTTTGGAAGGCAGCTAACAAGCAGAGGGATGGTTTGGCAAAGGGCAGGCTGAGATTGTGTCTGAAAGCACTTTCTGCTTACCCTGACATTACTAAAGGCAGAGAAAGCTGTCTGGGGTAGAAAATAAAAATCTCAATCTCAATTGCTGAGAGTGTCTAATAAGCACTCTGCCGCCCTGACTTTTTAAAGTTTTTCTAAGCCTTCTGATGTTAACATTCTTGTAACAAACTTTCTCACACACTTTCTGTAAATAACTTATTGTTTTGCATTCTTTTATAGAAGGAGAAATATTTGATGGACTGTTGGTTTGTCCAGTGTCATTGGAGAGGTGGCACTTTCACCCTCCAATCCACTGTCACTTTAAAAATCTATAAATGTTAAAGTCAGAAAATAAACTTCCCTTTTTTCACCTTGAGAACAAAAGTGTGTGTGCTTGTGTTGTTTTGTGTCCTATAGTTACAGCCCCCCACAAAAAAAGCGTTTTTTGCATTTCACGCTTAAATCTGGATTTTAAAATTTGGAGCTGACTTGAACTGTCTCACTGCATCAATAAACAGCTTTGTGCAGAGTATTTTTGAGCAGGCTCCTGCCTCCCTTTTAAGGCAGGGAAAACAGCCTATTTGTATATAGCAAAGTATGGATCTCTCTACAGTGCTAATGCCTTGTAGCACATCGATCACTTCCCAGAGGGTTTGAAAGCACTTGGCAAACACTGGGAAGAGCAGTAGGTGTGTAACAGAAATCTCCTTTTGTTGGGTCTTGCACAAATACATGAAAGCAAAACYCTGTCCTCAAAAATGAACACTCTACATGGATAAGACAGGCAGAGCTGATAAGGAAAATAAATATGGGAGGTTTAACGAAGGCTGTTATCATGTAGGTGGGAGAATTATAAACAAGCACAACTCAGCTCTCAGGAGTGAAACCTGAATTTCTTGCGACAGTTTGCCCTGGCCCTGCAATTCCTACAGAAAATAGTGATATATCATTTCCACAGACAGGAAAAGTGAGCAAAACTGGGTAAAATTGTTTTGTTTTGTTTTGTTTTGTTTTGTTTTCTGAAAGAAAGTCTCTTTCTCATCTAATTATTATTATTTATCTACTCCAGCTGCAGAATCTCAGCATAGTTTTATGAATTATCCCACCACTTCACAGCAATGTCATGATCTCACAGTATTTGGAAAAGGTATTTTTTAGGGTAASTGCCCTGAGATACACTTTTTTTYCTTCACTGAAAGAGTGGTTAAACTTTGGAACAGGTTGCCCAAGGAAGTGGTGGAGTCACCATCCCATCCCTGGAAGTGCTCAAAAAATGACTGGATGTGGCACACGTGCTGTGGTGTGGTTGCCATGGTGGTGTTGGGTCAAAGACTGGACTCGATGACCTTGGACACCTCTTCCAACTTTAATGATTCTATGATTTTCTTCCTCCAGGTGTAGGCTTGGGTGCAAATCTGAGTGTTTTGCACCCAATATATGACTGGTTGCTACTGARTGTATTGAAAAATTGGCAAAAGGAATATAATCAACCTCTGATAAATTACCCTATTTTCATTCACTATAAGCCTGGTTTTAATATCTTGATCATTTCACTTATGTGCAGAGACACTCTAAGCAGCATTAACACTGCTCTACATGCATGGCTTTGTTTTTTGAGAMTGTAGGAAAGTCGTGAAGGTGAAAATCCTGAGACTTCAGTGAAACTATTAATGATTTTTTTTAATAAAAGAAGGATTTAATTGTAATGATCTTGGGCAAAACTTAACACAAAGTTGGGTTGTGTCCTTCCTGTAAACAATGGTCTTCATTATGAAATTACTAATGAGAATTAACACTATTTGAGTAGAAAGAAAGCCATAGTATACACTCAGTATAGGCAGAGTATTTATCCCACCTGGAGAGGTGCCTCCTGCCCTGGGGCCCAGCACAGGAAGGACAGGGAGCTGCTGGAGAGAGTCAAGAGGAGGCACCAGGATGATCAGAAGGATGGAGCAGCTCTGCTGTGACAAAAGGCTGAGAGAGTTCAGATTGTTCAGCCTGGAGAAGAGAAGGCTTTGGGGTGACTTAATTGTGGCCGTCCAGGGCTTGCAGGAGCTACAGGAAAGATGGAGAGAGGCTGTTTACAAGAGTGACACAAGAGGGGGGAATGGCTTCAAACTTAAAAAGAGTAKATCCAGATTGCATATTAGGAAGAAATTGTTCCCTGTGAGAGTGGTGAGACCCTGGCACAGATTGCCCAGAGAAGCTGTGGCTGTTCTACCCCTGGAAGTATCCAAGGCCAGGCTGGATAGGGCTTGGAGCCCCACCTGGGAGAGTGGAAGGCGTCCCTGCCCATGGGAAGGGGTAAGAATGAGATGATCTTTAAGGTCTTTTCAAACGCAAACCATTCTGGGATTCTATGATTCTATGATTCTATGATTCTGTGATTTTAGACCCAGCAGAATGAAGCATAAATATAGAGGGGAAGGCTTATTAAAGGGCTTGAAACTCTGCAGCTGATGTAGTAAATCTTGCTCCACAACTTTGCCTTTTAAAAACGTGTTGTCTATTAGAAAATAATTTTTAAGTAGAAGCTCCCATACTCACTAAAAATGGATGATTTTGGACACCTCTAACACTGCTGGGTGTCATTTCTCTCTATGTACTGGATTCCTTCTTCCACAGGAAGGACAGTGCGTGGCAAAYGGGAAGACTTTGTGAGTGACTGTGTGAACAGAACTATTTGTACTCAAAGATCTTTGGAGATGCAACACAGATGATTTACCCAAGGTCACATAAAGAATCAGTAGCAGAGATTGAAATTCAGCTTGAGTCTGCTGAGTCCCATTCAAGTGCCCAAACAACAAGACCACCTATACCAACTGATGTTGAATCTGTCATCTGAGACTTAAAATGTTTTGAGGTGACAGCAACTGACCCCAAAAACCCAGGTTTTATGCGAAAATATTTTCAAGTCTAAACAGTTATGTTAAATGAACCATTAAAAATTAAGCATTGAAATGAACTGACCTGAACAACGAACTAAAACATGCCTGAGGCACCAAACAGGTTTCTATTTTTTTCCTTTTATTTATGATGGGTGATGTGACAAAAGAATTCACTAAATTCTGAATACTAAATAAATTAGTCATAGCTCAAATGCCACTTCAATAATTTTTCCAGAGAACAACCACCACARGAGCTTTTCCTCACTTGTGCCCCTTTGGCTCACCTGGTCTCTAGGATGACTCAAAAATGGAGAAAACAGAAAGACAGTGAAATATAAAGAGTGTAAATGCCAAATCCACCAAACACTTCATCATCTAAGATGGACCTGGGTTAAAAGCTGGACACAAATATCTGGAATTACATATACACCATTATACCTCAAATCACAGGAGAACATTTTTTTATGTAGCACAGTTAATGCCATAAGTATGGTATGCAGGTCCTTGTAATTGTGCCTCATTTTGGTTCTGCAATAAAAATATTAGCAGCTATGAATACTTTATTCTGCGACATATTTCCCAATTTTTTAACTGTGAAGTAAAGCAAACTCAAAAGAAAATTATATTCAGAAGTGTTCCATTTCTGCATATGCCTTAAATCTCTTCTGCTGCTGATCAGTTCAGTAGAGAGAGTAGGGTGAGTCTGTGAGTTAGGAGTTGCTGCAGGGAGAGAAAGACAGGTGGAAGACTAGAGAAAACACAGAAAAGAAGGAGGAAAATTAGAGCAAAAACAACAAGGAGAAAACAGGAAAAAAAAAAAGAGATGGGAGCAAATTCCCCCTTCAGGGCACAAATTTTCTTACTGGTTATAGCTGAAGAATTGATTAAGTACAAATGCTGAATAATTGAAATTCCTTCTAAAGGCCACACCCACTCCTTGAGGTCTTTCCTAAATACTCCAGACACTGATTTTTTGTAAGGTGTGTGGTCCTTACTTGTTCATGGAGAGGCAGCCATCAGCTGAGTTCTCCAACTTTAAACCTTCTCATGGATTCACAGGAAATAACTATGGATGGACAAAACCAGGGTGTCCAAAGTCTATATCCTGGCCTGCAAAACCTGGCTAAACAGGGGTGCTGACTTGTGGAGTTGAAGTTTTGACTAAAAGAGTCCCCTTCTGCTATTCCTCCTGCCTASTTCAGAAAATTTGCTTATTTTCCTTGGCTATCATCTCTCTGCTTTAGCCCTTTCTTTCCCTGAATGGAAGAAAACCAATATGCTCACACAGCTTTAAAATTTGAAARTGAGTTACAGAGGAAAGATAAATGGGTAGATGTATAATTTTTGAATTATTTGGTAACTCATCTTCATCAGTCTTTCCCTTCATAAGGCTCTTAGAGTTGTTTTTTTCCTTTTCACCCCTTACTAATTGTGCTGATCAGCTGGAGTGGAAGCTATGCCTTATCTCATGGAATCATGGAAACATTAAGATTGGAAAGGAACTCCAAGTTCATAAAGTCTTTGACCAAAAAGTCYAGCCCTTGAGGGAATTGATTTATAGCTGATCAGTGTGGAGCACTGACTTCAGCAGTTCTGGAGCAATGCCCATGGAGGTTTCATCTCCAGCAGGCACTGATATCAAGGTGAAAACCTCCCATCATGGTTGGGCAGGGTACTTGCACCTTGAGGCTTCAGAATTAGAGCTGATGTTGGTTTTATCTAACTGCTGCAGTGAAAAGAGCTGTAAAACACTGTACCCTCACCTTTTATTTAATTACTTTTAAACTTGCATCAAAAGAAAAATTACTCATCACAAGGACTTCTCTGCTCCAGACAGATGAGTCACTCACAGCCCTTGGATGGATCCAAACTTCTTTGTGTTTTGTTCATCAGCTGGGAATTGTTTGAAGGGCTCAGAGTATAAAAGCTCCACGATCCCGTTTCCTCTGCATGTGTGCAAGGGAAGATGATGAAAGAAGAGAGTTGTTCCACAAGGATCTCTTTGGTAGGGAGAAAAAAAAGCTACTGGAGAGTTCCATCTWTCAAAAGTTTTGCAATAATTTTCAGGTTTTGATAAAGCATTGCAATTCACTTTCTCATTTTATTTGTCCTCATTACAGAARATTACACCTGCTCTTTCTTTAGCCCTTTTCTTCCACAACCTAGGCAAAATAGATCTATTTACCAGTCCGTTCATTACTTACAACRCCCATTTTTACAAGGTGTTTTACATTGTAGCTTCTTCACACTTGGAGATATTCAAAAGCCACTGGACATGTTCCTGTGAAACTGGCTCTAGGTGTTCTGGATTGAGCAGGAGGATTAGACAAGTTGAACTCCAGAGGTTCCAACCTCAACCATTCCCTGCCTCTAAATCTCTGTGATTCCATCTTCAGATTTCAGTATTCATATAAAATCTTTCCTTTCCCATTTACTTCTTGGGTTGTGTTGCCAAAAGGGCTTTCTGGAGAAGCAGAATTATTATCTGGCATGTGGCAAGTTACAAATAACCCCATCCTGCTTAGACCCATTCTCCTTTGAGCTGGATACACCCTGTCCAAGGAATGGGGCTGCCAAATCCCTCCCCATGCTGGGCAAAGCAGCCTTGGAGAGGAGTTTTTGGTGGGCTATAATTTGTGACAGCTGCCCCCACTCCAGGGAGRTAAAACAGCCTCAAAGAGAATGAGAAATGCTCGAGGTCTCCTTCCCAAAGCTGCAAATGCTTCCCATCACTCCAGCCACCTCCCACCAAAAAAGCTGAGTGTCTTGACAGAGAAATTTGAAATCTTGGCAACTTTCCATGGAGGAATATAATCTTTAAGGAGCCTCAAAACTGCCCTTGGGCAAATCCTCTTTTCATAGTCAAAATAATAATAATTAATGAAATTCCACAGTATTCAGAAAAAAGCCAATGCTTTTAGAAAATCTCCARGCTGCCATTTCCAATTATAAATTGCCATATCCAGTAACATCACCCTGATAAAGTGGAAGGCTGATCTGTACAGGCAAGCGAGGATGCATCTAAAGTTGAGATAATATCAACACCTCTCCCTGAAGATATAAAATAAACTGCATCATTTTATTAGATTAACATATTAAATTAAAACTTAGCATCTCTGCCAYTTCACCCGAACTAATGCAAGGGAGCTTAATATTTGATTATTAGATTTATCTCACTGCTTGGGGATGATGATTAACTCTTTCCAGTGAGAAGACACCTGATATCTCAGTCTGTCTGCCATATGCTTCATAAAATAAATATTTTTTCTGAAAAGAGAGACAAAGAAAGAAAATAAACAGGTAAAGTCTTAAAATTCAGAGTGAAGTGGGGTTCTCATTTTAATARAATGCTCTTTTTTTAGAGGTTTTAAAAAACTAACTGCTCTTTGCCTCTCTAATTGTTAATATACAGTGACATTCACTGGTCAGATTAGGTCATCATTCAGCACTGCCATGACAAAGTTCAGTGGTTTTTAATGTAGATTCATAAAGCCTAAAACATATTGAAGAATTTTACACTGCAAATTTGACCTATGCAACGTTTTTCAAAAATTTCYTCTGATGTTCCAACCATCAAACTGTGGAATGCATTGATTGGTTCTTCAGATGTGGTGGGTTAAAAAAGTGACATAATTCAATAAGCTGTAAAGTTTATCTGAATTAAGACAGTTTGCTTTTGTGGAAAGAGTAGAGAAGTATGTCTGATGAGAGAATAGATTCTGTTTGTAGAACTGAAATATTTAACCTGAAATTCTAATAGTTGCCTGAAAGTATTAAAATTTTTTAACCTTTGTTTTTCTGCTCTGCTTTTCCTCTAATCTCAAAATTATAATTTATACTTGTAAAATGCCTTCTTATCAATCACCCTTTATTTTTTTTTTGCCAAAACATTTAAAACATAACATTTTTTTTCAGGGAATATGTCCACAATGACAAAACATATATCCCTCTCATCATGAAATTAGGAATCAGTATTTGAATTTCTATACTAAAGTTTGAAAATCAAAGGGATTGTTTTTTCACACTTAAGATGTAAAATGAGGAGGAGAAAGGAAAACATACTCTTCTTTCTGGATTTTCAGTAAGTCCAGAGTTCATCAGCATATCCTGCATATTTTTTTCTGTTCTTTTTCTGTGTTTTTTCTTGCTAAATACAGGAAAAAAAAATATTAACATTATTATTTTTATTCTTTTTTAATTAATGAGACAAGTTTTTCTTTAAAAAATGTTGTGAACTTGAAGAACTGCTCCACTTCAGTCCTSTATTTGCAGTATTTTGTTCAGACCAGCTACTGTGGAACTCAGACCAGGTCGGTTCTGACTGAAGCCCTTGGTCCCAGACCATTCCTGCTGCTCCAAGCATTGAGGAATCATAGTCACAGAAKGGTTTGRGTTGGAARGGAAATTAAAGRTTGTCTGATTTCAAACCTCCTGTCATGGGCAGGGACATTTTCCACGAGAGTGCCATGAGTTAACCCCAGCCATCAACCAAGCRCCAYGGAGTCACTCACTCRCTTCCCCACCAGCAGGATAAGGCAGAGAATTGGAAGGGTAAAAGCTGGAAAACTCATGGATTGASATGAAAGCAGTTTAARGGGGAAAGAAAAAAAMCACAGATGTAAGTAAAGCAAAACAAGGAATTAACTCACTGCTTTCTAAGGGCCAGGCAAGTGTTCAGCCATTCCAGGAGGGCAAGACCCCATCACGAGTAACAGTGATTTGGAAAGATAAATATCATCATTCCAAATGTCCCCCCTTCCTCCTTTTTCATCTCTCTTTATATACKGAATGTGATGCCACATGGTCTGGAATATCCCTTGGGTCAGCTGGGGTCACCTGTCCTGGCTGTGTCCCCTCCCTTTCCCATGCACCCCCAGCTCCTTGCCAGTGTGGCYGTACAAGAAGCAGAACAGTCCATGGCTCTGAGTGAGCTCTGCTCAGCAATAACAGAAACATCTCTAAATTATCATCACTGTGCTCTGCACAAATCCCAAACACAGCCCCCTGCCAGATACTGTGAAGAAAATTAACTCTACCCCAGCCAAAACCAGAAATTGCTCCAAATTCTGTCCAGCCTGGCCTGGAACATTTCTAGGGATGGGGCAGCCAYAGCTTCTCTGAGCAACCTGTGCCAGGGCTTCACCCAGCCTCACAGGGAAGAATTTCTTTCCAATATCCAATCTACACCTGGTCTTGTTAACAGTTCCTCTCCACATTCCTTGCAGGAGCTTTGACCAAGCTGTGACTGGGCAGCTGTCACCACCATTCCAGGGCATGGCCTATTCCAACTTCTGGATCAGGCTTCCAACTTCAGAGGAGACCATTTCCCTCTGGGAAGGCAAAAGCTGTCCAACATTGATATTCCTGAGGGAAAATACTCTCTTGACAGTGTCAGAGTGGTCAGAGTTTCCCTCTGTGAGATAGAGAACATCCAGGAATCAACTCTGGAAGGAATCTAGCCCAGTGGAAATGAGAAATGTGCTGCTTTTGGAGACCCAAACTGAGCTGAGACAAATCCTGCCCCACCCAGKTGAAATTGTCGCTTTGAATAAAGTGGTTTGTTATAAACAAATACCCAGTTGTGAACATGTCCTTTTCTGAAAAAATACAGAAATAGGTGTTTTTTCCCTTCTTTTAGAAAGGAACTGAATTCCTGTATGGTTGATCAAAGTGTTTATTAGCAGTATTAGCCTTTTGTCCCTTTTCTACTGAGTGAAAAAGCAAAGAAGCAGCGCTTCATCATAGCCTTGTATCCCAGCTACTGGTTATGTCTAATACACAGGAAAACAGAGACATTCTAATTCACAAATACTTCTAAAAACAGTGGAGGGTCTCCATCAATTGTAATTTAAACATCTCCTTGTGTCCCAAAGTTAAAATATATCATCCTCAGCCTCGCAGAAAGGTGCTTGTAGAGGGATGATTTATAAATCATTCAGTAACAGACAATGTTACAACTAAAGCAGTGGGAGTTTTGAAATACCTACATCAGATTAGGCTTGTGTTTATTTCAAAAAAAGCTCTGATCTACTTTGGATTTTTGGCAGGCACAACATGAGCCCAACATGAACTGCTGTAAATCAAAGCCTTATTTGAAAGTCAAACTTGGAATGTTTCCAAYCTCAATTAAAAAACATTTGATGTCTTTTGGACTTCAGTTTTTAAAAAATATTTTTGTTCTTCTCATTTACTCTGTCCAGACCTGTCCATTACTAAGATCCCACCAGGAACTAATGAAATTGTAAATGTTTTTATGTTTCTTTTATTTGTGGCCCCTTTTTAAAATGTATTTTTYCTCAATGATAATATTTTAATAAACAAATTAAAGGAGAAAAACATTCACAGCCACCCACTTAAATTAGTCAAGATTAACATTTCATATGCATTGAATAGTTTATCCCAGACATAAGTGGCAGCAGAAAAGATAGAAATCAGGCAGCACTCAAATCATGAAAGCTATTCAATGGAAGTTTTCGTGCCTTTTCTCCCTCATTCTTCCAAGATTATAATACACAAATTAGTTGTGAATAACTCAGCTGCATTTGTGTGGTCTAAAATACAAATCCATTAGCAAAAGAGCTGCTGTTTAAAGTTAAAGAAACCCAAATATACAAACTTTTTTGGTTAGATAAAAATATAAATATCAGCGGAAGATACGCTGAGAAAACACGTTACATCCTGGAAAATACACTGCAGCTCTGGGCTCAGGCTCTCTAAGTTCTGTGATTTGTAKATTTTGCTACAATGGCCATTAGTGTTTCCATAAATGTTATTTCACAGGTGCAAAGCCTCAGCCAGTCTTCACTTGGATTGTGTTGACACAGGGTTGCAGTGAGATGCAATGTTAACCATCCTTCAACAGAACTAAAAGGTGTTTATTTCTGGACTTGATCCATATCTGTCTCAGCRTTTCGTAGCTTGACTTGCCACATTCAGTGACATTCAATAAATACCTCAGTGAAGTGAATGTCACATAATTTCAGGATGTGTTCTCGGCTCTGAGCAGCCCAGGGTTACCTAAGCCTTGTCATAGCTCTGTCAAACC
This sequence comes from Cardinalis cardinalis, assembly GCA_014549065.1. Taxonomy (NCBI): domain Eukaryota; kingdom Metazoa; phylum Chordata; class Aves; order Passeriformes; family Cardinalidae; genus Cardinalis; species Cardinalis cardinalis. Next base: position 1,170,984 of record JACDOX010000105.1, read on the forward strand.
TCAGAGCATGAAACATTCCTGTGATAGACCCTGCACAAAACCCTGCAGTGAAAGGAACTTGACTGAAACTTTCCCAGTATTTCTGTCTGATTATTTTCTGAGTTGGGGAAGCAAAAAGAGAAGTTTTAAAACAAGGAGAAGTGAGACCCAGGAATGTGCTGGCTCATGACAAGGCATCTTAGCTTCAAAAACCTCAGCTTAAGTGCACCKGTGTGAGGTGAATTTGTTACCTATAACTTTGTMTATTTTAAATGCCAGTGCTAAACCRCCATGAGAGAGGTGAGCTSACTTGTAGCAGTGTCACAAGAGTGGGAGTCAGCTAAAYTCCTCAGTTCTGAGCTTTGTGATTCTARCCATGGTCTGCAGCACATGATACCTGATACTCTTCTCACCCTTGTTTTACTAATTTATTACAAATTTCTTACCCCGACAAAGTGYCACTCAGCTCCAAGCTGAGGAAGCCACATTTCAATGTCTATAGAGCAGCAATGCTGGTCTCCATACTCGATGGAGTAGGCATGACAAAGCTCCCTTTGCAGCCAATGTAGGCCAGATCAACACCATCAATAAAGATTCTTTTCCCTTAACAGCATTTCAAGGCGTCCTTCCTGACCTTTGGCTACTCTCCAAAAGAATTTTGATCTCACTAAGATCCCTTTATTGTTTCTGCAGATTGGGGGAGGGTGTTTTGTGTGTCTTGGGGCACTATATTCCTATTACTAGGAAAATAAATCATCTTCCAGCAATTCTTTATGATCTTTTTGAAGTTTAGCCATTTTGAGTTTAATTTTGACATCCCTGTCAGCAGGGTCTGCAAACAAGGTCTAAATTTCAACCTCCCATCCTGATTACCAGGTGATAAGGGCCCGGATCTCGAGATCAACAAATCTTTACCTACTTAGTCCTGAGGACAAGCCAAAGGAAAGCAATCATTGCAGAATCACAGATGATATAAAGTGCTACAGCCATGGGTTGTGCAGCTGGGTTATGTGACAAGTGGCAGGGGCTGTCACAGCTTTGCACTGTGTTTTCTCTTGTCCTGGCACCTCCTGGCACCTCCTCAGCCCCATCTCTGATCTGCAGACCATTTTTGTGCAGTGTCACCCAGGCTGAAAAAGTCCATGTCACTGACCTGCCACCAAATATTCTCAAAGGAATTCAAGCTGAAACTTGGATAAATTGGGGTTTATCACAACATTTCTTGTTTGCTCTTTTGTGGCAGCCTACTTGGTCGGAGGATAAAAAKTTTTATGGCAGTCATTAGGAGCTCATTAGACGTCATTAAGAGGTCAGCTCGTTTTTTTTGGCACTTATTTCTGAATATGTTGTTGCAATCATCACTGTGCTAATCTCCACTGTTCCAATAATGTAGATAGGGAAATAATGATATATTTTCATGAATAAAAAGTGTTAGGGATTAGTCCACATTATCCATAGCTTAGAATAAAAAGTTGCCCCAGTTAAATCCCTTATTTTTCCTACCTGAAATAGTCTTATGTTGCTATACTTTGGCTCCTTTTTTATCACCCAATTCTTCTTCTGAGTCTTTTTTTTCATGCTTGCCTTTCAATATCTCTTAGCAGCATTCCAGCTACATATTTGAATATTGCAAAAGCTGTGAGTAAAACATTAGAACAAGAGAGCACCAGATAAAAATTCCCATTTGTGGATACAAACCTCCTTAAATTGCCATTATATATTTTGATGATTTCTTAGCCTGTGGGTGCTATCACTATAATTTGCAGTGTATAAGTTTTAATAAGTCAATTATAAATGTAATGTATGCTGAAARTATCACCACGGTAGCAGCTTAATAAACAGAGCCCTTTTTTAATCTTATCCTCAAAACAGAGTTAATGTACCGCTCTTCTAATTTATAATCAAAATGCAAAACAAAATTCAGCTTAACAGTTATAGAGTAGCTGAGGTGCTTCATATCATTAAATTGAAATACCTGAAGGCAAACCTGTTCTCTGACTGTAAAAGACACCAACCAGCTACACGTGTATATGTCGATAATTCACATATTTGTGTCTGCATATGCATGTATCTGCATTTACTTCTACCTACATTTTCAGATAGTTAGGAAACCTATATACACATATTCCTCTGGAGTATATGATTCCTCAGCAAGGCACAAAGTTTATAGCAGAAAGAATTTGTCATATCCACATGGCTCCAGTGCAAAAAGGGCATTTTGCAGAATATATGAAATCTGGTTCTTAATAAGGTACAACAAAACCCCAAGGAAACTCACTCAGAGAGTCTCAGCCTTACATGAACATTATTATTATTTTTCTAATTCCCACAGCAGTCAAACCTATGTTCCTACAGGGTATTACAGTCATAACCTGTATTCCTGAAGTGCCTGAATTCTCTACAYAGCCAACACTTCTGCCTTGGGAAAGGCCAGGTGTGTCCCTGACAGCCAGGTAAATGGAATAATARCCTCAGAGAAATCCTGAATCCTTTTTGATATCTTTCATTTTGGAAAGTTAGTCATCCAAAAATGAGATGTCTACTCTGTGTTATTCATTTAAGCTACTTCTCCTCAGTGTGAGAAAGATTAATATTTCCAAAAGATTAATATTTCCATCTCTTCTGAGAAACCTGAAAGCTGAAGTTGCCTGGAGTGCTGTTTTCTCTCTGCTAATTACACAGGAATCTTTGGTGATTAATGTAAACTGSATGCTTAAAACCGAGGTTGTTTCACTCCTTTCATTCCTCCATCCACAGTGTTACAGGGATGATCTGCTACACAGCAAGCTCAGGATATTGTATAAGTAACCCTTTGTATTAAATATATGTCAGGAAATCGGACTTTCTGYTGTTCTTTTAACACTCAGGGTGCTTGAAAAAAAATTATTTTCACTGATATCTTCTGAAAATAACAAATYTACATGAAGGCATACTTCACATAGGATTGCTCAGCCCCCTTCAATGACTTYTTAGTTATTATTTATAACACAGGCACACGTGTATAAACAGTATTTACTGAGAGGCAGCAGAATGAACCTGTGGCAGAAGTTAAACCCAAAAGATGCATCATGGATTCTCCACAGAAAAGTCTGGGTTTTTTTTCCCATTGCTTTGTGTGCTGATCATATTCCCACTGCCATTATTAACCAGTGTCCACTTTGAGCCCAGTAATATGACATTCTTTTCAAAGTTAATTGCATTTAAGAATTGTGTGGGAAATTTGGAATTTGACTGAGTGTATGAAATTACCATTTGTTGTAAGATGGAGGCAAGTGAGAGGGATGCCACTGATTCAGGTGGTGACATGGATWAGCTCTCCAAAAACATTTGGAAAACCTTCGTTGATTTCAGTTTCAACTTATACCAAGGAAAGGGCTATACCAGAAAAAAAAAAAGCAACAAAACAGTTCCAGATTCCACTGCTGAGCTGCTCATTCCTCCTCTCAGACTGACATCTTCTAAACCCTAAAGGTAGGATTCAGAGAATGGTTTAACTATRAAGATCATATAGTTCCAACTCCCTGATATGGAAGGGATCAAGTGATCTCCTATTAGACATTCATGTGGTACTTGTCAACTTCTAAGCAGATTATTTTCTTAGGAAGTCTTTCCCTTATAAAGGGAAAAGGAATACTTTTAAGACAGAATTCATATGATGTATTACGAATGTCTGCTTTAAGATAAGATGAATAGGAAACTGAAAAAGCCAATTTCTCTCTTTTATAGGATAGATAGCCTAGAAAACCCTCAAGACATCAATGCCTATACTCAATCCCTCTTCAGGGTGTAACTTGTCATGTTCTCAGAATGCTTTTCTGTGTAATTTGTCTTGTTCAGTACAGTCAGGTATCTGTGCTCCTCTTTTTAGATGCATCTGTGATGCAGAGGGACAAAGACAAAGCACACCATGCCAGCTTTCCCTGGGAGTCAGTAGGAAGCTGGAGAGTCTCCCCTCTACCTTTGTTTTCCAGGAAATTTCTAGCTCATGGACTACATCTCCTTTTTATTTGGAAAGTGTTTGGAAGATGACSAAGATTTGGATGGGTGGGTAATTTTCCTTGTGTGCAACAACAAATAAGAAAGTTGTTGGGATTGCAGGGTCAGAGGGAATATCTTGACTCAGAAGGCTGGCCATGAACTTGTCCAGCACCATCTTCTTTCCATCAGTTTTCAGCACCTGAGGGAGAAACAGGACACTGGGAAGAGTTTTACTCTTTTATTTTATCAACATAGTAGTAACACCCCTGTACAACAGGGAGTGGTTGAGCAATTTCACATCCAGTGTGACTAAAAGCATGATACCTCATGAAAAAGAGACATATTTTATGACCTTTTCTCAGTTTTAGTTGGTGTTACATGAGGAAGATGCACTAGATATGTGTTGGCAGCCCCTGGAAGTCTTCTCAAGCTGCATAGAAATAAATTGAATTGACAAAAACAAGAAATAGTTTTGAATTGAGATTGGACTTAGGAATTGCTATGGCAGACTAGAAGGAAATTTTTAAAAATTATTTCTCCAATAGCTTCTGAAAAGATATTTTGATTTTTGGCAAGTTTTTCTTTTTAACTGCCTTTTTTTCAGTTTTCCACCTGTACTCATTGAATCTGAACTTTTATGTGTCATATGAACAAAACGCATTTCAGATGTTGTCTACACAGACCATTCAAAATCTGTTAGTCTACAACAGTCACTGATGTCCTGTGCTAAGCAGCAAAACCTTTTGCAGGAAGGCTGAAGAGAAAACACCAATCAGCTCCAATCAGAAAGCATTTAAAGCATTTGCTCTGACAGATCAAAGAAATTAGACGGAGAAGTAAAGGACATCACGAATTGCAAAATTCAGAATGCATAAAAGAGTGGTGTTGGGTTCAGCTGGGGTAAAACACCATCAATCTGTTCTCAATTCCCAGTTCAAAAGCCTTGCACACAACCCAGGACATTCCAAGCATTGCCATCAAACAAACAGGCTCATTCAATGTGTTCTGGTGAGAAGTTTTTCTTTCAAATGGATGAACTTCCTGTGAGACCTAAGGAAATTTATCAAGAAGCTTTATCTATTGTCAAGACCAGAGGCAAAGAGTGGGCTCACCCACGAGAGGGTTAAACAGGGGTCTCTTGGGGGTTTCTATGTCTTGTCGCTTCACTTCTGCAAGTCAAAGAGCTTGAACTGCCCAGACTTTTCCTCTCATCCATGTCCTCAGCAGAGGCAGCAAGCCCAGCCCTTGAGTCCTCTGTCTAGATGAGGATATTATCCTCAGCTTTAGGGAACCTTTCTGTTTTCCTCAGCAGAGATAACTTTACCCCACCTCAGCAATAATTMCAGCCTTCCAACCAAAAAATCACCTACTAAGAAATGAGTGAGGACGTGTTTGCCAAGACTCACAGATCATTACTTTTCCCGTCCACTCCTCTCCTCCTCTTGGTTTACCTTAAGCTTACATGGAAATCTGGAGAACTTAATGAGAGATATCAGAGATAATCTTTCCCGACACTTGCAAAGCGTGCCTTGCCTTCCAGACAGGATTTCCTCAGCCTGCTCAGTTCTGGATAGGAAACCATCCTTCGCTCTGCCAGTACCACTCAGGCACAACAAGGGAGGAAGGGGCATTACACAGAACATTTTCCACTGCTCTGCCGTATCTCATTTACTCTTGCTACTGAAATACACAGCCTCTAATTAGCTCGTCCAGCTCTGCTCTTTCTTTTTTAATCTGAGATGGAAAAAGGGAAAAAAAAAAGTCATTTATTACCGACWAACATTCATTAAAACTTGTAACTAGTTTGTTTATTGAAACCAGACAGCATTTCCTCCCTTTTCCAACCTGCCACTGTGTGGTATATTCACATATAAGGCATCAATAATTATACAATGCATTACAAATGAGCTTTTAAAGCYGGGATGCAAATTAGGAATGTAAATGTGGCTCCTAAATTGGCTATGTTAATATGAAATATGATTCTTTCTAATAGAGTGGGAGTAAGCCCCAGTGGTATTGATCTTTTCCCTTTTCTGCTTGAAACCCCCCAGTTAAGCAGCAGTGTCTTTTCACCTCCGCTCGCTGAGACTCATCTGGTCAAGTCGAACTCTTTCCTCTTATTTGCCTGTGCTGAGCCATGAGCACTAAATGAAGCGAGTAATTTGGTGCATTGTTGGGGGGGACGGGAGGAGGGGGACTGGGGAAGGGGGGCAGCTGACAGTGAATGGTGTCAGCTGCAGAGGCAGCAGAAAAAGCCGACATCTTAATAAAACAGCCTCGGGCAAAATCCCATTAAAGCCTTCAGAAGCTTGTTTCCCTGCAGTTGAGCAGGTAGGCGTCGTGCACTGCGTGGCAGCCCTGAGTGCTCTCTGGGAGCCCAGTTCAAAAAAAAAAAATTAAAAAAAAAATAGGGGGGGGGAAAAAATTGAGTGCTTTTTTTTTTCCACCCCCACCCCCCGCCCCGCCCGCCCAGATCTAAACCATCCACCAGCCTCTGCTCCTCAGAGTCATTTGCAAGGCAGAGAGAGAGGGAGGGAGGGCGAGGGAGCACGGGGCGAGCGCGCCTTGATGTGCGGGGAGCGAGCGCCCGAGCAGCGGCAGGAGCTGCTGGCGAGCTCCCCTCGCCCATTATCGCTCCAGCGCAGACCTCGGGCTGACCTTTGGAGAGCACAGGGAACGGGGGGACACGGGCGGAATGACAATGAGCACACGCTGGGGCACGGCGCTGAGGATGGATGGTGGCACCTCTGGCCCGGCGGGATGGGATGGGGGGAAGGATGAGAACAATGGGAGAGGATAAAACTCTCCCTTCAAATCTCTTGGAGCAAAACAAAACCTCCAAAAATTAGACCATACCTCTAGACTGAGAGCAACCCCTCAACGTGCTAATAGCACCCAGACCCAATATAATTGATCAATGGACCAAGCTAGCCCAGGRATAACAGCGCAATCTCCTCCATGAGTCCATATCGACAAGGAGGTTTACCACCTCAGTGTTGGRTCAGGACATCCTAGTGGCGCAGGATCTGCCTTAGGATTTTAGCTTTTATATTTTTCATATATTTGTAATCCTGCAATTTTTTAGWGTATAGCTCTAAACTCCATCCATAGCTGCTGTCTTCACATTTTGGTCAGACAAAACTGTTCCTCTCTAGGCCTGGGAATCAAGGACACCTCACTGCCTCAGACCCTGAGGAATGTAAACAAAAGTGGGTTGGGGTGCAGCAAACTTGGGGTAAATTACTTCATTACCTGAAGCTGTTATTGAAAGATTAATATGTGAATGCACCAAACTTATAAAAGTATGAAAACCCATGACCCATTGTCTATTTTTAGGGTGTAGCCCCTGGGAGGGGCTTCATCTGCTCTAAATATATCTGAAGGCCCTTCAATAAATATAACCACTTTTTAATCTCTTAATTTTGTCTAGCTGCTGTTTTTAGGTAGTCCCAAAAGGCAGCAAAATCACCCCATGCATGTTTTGCTTGAAAGAGCAGTGGATGGACATAAATCAGATGCCACAATGCCAGGGGCAGGACAGGACAAGCACATAGAGCCAGGGAGATCACCAATGTCCTTCAGCAATCATGACTTCAAAAAGCAAAAGGACCCAGACACAAATAAAATGCACAATTAAAAAAATTTTTTTCAACCCCTTTTTAGCCTGGAGTTACCGCTTCATTGCCACACACATCCTTTACTTGATGATGCATCTTCTTCATAGATGAACTCTGGGTGTATGGACTTCTGGAGCATTTCTAGACACTGTTTATACACAAGTAAAAATTGCAGAGGTCTGGTGGATATTGACAGTTCAATGCACAGGGAGGAACAATTCTGCCTGACTCACACCATCATGCAGCTGATCTGACTCTAATAAAGCATGGCAGCCTCCTAAACAGATAGAGGATGCACTTTGTACAATTGAAAGGCCAGTCAGGTCTCTTAAGAGAATAGAGTCTGCTTTGGCTCAGGATCACTGTACCTCTGCATTGTATATTTAATGTTTGATGGGTGTCTGGCTAGTAAAAAAAATTGGGGCTTTCTTAAGTTAAATCAATTTTATCTGTTCTGTCAAAACCATTTGGGCTTGTGAATGACCCTGTGCTGAAAGAATTTCCTTAATCATCTGGAACTTGGTGCAGCAGCTTTTGTTCAGCTATCAATCATTTCTACCGAGGGCAAGGAAACAAGAAGTCTGCTTGGCTCTTATTTTAGTCAAAAATTACAGTTAAATCTGAACACATTCTGACTTCATTTCCCTCTCTGTAAATCAGCAAGAGCAAGAGCCAAGCTTTTGCTTTTCTCAGACTCTGCCATAGGTTGTAATATTCAGGAAAGTACCATAAAGAATAATAAAATTTCTGACAAGAAGACTCATTCCATTATGGCTAAATTACTTGGTTTAGCCAGAATCATAAGACCAAGTTGAGCCACCAGCTGGGTACATTTCTTCAGTAGGAGCTTCTCTACATTTCAGATTTTCCCTGGAGCTCAGCTAGAAAAATCTCAAATCATTTGTGTACTCTGAATTCCTACTTCTTTTTCCCCCTCTGTTCTTTACTATCTTTATTCACTCTTTATCAATTCCTCCTTTCCCCTATTTCCTTGCCTTCCTTGCTTTTTATTTTAAAATCTGTCTTTCTACTCTGGAAAGTCCCAAAGCATTTTCCAGCCTGCAGTTTTAAAGTTTGATTCCCCCATGAGTGCACATCCACTGGCAGGAGYTGAACAAATGGGATTATTCCCTCACCTCTGAAATGCAGCCACTTCTGAGGTAGAGCACTGCAGCCACTCTGTCTTCAACATGTGCCTGGGTCTCTGGAGAGGCAATGAAGGATAACCTTTTCACCTGAAAGTACCTTTTTCAGGTAAGCTGAATATAACTTGGAATCAAGCCAGAACACCACAGTTAACAATTCTTCCTGAGCGTAGCCTGAGATTATGMCCAGAAATGTCAGAATATTCCTTTGATGTCTTTCTAATGGACCTGTAAATGGAAACTGCAAAAATTTCATCTTCCTTTTGTATGTGTGTGTGTTTATTGCAGCTGTGTGTGTCTGTGTGTSTGTGTCTACACTCCAAGATTTTGGAAGCAGAGCCCTCTGGAAAGACAAACAGATTCAAACATCCAGCAGGGAATGCTTTCACAATGGCAATCTTTTCAGTTCATCCATGTTCCAGTRGATCTCATAATATTTGCAATGCTTTCTGATACCTCTGAGGAAAATCAGATAAAATTGTGTACTACAGCCCCAGTAAGGGCTTTCTTTTTCCAGTGTTCTGCAGTGAGATATTGCTGTTTTGATGATGTGACAGTAAACACATAGTACCTCCATCTCCTCTTTCGGGCTCTTTTGCTGGTCATGGATTGTTTCTACATTTCAGTCTGGCTAAAACTCATCTAAATATCAATAAATCTACCTGTCCTCCATGTCTGTTAATGCTTTCTCTTTTGTATATACCTAATTCCCTTGCCCTTTTACAAGCTTTCTGGGTTCTTAGCATTAGCTACATCTATGTCTGCAGAAGTTCAGCTTCAGAGAGAATTTTTCTGCCTCCTACCTGAAGCTTCACCATGGCCAAGACAATGAGATGAAGCCTTTTAAGTTTACAGAAGAGACCATGAAAGGGTCAAGAATGAAGTAACCTCAGGGAAGATGCCACTTTAGATCTCAAGATTGGATCCCTCTCTTGGATTAAAAGATGCCACTTCCATGCCTTGCATGGTCTTGCTGAATCATATCATCAAGTCACTGTCTCATGCATTACATTGAGTGACACTGGTGAAGAAAAGASAGTCTTTGAGATTCTACAAGTTTTTTTCTGCAATTTTATGGTGAGGTGTTTTTGCTAAACCAAAGCAGAACATCTCCAGATCTGACKTTCTGAAATTCATATAAATTTTGCCACAGACAACCACCAGAAAGAAAGTCTTTTTTTGGAAGCAGCAATTACCTTTAAATGGGAAACATCAGCAGCAAGATTGTGACAATTAATTTATTTTTCTATGTGAGTCAGAACATTGAGATTCTGGATTTCTGACCCAGATGCAAGAATCAGGAAAATCCTAGCATCATTCTCCAGGCTTTTTTTTTTTAGAGAAGTAAATCTATCTTTTGTATGTCCATTGGATTGACTTTCATATTAAACTCATTGTTGTCTGGTTCATTTGATGTCCAAAGGGTGCAGAAAAATGTAGTTAATTGTTTTAAAACTCTTGTAAATAAGAAACCCTAACAGTGGCTGAGGTGTAAAAAGGACAAGCAAAATTTGTTGCTTTTCCACTTTCATCAGTGTAGTAGCATCTTTTACTACTGACAAAAGACACAAAACAGCAAAAGGAAATCTAGCATCAGCAGAGGAAACAATACTGGGTGAGTCAGAGCCTTGTTTTTCCTTAGATCTGTCAAACACACYCTTGTGTGTCTGTGTACACATGAATAAATACATATGTATGCAAAAATATGTAATGGCCTGTCTGTTATGTGTTTGTATACATTAGAATCAGGTGTAAACACCAAAGCAGTGAGGGTGCATTTGCAAATTCAGGTACACTCCCTCCCTTGTTGAAAAGCCAGCAAAACCCCTCCTCCCTTTCTATGTTCGTGCTTCCATACTTATGTGTATAGGAGCACACCCTTCTCCTCCTGTTTTTCCTTGTCAGAGCACTTTAAAAAAAAATATGGAATTTCGTATCCCATCCTGGTAGAGAACTTAAATCTACAGTGCTATTCTTTTTCCTTCCTTTTTTWAAATTTTTAAGTGCAATCAATGAAGAGAACTGTTATAATTTTCTTCAGCTGCTTGTGTTAATTCCTGTGATGATTTATTTGAAGTGTCTCTCTAGTGTGTAGTCCCTCACTGAGTTACTGCCAGGGTTCTGTGTTTGAGGGAGGTGTAAATCAGAATTAATCCAGCTCTGTCCTGACCCACCAGAGACATGAGAAGGAGCAGAACTATGATTATGTGATCTCTTAATGTGCTACAGGTATTAAAACCACAAATAAATTGTCAGGTTGAATAAAGAAAGAGGTATCTCAAATAAAAATTTTCCTGCACCACAAACACTAAGTATTTAATTTGCTGCATGAATTTTAAGTACATTTTTCCATGGTCTATTTCCAGTGAAGTCAAAAGTAAATCTTTCACATTCTTCTGTATTTCTCATCGTGTGAAAAATMCCATTGAATTCACAGGATGTACATGAGCAAATATTTAAGCTTCTACACACACTTTCTTAGCAGGATCAAAGCCTGAGGTCAAATCTCATTTCCAAAAAGCTTCTTGCCCTATGAATCAAAGCAGATTTAGTGTAAAAGAAATTCTCATTATTGCCTTCTCTTTCCATTCAGCCTTGAAATAACCCATATCTCTTGGAAAAAAAATAGATTTTGGGCACAAAAATCTTCCAGAAAAAGGAAGATGAGGAGCACAAGCCTGTACGAGAGCCTGTTTATCTTAAGACAAGACAATGAATCTGTGATTTCTTAATAATGGTGCAAAATGCTATATTTTAAATACATACACCTACAAACTCTTAATCAAAACATTTTCCTACTGTACATMATTTGTTTTTCTGTCTGTAAGATGTCACCTTAAGCTGATGCTCTAACCTWAGCAGTTCTGCTCTGAAAAATGCTMAATATTTGAGCCAGTTTAATCTTGTCATATTCACCTCCCGCTTTCAATATATTTGAAGAGGGTTTTTTTCCAGGGTTTCCTGTGAAAACTCTTTCATGATTTTGGCACAARAATTTCCTGGTATGATGTGTGTTTTGGGTAGCACAGGAAGGAACTGTTCCCCCCTTCTCATCAAGGTGCATCAGCCTTGGGGCTAGTACCTGCAGGTTGCTCCTTTGCTAGTAAATTAGTGTGAGGACAATGTAACCAGATGCCAAAATTACCTGTTTATAGAAATATATAATTAGAGCRGTCCTTGGCATCTTTTGGCATGAACCAGCTTGCACTCACCCCCTTCAAATAGTGAATGCTGTGGTTGGTCTCAGCACACTTCCAGAGGAGCAGAAGGATGAGACCAGCCTATTTTGAAAGATAAAAGACATTAATAAATGTGACCAGAGAGGAAGCTCTGGCAGCTTCAGTTTACTGGGAGAGACTCTGGCTTAAATTCCATCCAAATGCTTTGAATGGTCCTCAGACTGCCTGCCAATGGGGGCTTTGCCTCCACTGCTCCCAAATGTTCTTCAATCCCCAAGTGCAAGTCAGATTCCCCCCATGACTTTTCTGGGAAAGGCCCAGGATGGATTTTGAGGACAGACAGACATGCAGGAGTCTCTGTATACCCAAATGAATGCAAAGATGTTTACATAAATATGTCCTTATCCAGAATGGAATTTAGAGCGCAAGCTTGMTGCAAGCAAATGGAAGAAAAATTAAAAACTACTCAACATTCACATTTGTTTGGAGTATAGGGGGTGCTAGAATGAGAAAAATAATTGCATTTGAATTCATAAATTCAAACAGAATTTTGTTGTAGTGTTTTTCTGGTTATAGGCAAACCAAGCACATGAGTTCATATCCTCCACTGAGCAATACCTATACAGTTACCATAGAGCAATTTTKTCTTCAGATTAGTTAGGGGTAATTCTATTTTGGTTTATAAAGTCAATGGAGCRTAACATTGTCACAGGATAGTGGTCTCCCACTGCTACCTCGTTTAAGCAATCAAGCAAAAAATAAAGCATATGTTACACCTTGTAATGTATTTCTCATTCTTGTATCCTTACACTATTTTCATTGTCATAATGATCCAGTATGTCTTTATCTGCTTGGACTTTTTATATAAGTTAGCTTCTCTCTAAGGTTTACAAATGAATAATTTAACCAACAGCCATGTACTATATATTATTTTTTCACCCAGAAGCACAGCCTTCCTGAGTTCCAGTCCACAGAAGATGGTTCAGCTACAAGAGGAATGGCCTACATCTGACAGCARGCTTGGGCTGCTGCTCCTGTCGCCTGCCTGCTCTGTGCTGTGCCAGGTGAGCCTCAGTCTCTGTGCTCTTCCCAAAAGAGGGACTTCCACAGACTGCTTCTGGCACACACGAGGGCAGGAAGGCACCTGAGGCTGGTGTTCAGCAGGATTCCAGGGAAAYAGCGTGTGACTCTTGTAGGAAATGAGAAATGAGATCAACCCTTCTCCCACTCGACTGAAAAAATGCGAGGGCAGGTTCATGCTTAAASTATTTGATGCAGATCAAAATGACTGTGCTGAATCCTTGGTTTAGCCCTGTGAGACTTTGGGTGAGAGATTTTGCTTCAGAAGCACTTAGGATGATGCTAAAACATGCCARAACCTATGAAAATTTCTAGAAGTCCAAAAAGCTTTTCTAAAAATTTTCTAAAACCTTAAAAGCCATTAGGAATTATGGTCCTTGTTAGTTCTATTTTGCTTTATTACCATTAAGAAATAATTGCAAAGTGAAAAAAGAGTRATTTTTCTCTCTCTGCATTTTCTATCTAGATGGTAAACATCATTGCTGACACACTTCATGCCACTACACATTCATATTAACCTCTTTCATGAGAAGCTCAGAAAGGTGCTGCTGAGGCACTATAACCAAATAATAGGAATCTACATTCACAGTTTCAAAGTGAAGATGTGGAGTCTCAGTTATGTTTCTTAAACATCAATGTCTCTAATTAAATTCTAAATACCTTACAGTGTTCTACTTCTCCTCCACCCATCAGTGCAGAAGGGTGTAAAACCCATCCACGTCCTGCATCACAGATGCCACCCTGTTGGTGTTTCAACCATCTGTGGTCTTTTCAAGTGGCACCAAATGTCAGTGCAGAGTCAGTCCTTGGTGTACTCTCAATTTGTTCATCAGTAAAGAGAGTTAGGACATTTTTCCTGAACTTTTAATATAATTTGCCTTTGTTACTCTCTTCTGGTGGTGTCATTAGTGTGTTATTATTTCATAGATTCATTTAAAAGGTGTTTAGGGCTATATGTCCTGACTTTATCCTCAAAGCCTTAARGACAATAAAATTACAAAATTTTGCTGTGAAGGTGGTGAGGCCCTGGACAGGTTGCCCAGAGCAGCYGAGGCTGCTCCATCCCTGGAAGTGTCCAAGGCCAGGTTGGATGGGGCTTGGAGCAGCCTGGGATATGGAAGGTGTCCCTGCCCATGGTAAGGGGCTGGAATTAGATGATCTTTCAGGTCCCTTCCAAACCAAACCATTCTGTGATGCTTGCCCTACTCTGTGGTACAGTGGCAATAGTAGTTGCTGTGCTGCTGGAATTAATTTTTTTAATCTTGGATGGAGTTGGGAACCTGGGAAGTCTGAAATGCYATTTGAAGCTCTATGCTGTAAATGGAACTTTTGTTTTATGTTTTATACAGTATGTTGCACATAAGAAACTTKACCCATGACCAGTACTCTTAAGGAAGGGAGGGAGAAGGCTGATGAAAGAAACACAGACTTGTTGCAAACTGATTTTCTGATTTCAGTAGGAAATAGAAGAGGCAAATTGCAGTTCTGCAAGTCCAGCCTGCAAAATTCTTATTCCTTTAAGCTGCTCCAGGATGTGAGGATTGCACGGAAATTAACAATCTGATATAACTTCAGAAATGCTCCTTCTTTGAAGAGGGGTCTGATCCAGATGATCATTCAAGATTCCTTGTAACTTAAATGGTTCTATGACTTAATTATTTTTCTTTCTCCACTTGGGAGCCCTGTGTTGAATTAACATATATGTGGTGCTGATGATCTAGRGCCTGAGCCTAGAAACAAAACAAAGAGTCAGTCAAATTAACTGCAGCATTTAGATGAAAAAAAAAATCCTTTGTCAAGTTCACTGTTTTCTTTGTACATCTACAACAGAATTGCCATATTTTGATCCTTTTTCAGCCAAGAGCTCAATGGAAGTCAATGTAACTCCAAGCTGTATTACAAAGGTTTTATCTCAGTTTCCAAGGCTAACTATAAATGCAAGTCACAGACTCTCGATTTTGTACTGAGAAGCCCAAGATTTTTTTTTYCCTCTGTCAGAAGCCAGGACACTAATCCTGGAAAAAGGAAAAAAAGTATTGATCCCATACCTATTAATTTAAAAATATGTGGTTTTGAACTGAAGCTGGCTTTGAGGAAGCTGTAATGAATACGAGTCACGATCCAGCATACTTTACTTCTTTTGACTAATGCCCTTTTCCATAGGAACTGTGAAAGGGGAAAAAAAATATCTTCTTTTGCGGTGATTCTTTCTTATTTATATACACACTCTGGGGCAAATGACTTTCCTGTCACTGGAGGGACATCAAAAAGGAAAGCAGTTGCAAATTTCTCACAGAGCTGAACTTCCTGGAATACTTTACTTGGCTTCCAGAAAATATTATTTAAAAAAGTGGTTTCTCAGTTTCACTTGCTCCTTGAGGCAGGTGGAACTGAGAAATAGCTAAAGGGTGGTTCCATAACTAAAGAATTGTCTAGAGTATTTTATCTTGATTTTTTAAARTATTCAGATCTGTCTTTTCAGACTTGTTTGCTATTAGTTGAACTTCCTGCTGATATTTTTTATATATTTTTTAATTCCCTCCTTAAAACAACATGAGTGAGACTCATTTTCAAGAAATTATTGGGTATTTTGAGACCAACATTTTGAGTTCATCAGAAAATCTCAGGTGCACAAGGGGTCTTAAGAATTTAAATGTGCTTGGCTTACTGCTAATTTCTATTCATAATCAGGAGATGAGAGAAGCATTTTTGGAGATGAGAGAGGGATTTTTATTTGTTTCTATTTCATCCCTTGAACGTTATCATCAGACCTGATTCAGCACCTATTCTGTGATAATTCAAGTGGTGAAAATCCAGTCAATATTGGTTACAATAGATGACTAGTAAATTGAGTGAGGTTTTTTTTCCCAAAAGGTTTTATAAAGTTAATAYTAGCTAGAAAATGACAATATTAAACAGTGAAAATTGCTACAGCAGACATAAACATTTATCTCATAGATTGAAACATAATTTCAGGCAAAACCTCCTCCTCTGTTACCAAGCTTTAGTGTAAAAAAACAAGGTGTTTTRATTGGAGGTACTGCTCTCCAACACTGTTTAATAATTTGAAAAAAAAAATAATAAAGAAATAATAATAAAGGAATTTYGCAAAATTTTGCCAGGAAATATATTTCTTTCTGTTCTGGAAGATTATTGCATGGCCTTATGGGAGCAATGAGATGGGCACTTCTGGAATCTCCTGCACCCTTTGGAACAGATCACATTATCCATAAAATATTAAAACCTTAATTCTGGGTAAGTGGCAATGGGATTTCTGTAGCTTCTCAGAGGACAAAATTCAACTCTTTTGTAMGTTTGGACTTTTGTATTTGGATCATATAATAGGGTTCTTGTGCAGCCCCCCCAGAGCTTGGGGTTGTCTACTCTCTCACTTCAATAGAGTTTGAATATAATACCTTATCCAATCTTTTTCCCATCAATAATTTCACCCTTGCCCTAGGCCAGCAGACCACCTTCAAATAATTTTTGGCTTTAGTGCCCAAGTGATGGAAGAGTTCCTTCATTCCCACAGGGTACATATTATATATTATTCTGCTAGAAATATATATATATATGTATATATACATACATATATAAAATACTATTGATATTAGATAATATTACTGGTTTATTTGGTATGTATATGTATATAAAATATTTATACATATATATATAATATATATATATGTATATATATAAATTTTATATATATATATATATTTACACTGCACTAAAGTGCTGGATCCATGCAGTTGAGGGAAATCCTTTCTCAGGTATTGTAATTTGAATCTCCSTGCCTAACAGTATTTTTACCAAAGGCATTCCTACTGCTGAGGAGTTTAAACCTTACTTACAGACCCTCTGTTTCTGTGTGGCAAGGAGTATTTTGTCCAACAGATCCTAAATGCACTGTGAATGATCAAAATGTTGGCTAAAATGTATTACATGAATCCAGTGCAGTTCTCTTTCCTCAGTGAAAGTCCTTCAGAGAGGTTTTTAAGAGCATCTGTCAAGAAGTAAGTCAGAGTTAGTGCAGGGGGTTTAGAATTAAGGAATGGTAATTTTAACATCAATTGTTCTTGGTCAATAATTTTTTCCCTGTGAGGGTGCTGAGGCCCTGGCACAGGGTGCCCAGAGAAGCTGTGGCTGCCCCTGGATCCCTGGAAGTGTCCAAGGCCAGGATGGATGAGGCTTGAAGCATCCTGGGATAGTGGAAGCTGTCCCTGCCCATCACAGGGGATTGGAACGAGATGAGCTTTAAAACATCCCCTCCAACTCAAACTGTTCTATTCATTCTGTGCAGTTGAACTCCTGGGTATGTGACTCAGTTTCAATGAGTGTTGTCATGCTACTCCAAGTAGTAAAAAATCCCACATCCTTTCCTACACCTTCATTGCTGTGCTGTGACTGTTGCCACAGCACTAACTGTATACCCAAAACACACTACATTAGTGCACTTACATTTGTATTCAGGACAAACTACTAGTTCTAACCTAATTTCCTTATGGATGCTACAGACCTCTAGTTTAACTACAGCAGTGTCCTGCCCTTGCCTTCACCTTACACAAGAAACACTCTAATTTGATAAAAAACCCACACATTTATTTTAGATTGCCAGACAAATTCTACTGGAAGCTGTTGCAAAGGGGGGCAGGGTTTCTTTCCAAGGGTAACAAGCTGCCAGACAGCAGAAATTCAGTTTTGGTCCCTAAGATGCTGGAGCAATTGAGCCAGGCTCGAATCTCTCTAAGGCATCGCTGCAACAATGTAAATAYGAGAAGCCACAAAGGTGACCTAGAGTTTTCTTCTTCCTCCCATCTCTGGGGTGGAAAATTTTCTGCTGTCGCCTCTAGATGTGGTTTCTGCCAACCCATTTTCATCTTTGCCTACAGAAGTCTCYGTGGAGGCWGGTAGAAAGGGATGGCTGGGCACTRARAACTTGTCGTATTTACTACTTTATCCYCCACCAGTCTGCAGGGGAAAAAAGTTGCTGTGAAAGGTGAATAGATGGAGCAGGAAAAGTGTCTGACTTTGGAAGGGAACATTTAGTACAGAGACTTTCAGACTTTATAAAATTTCAGCTACAGCTCTTTTCTCCTCCCCATACACAGACAAAATCCAGCCAGCATCTCAACCAACCTTTCAGAACCTTTTTCTGGCTTGAGGCTAATTGCAGCTCTGCATTCTGGGAAATGCAGAGGGTGTCCCAGCCATTGAAACCAAGACTTAATTTGGACCTGCTTTCCCTCCTTATTAAACTGTTGGTAATTTGGTACATGAGAGGGCTGCTCCTGCGAGCAAGAGACACGGCCCCCTCTCCATCCTCTTGTACTACAAAGCTTGCATTTTTCATAGTGGATTAGCAAGTCTAGACATCTTATAAAATGTCAATGAACGTATGGATCTTCAGTGTGTATTTCTCAGGAGAGCTCTGCTTGTTTGCAATGCCGCTCTCCCAGCCCGATCAATACAGCCACAACAGCCTTCTGCATTTTCTGTCAGAAAACAGAACCCCTCTCATTGGATTTTTTATTTTTTTCTTCCTCTTTCCAAGGCACTATTAATCAAATAGTGGAGGTAGAGAAAACAGAGGGTGGGCGGGGAGTTGGATGGTATGCCGAGCACCCAGGGAAGTTGTGAATAAAGTGTTTTATTTTAATTATTATTACTAACCACGGAGGCACGATAAGAATTATCAGGAGGAAATTCATACCTCAGGGGCGAGACAAGGACTGGGGAAGAGAAGGGAGAGGAGGAGCAGCTGAGTGCAAGAACCCCCACGGGATGTGATTATCTCCTGATAACAACATCCCCAGACTTATTGCTATTATGAAATTTCATTTCTCCATTTTTTTAATATACACAGATACATATATAAATTATTTAGGTGAAGTATTTCAATTCCCCGCAAACCGCGGGTTTGCATTAAAATGCTTCAACTGTGAGATTCCCAGGTATATTAATTTCCACTCTTTGAGGATGTTGAGCAGTCTATCAGAATAAACTCTTCATCCTCGGCTGTTTTATGATATTATTACAATGTATTTTAGTTGGGGAATGGTGGGTGGAACAAGTTTTCAGAGAAATTGTCTTGTTTGGGTTCCATTTGGTTGCTGGAGGGGAAAACTCCACATAAAATGACTCTGGCTGTTCAGGAGGGCATTGTGATTTCTTCTTATTATTTTTTCCCCAGCACACTTCTATTTTTTTTCTCCTTTTAAGAAGTCCTAAGTCCCCTCCGCACCTACTCTAATAACAGAAAGACACAGGGACCTCAAGGACTGCATTCAGCTGTGTGTTTTGTATGTTGAGTTTTCTAGCAATTATACAAAAAAATGGGGATGAGTTTATGTTGTTACTGAAATCAATTTCACAATTTCACTTGTGATTGAAAAATTTTTAGTGCTGAACTATACTTTAAAAACCCACCTCATTTTCTTGTTAGGTTGGCCCAGATTATGTTAATTCTTTCTAATTTCTTTTTAATTTTCCAGAAGCCTTTATTTCAATTCAAGGCTCTGACTGCAGCTCACAGATGTCATCTCTGGTTTAAGGTCATAGAATCAACAAATGGTTTGGGTTGAAAGGGACCTTAAAGATCATCTCATTCCAGCCCCTTGCCATGAGAAGGGACACCTTCCACTTGAACAGATTTCTCAGGMATCACTGCAAATCACAGGGATCCCTTTTCTTATTGGGTGAGCTTTAAAGCCCTTTGGATGTAGTGAAAAACTCTGTAGCAACTTTAACATGAGGGCTTGGTGTCGACCACATAAGAAGGTGGAGAATATTTTTCTTCCYTTCTCATTAAGTTCACAAATGCCTTTAATAATTCCTTTGTTTTGTTGTTTTGGTTTTTTGTAATCCCAAAAATTCAACATCGGGGAAAACACTGTGGATTTTAATGTGGCCAAAACCTCTGGTTCACAGAACACTCAAGATRCTGCACAGGATCAAGTGAGCTAAATCTTTTTTTGTAAAGTTTGGTGTTCTTTTTTTCTTTTCTTGTCTATGTGTTYTTTGAGTTATTCCCCTTTTCTAAATTATTCGCTATGGAATTTGGGAAACCTGCAGAAATATTTGGGGGAAGGTACTATACTAAGACAGCGCAGAGTTTAGGGAAATTTTAAGCCAGTATAAAAAGACATTTAATACTCTTAGATCTATGGTTATGGTTTTGATATGGTCTCCTTCCTGTTCCATATCAGGATGAGTGARAGCCTGGGAGCGCAATATTCTGTTCCAGTTTGTTATCTGATAAGGCTTTGACAATTATATTTTGCTATGAAATGATTTGCAGAGGGGAAAATTCAGATTGGGAAAGAGAAATTCTACACTCTGATGAAAACAATTCTTACTTTCATTTCTGCATTTGCAGTAATTTCACTGCTTGATTTGTGTGTTGTTTTCATGCTTTTTATCTCTGCTGACATCTCTGGAGCAACGCCTGACACACATGTGTTCAGGCAAAATCCCAATCAGCCCTGCAGAATTCACCTGATTGTTCCCCTTCCCCAATGTAGCACACAGGCATAAAAAGTGAACTGAAGACAACGTTTCCTAGGCTTTTTTTAATCTACTTGAATAATTTTCTGAGAAAGGAGCCCAACACTGCTCCACTTTTAATTAAATGAGCAATTTCTTTCAGCTGTAGAGATCACAATACAATTGCAACCTACAGACTCACTGATCTTAGTTGCTCTGACATCACTAAGAAAATCTTACACCACTAAAAAGTAAAGATAATACTACAGATCCTTGTCTTACATAACCTTCTTTAGCTCAGTTGAAATGAATGGAATCATATTTATTCCAAACCTGGTGGTGCTCTAGCTCAGGATCAGCATCACAAGCTTAGGTATCAGGATCAGGTATCAGGATCAGCATCACGAGGATATATACCAACAAAAAAAAAAAAAAAGTTAAAAATAAGTAAACACATATATGCATACACATACATGTATATATACACACATTTATATGTGTATGCTCAGGAATAAAGTTGCAGAAGATTCAAGATTTCAGGAAACTCCATAATTTTGGATATGAAGGRAGAAGGCCAGGCTTCTGAAACCCAGTCTGGGTGGATGCTCTCCGAGCAGTCATCCTTCTGCCTGTGAGCCTCAGAGAGATTTGCAGCACAAGGGTGATACAATGGATGCTTTACTGTCTCTAAGCTCTATGTGACCTGCTCTGATTTGTTCCACCTAGTGCTGAATCACTAAGGGGTCTTGTTTAAAAGGCAGCAATAAGATTAAAAAAAAAAAAAAGTTGAAAACCTTAAGGGTTCCRTGCAAATCTAATTGTAACAGATTTAGGAACATGGTGTTGTTTTGATAGAAGCCCTAGCAGAGACACCAAACAGGTACATAGCCAAGTATCACAGAATCATTTTGGTTGGACAAGATCTCTGAGATCATTGAGTSCAAACTTCAAAAGTTGGAGTAAAGTAAGTATTAAAGTGCTATTGTTTTAAGTATTTGATGGATATGCAAACATTTTGCCTTGTTAGAACACATAAACACTCAGCCCAAACACAACTAAAGGACCTGATATAATTTTGCCTCTATAAAAATGTTTCAAGTAATTTTAAAGTTGGACAGGGGTTGTGACCATAAACTGCTTTGCTTAAGAGGGCATAGCTAATTTTCAGGAGAGGAGGGATGCATTTCACAGAGTTCAAAGGAATGCCACAAAACTGATCCTTGGGTTGGAAAACAAGCTCTGCAATATCAGGCTTAAGGAGCTCAACTCAGATTATCAAAGGGAGAGAGGAGAGGTGAGTTGATCACTGTGTAAGGTGCTTAGAAATGTTTGATAGCAGGGAGCTTGTCATCCCTGCTAACAAGGGCACAACAGCATCTGATGTCTGGAAGATGAAGTTTACATAAATACAGTTTATTTAAATAAGATGGAATTCACTGGCACTGAGAGGATGTGGCTCAGTGGCACYTGACCAGTGCAGATACACTTGGATATTGGAATTTTTTAAAGTGTAATTTGACCTCCATGTACCCATATATTTTGATTTAGGTGTTGRAATAATTCTTTGGTCTGTGTCTGCAGTAGCAGCAGGAGGAATCCAAATGCCTCACTTCAAGTACCTGGAAGGAATCTATAGTGATATGYCTTTTGCATGTTCAGGAACAACACAGTCTTTATTTAGGCAATGCTTACAATTCCAATTTATGTTTCTGAATTTTAGCCTGATATTTGTTGTGAGAGAATTTTTTTTTTTGAGGGAAYATCTTGGCTGTTGATGATTTGCTTTCCTYTAAATRTAAGAGGCTGTTTGCAACTGGAAAYGAGATATAAAAGAAAGAATTATTTTGATCCCTGTTCTCTACATGCTTGCCATCTACACAGAGCTGGGTGTTTTGAGTGAGATTTGTTCAGTTTTTATCAGCTCTTCAAGAATATGACCTCCCTTAAGTCTGTGGGGTTTTTAGCACTTAAACTCTTCTCCCAACACATTTTGTCTTCCGCTTGTCTGTGTTGAATTTCATCTGCCATTGTGTTGCCCAATTACCTACAGTAGTTTAGTTAGGTCCACCTGGAGTTCCCACCAATCCTCTTGGGCCTGGATAACCTAAATAATTTTATGTCTGTGTCATAATAGCCATAAAATAATTCTGTGTCAAAACAATTTTGTAATTTGGTGTTTCAACATTTGTCCTGAGTGCAGCTGAACAAAACCCTTTGTGTATAGCTCCAGTCTTTGCGCCTCAAGGACTCCCCTATTATACACCTGTTCTTGACAGATTGAGGCCTAAAACGGGAGAGCTTAGTCACATATTAACCAGCAGGAAGAAAGTCTCTCCTTTTTATTAATGCCTGCCTACGAGTTCAGTGTTTGGAATGCAGTCCTACCTATAAATCAACATCAGAGACTACAACCCAGTGTGTTCAAGAGCTTTGTTTAAACATCAAAAGAAGAACACAGACAAGCGCTATGGTAGAAATATAACTAATCACTTGCAAATACATCTTTCCTGCCAGTAGGAGCTTAACCTTTTTGTTTAATGGTACTGCAGGAAAATGCACTTATTTACAGTCTATCTATTTTCTTTAAAGCAATACACAGGTTTGCTATGAAAAATGATCATATTTATTACTGCAATAACACAAACAGGATTTAAGAAGTGCTCAGTTGCAGGAGATTTATGGAATCTTGGGAATTCAAGGCTTCAAAATGATTAACAAGRACAGGAATTACTGAGATTGCTGAACATGTTTGGCCAGCTCATCACTTGACAAAACAACAGGTTACTAAAAAGAAGAAATATATGTAGGGCTTTTGCTCGTTTGTTGACTAGTAATGAACACAACATGATTGCATGTGGCACATTGATTAGATCAAATTAACTTCACACTCTTCTCCTGGCTTTCTTAGCTCGTAGGGGACTCCACTAGGATTTAGCCACAGTGTGCAGAAAATCCTAGAATCTATAGACCATTCCCTTTAATTTGAATGCTGCAGATTATGGATAAAAGATTGGTCACTTCTAGGATTTAAGACTTCAAAGGAAAGGAAAATAAAGAGAGACACAGAGGGGAAAAATACAAACAAAGAGCTCCTGTGAGAAAGAAGGGGAAATGCAGACTCCTACAAGATGTGGGGCTGGGTTCGATAGAGCTCCTGAATCTGATTACCCACTTACTCACACAAACTCCACTGAACTCAATGGCATTACTCCTCTTTTACACATTGGGTAAAGAAAGCAGAATCAACCCCATTTTTCTACTGTAGCGTAGTTCATTGCCAGCAAACACAAAAAAAGAACGATCACAACATTTCTGGTTTGCTTTCATCTTTTGGGCTTGATGGTGTTTCAGTCAATAAAAGTTTGTCATTGATCAGCAGCACGCGCTTTGTCAGCRGGATCAGGACCTCTGTATTCCTTGTAATCTGTTTTGTAGATAACAAAAAGTGCTCTTCCCAAAGGTGTGGGCTCTAATGAAAAAAAAAAAAAACTTAAAAAATGGTAGTACATTGGGTACAGGGCCTTCCTTCAGATGATGAAAGTTCTCTTAGCTCTGTCCAGATACAAACCTTCCAGTGGGGTTGGTCAGTTCCAGAGTATTCAGGCCCAGGTGGGAAACTCTGGGCTGCATTGCATTGCACTGCCCACCTTGGAGTCCAAGATCTCACCATCTGTTGTGGTTTAACCCCTGTAGGAAGCTGCTCACTCACCTCCCCCTGGTTCAAAGAGGGAGAGAATCAGAGAGGTAATAACGAGGCATCTTGCTGGACAAAATAAAGAGAGATTTATACATAGAGTAAAATCTGTGGGGAAAGGCAAAGCAAAATAAGGAACTCATTCCCCATTTTCTGTGAGCAGACAGGTGCTCAGTCATGTCCAGGGAAACAAGACTCCAACACACGTAATGTCTGCTTGAGAAGACAAATGACATAAAGCTGAACATTCCTCATCCTTTCTTCTTCTTTCCAACAGCCTTTATTGCCAGCCATGACAGCATCTGCTCTGGAATATCCCTTTGGTCAGTTGGGGTCATCTTTGCCCCCTTCCAACTCCTTCTGCACCCCTAGCCTCCTTTTGGATGGGGTGAGGAACAGAAAGACCCTGACTCTGTGTAAGCCCTGTTTAACAACAGCAAAAATATCCTTGCCTTATCAACCCTATTGCCAGCACAAAACAAACACAGCCCCAGCTACTTTGAGGAACTTCACCCCAGCCAAAACCAGCACAGCCTCTCCCTTGTGCAGACCCAGCCCTGTGGTAATGCACCACAGGTGTCACAGGACACGATGGAGATGTCTCCACTCTCCACGTGCATTTATTCCTTTCCTCCATCTCACTTTTGGCCTCAGTAAATATTTTTCTCCTACCTCCCTGGGGCTTTGTGTCACTCAGTTTGGTCCTATCACTTCAACCCCACTATGAGTCAAGAGCACTGGCTCCTTTTTGGAGGCTTTTTCACCATCTGAAGAGGAAATGGAGCCCAAATGCTGATGGCAGAAACCTCAACTTCCCCTTGAACTCAAGGCAAGATCTTCAGTGGGTGCTGTACAACTAAATTAGGCATCAGCCATGTTCCTAAATTTGAAGCCATTAATTAGTTTATATTTTCTACTCTCTAAGCCTTTCTTTTTCAAGTTTTGTTCTTTCTGCTCTTTCCTACATTTTCTCTCCATTCTCAACACCATCAGGCAGCAGAGGTCTCTCCTTTCAGTCACTAGTTCCTGACTCTTCATATCCTTCCACCTCTGCTCCACTGTGCATCTCAAAAATGAACTGAAAAGCAAAATTATGACCTTCTATGGGCTTTTATTTCTCAGTTTGAGTTTTTTCTAGTATTTTGGCCTAGTAGCTGTTTATTCCCTATTCCTGTAGACCACTTCAGGCTTCAATTTAARTGAAAGCTGCCCTGACAAATAAGACTGCCATGAATTGCCCCTGTCTTAATGTAAGCCACAGTGCTTTCATTTCCTGGAGTGCTAATGGTAAAAAACACAGCACTAGTGAGCATCACAGGCTGTACAATGCATTATAAATAAAGGTACATGCACTACAGTATTCAAGATAAAAGGTATTAAGCTTACTGTAGGGGTACTGTAAAATTTAGTGCTCAGTAGAATATGCTAGTAGTCCCTAAAACAGCAGTCAGATACTCACCAGGCACAAAGACAAAGCAAATTC
Organism: Cardinalis cardinalis; assembly: GCA_014549065.1. NCBI lineage: Eukaryota > Metazoa > Chordata > Aves > Passeriformes > Cardinalidae > Cardinalis > Cardinalis cardinalis. Next base: position 1,196,624 of record JACDOX010000105.1, read on the forward strand.
AAGAAAGAAACTGTCAATAGCACAAGCTCTAGAAACCTTCAAAGGGTTCAGGTCTGATCTATTTGCTCTTATTC
>JACDOX010000105.1:1196883-1249785 GCA_014549065.1 Cardinalis cardinalis
TATTGTGCAACATAGAAAAAGTCAGCACCTGCAAATTCTGCAAAAGAGCCCTTGCCAAAACCATGCTGCTTGAGACCCCATCATGTTCAATAATGCTCAAATAAACATACACCCTCCTTGGGCTGTAACCCCTCCTGCAGTTTTAGCTCTGGGTTGATGCAGTACCTGACCCTCCAGGATCCTGGGGGGCCCAGATTCCCAAGCTGAAACAGAAAATAAATCTTGTCTGTGCCTTCACTTTATTGACTGCAAATGTTATGAAGTTCATCAAGGCCAAGTGCCTGTTCCTACACTTGGGTTGCAACAGTCCCATGCAGTGCTGGGACGGAGTGCCTGGAAAGCTGGAAAAGGACCTGGGGGTGCTGGTGACAGTGGCTGAACATGAGCCAGGTGTGCCCAGGTGGGCAGGAATGCCAAAGGTACCTGGGCTGAAGCAGGAATGTTGTGACCAGGGCAGTGACTGTCCCCTGTGCTGAGGCCACACCACACATCCTGAGTAGAGTTCTGGGTCCCTCAGTTCAGGAAGGACCTTGAGGGGCTGGAGCGTGTCCAGGGAAGGGAACAGAGCTGGGGAAGGGGCTGGAGCACAGGTCTGAGGAGGAGCAGCTGAGGGAGCTGGAAAGGGGCTCAGCCTGGAGGAAAGGAGGATCAGGAAGAACCTTCTCACTCTCAACAACTCCCTCACAGGAGGGTGGATTCAGGTGGAGGTCTCTTTTTCCAGGTACCAAGTGACAGGACAAGAGGAAACGGCCTCAAGTGGCATGAGGAGAAGTTTAGATTGGATAATTTTGTTACATGTGTGGGTTTTTATAGCAGAAAACAAAGTCCAGATGCAGAGGACTTTTCTTCCAACAAACATACTTTGTCTCTGATGTTCTCTGATGTTCTGTCATGTTCTCTGATGTTCTCTGATGTTCAGGTACATAGCACTAGCTATGTGAGCAAAGCACTTGCTTTTGAATTTCCATCCGTGTAGCCTCATAGAATTTGGTTTTGCCAAAATATCAAGAGTTGCTAATCACTATCTGGACCCTCATATGCCATTATTTAACTCTAAATTTCCTTTAAGTTACTGGAAGTCTGCTATTTGCTCCACAGTACTCTGCACCCCTCCTGCCATGCCATTAAATCTTCAGGCCTATTCAGATGTATTATTCATACACTCATTGCTTCCAAATACAGAATATCAGATGTAACTCAGCTGGGCCTCCATCCTGCAAAAAAATATACCTGTGTTATTCTCAGCACCCAAGCAGAGAGGAAAATCTGGAGAGAGTCCTTAAATTGTGCATACCTGCTTCTAGGATCATGGCTCCTGTCAGTAAGGGCTGAAATAGCAAAGTATCTTGGTCTAATTTATCACTTCTTTATTATTCCCTTTAAAAATATAAGTTGATTTTAAAATAAAACATCCTTCTGAAGTGGAAAGTTCAAACATTTAACCTGAAAAAGAAAAGTCTATGCCAAGTCATTTAATGTTTCGTCTTTTCTAAAGCTCTACTTCAATGAAACTATTAAAAAAAAATGTGATTGAGTTTGGGTGTATTTTTGTTCCTTCCAGGAAAATGCAGAATTGAATAGTTTCTGCCTCTGAACTGCTCAGCTACAAACTTGCATAAAGTCCAAGGGTTTATAGTAGAAAAATAAATATAAAATAAGGGGAAAAAATAGGCTAAGTGAGCCCACCCATCCCTGTACAGTGGGGTCTAGTGCTACCTGAGAGCCCTCAGAACATCCAGGTCACCTAGAAGGATGACCAGGTGTGAAATGGGGACACAGATACCCATTCCCTTCTGGAGCAGCAGGGCAGCAGTTGGCATTTCCAGTGTCATTGAACACCCTGGAGCTGTGTCCAGCATATCTGCATGATCATCACTGTATTTGTTAACCATTTCTCAACACTGAGCTTGCAGAGCAGGATCTGGTCATGAGGTCATAGAATGGAATCATTTAGGCTGGAAAAGACCCTCAAGATCATTAAGTCCCCATAGATGGGGACATTGGGTCACCTGCTGGGAAGGACCCATGTTGAAAAGTGAAGGTTTCCATTACCACCACTGGCTCCAACCCATTCTCCAAATTCYGCTGGCTTTTGGCTAAAAGAAAACAGTGCCAGGGAGGTCACACAGTGGAAGAAGTGGCTGAAAACTGAGGTGTAATTCTATAGGACCAAATAAATACAGAGCACTCCCAAAGCGTGGGATGTGACAGATCTGAGCACRTAGTGATCCTCAAAGCTGGGGAGAAAGGATGGAACTTCAGATCTCTGAAAGCTTTCAACAGTAAAGGAAAAAAGAAATATACATATATACATAAAAAGGAATATACATATATACATACATACACTGTGCCTCGATTTTAATGATTAAGGGAAAATTTTAYTCTTTTATTTATGTTTTTGGGGTTTTCCAATAACCAGTTCAGGAGCTGTGAGTTAACATGCTTTCCAATGGCCTGTGTGCAGCGAGCCAAGCTCCAGCTGAAAGCTCTGTGCCCAGACACTGATCAGATTAAGGACCTGCAACACTCAAGCTGGAGCCCTTCGAGTGCAGACAGCGTGTTCAGAGGCGGGGAACACTTGAACAATATGTGCCTGTGCATAAATCCACCTCCCACTTCTGCCTGGCCATGGGGCAATTGCCCATCCATTGAGAACAGGGCATTCCCTGCCACTCCAATTACCTCCTTCCCCTGCAGCCACTGGAGCTCTCATGGATGCTTGGAAGGAGGYGCTGGTTTTATGTGAATCAGAGCTGATGGTGCAGAGGCCTTTGGGAAATAATCAATTACTGTGTTAGAGCAGCGCCTGGTGCTGATGGAGATCTCTGCTGACRCAAGCCCTGCCCTCACAAGGTGCTCAGAGCTGGGTCCTCACTTTGCCTTTCACACCTTTCAGGACAAGGCATCCTGATGCAAACAGACCCAGCAGAGGCTTGAACTGATCAGGCCTTCAGTGTAAATTCCTTGATTTACTCTGGCAATAACAGGACTTGGCACCAGGACCTTAATTGATTTTTTTGGAAATGATCTAGGCCCAACATGCTTTGATAGACTTTGTTATAAGGAAAGCTATGCAACTGCTCTTAAGCAACTAATTGTCTTCTTATTCAGATTTAGCCATTATTATAGTTTTGTTTTATTTTGTTTTAATTGCTGATGATTGTCTTATTTGTGTTTCTTTAGCCAAACTCCCTGATTGGAGTATAAGGGCATTCTTGTGAGGCTTTTGAAACGAAATCTGCAGTGGAGCAACAACAATTCAGCCCTAAGCCCTTTCCCATTAGTGATAATAAACACTGTAGCTAATCCTTAGCAACACTAAAGGACGCTTGAGCTTGCAGACTGTCATATCCTCTCAACGTGTTCTCCCAGAAAAGGAGTGGGGGATAACAGCACAGTGCATCTCCTCCTAGTGGCAACGCAAGGGACATCACAAATYCACGGGATTCTACCACTGTGACAGGATGTCATTTCAATTGCCTTATTAACCATATGAAAAAATATATCACAACAGTGAGAAAACTTCTCAGTTATCTATATCTTACCCCTAAGGCTATTGTCATGAGCCAGTGGCATACTAAGGGAAGAGTACTAATTCAGTTGTCAGCTGCCTTGCCTATTAAACAGGAGGAAAAAAATACCAGCAACAAAATTGAAACAAGTAATAAGGGTAAGAGAAAGGTCTGGATACCCTTGTCCGCTTGATTTCTAGAATTAAACAAATACAATTACTTCTCCTGTTTGYCCTGTCACATAGCATTGTACTTGGAGTATCATGCTGCCTTCTAATTGAGTATTTTCTCTGCTTAAAATGGTACATGGATTGCACTTTAAAAACGTAAGTGCTGGAATATTATACTCCAAGTTCATGACCTGCATTGTAAACCATAAGAGGATGAGCAATGATCAGCTGAGCTAAAACATGTTCAGGGGCTGGAAAGAGCAGGCTCACTGCTAAGGATCAAGGAAATCTGTTGGCTTTTCTGTAGATAATCTGGGTTGTTTGATTAACCATAGACAAACTCTTCCTGGCAGGAGGTGAACAGTCTCCAGGTGCTTGTTCTACAGAGATCAGAGAGTTTTCTAAGAAAAAGGCAATGAGATGATTGTTTGTGCCCCTGCTCTTTGTAGGGGCACTGCAGACAGGGCTCAGTTTCCTTATTTTGGTGTCACTTGGGAGGACTTTGCAGCTCCCAAGGACACAGATCTGCAAACCCYGTGCCAAACCAGACCACTCCGGGCACACATCACAAGATGCCTCAAATGTCCCTACATGACCATATTTAACCAACTGGAACCTACCATAAAACCCAAATGTATAAACAATTTCTTTAATGTTAGTGACTGGTAGTGTCAGTTTTGGAGCACTGTGGTGGTGTCAGTAATGGTGCTGGACGAGATGTAAATCTGAAAAGTGTTCTTTTCAGATAACATTTTTTTTTTTTTCTTCACAATTTTGGTGGCTGATATGGTTTGAGACATTTGGGGAAGGTTCATTTTAAGACTAAGCCATCCAGTGTGGAATGCATCTACCGAGCCAAGAGCAAATAGGGAWATCAGGAATGTCTGGGAATATTTGCCCATAGAATCTGTGGCTGCCCCATCCCTGGARGTGTTCAAGGCTAAGTTGGATGGGGCTTTAAGCAACCTGGTCTAGTGAAAGGTGTCTCTGCCCATGGCAGAGGAGTTGGAATGAAATTATATTGAACTTGTTTTCCAACACAAGCTATTTTAGGATTCAGTGATACTCCTTGCCTTCAGTCACAACTCCAGAAGGATTCAGGAATCCTGTAAGCTCATGCTCCACAGGCTTAGGCAGCTGAGGCACTGCTGCTTCCCCAACTTCACTGAATCCACTTTCCCATCACCTTTACTGTATTCTGTCATTTGCGCTTCTGCAAGGATATGTACAATTCTATGCCTTTGTTTTGTTGGGAACTTACGGGGGTAAGTGACTACAAATTAAGGGTAAATAGTCCTTTCAGAGGACAGAATAAGGTAATTCCATGCCTACAGGAAAAGGGTGGAACTATTTCTAGTTATGTGAGCAGGACCTCTACTCTTTCCTAGGTACCAGCTAGTTGCAGAAAGTGCACTGTAAGTTATGCAGGATGATAACTGGGGGAGGAAGATCTTCCCGTGAAGGTTGTTGAGTCTGTGACCATCTGAGGGCTGTTAGTTGAAGTCCAGCTACGGAAAGAAGATAGTCTTTCTCCAGATGGAGATGCGGTCCTGGGTGATCTGCTCTAGGTGGCCCTGCTTGAGCAGGGAGGAGAGGGACCAGATGACTTCCAGAGATCACCTCAATCTCAACCATTCTCTGATGGAGCAGCAGCTGGCTTGGAGGCCTCTGGCAGAAACAGTTTTAGGGCTCTTGTATCTTCTTCACCACCTGAATCCCACGGGAGTCTCATTTTTACTGAGCATTCTCTGCACCAACCGTCCCCATGTCTCATTTCTTTGCAAGACATTTTGGGTTCATCAAGCATCACAAAGCAGAGACCCCTTTGCCATGACCTAGCTGGTTTTCCCAGGGCACACCTCAACAGCTGGCCCCAGGGGCAGAGAAAAGGCCCTGACACTGTTCATCCTACCCATAGGAATGTCACCTTTAGTCTTCATTGTGTTGTCATCCTTAATAAAATCATAACAAATAAAAATATGGCACACATCCCACCCGCTGGATTGAAGATATTGGGAGGATAAATGGTATTTCCAGGGAGCAGGAAGCCAGTCTGGGTGGTTCTGTTCACATTGTGCCATGATAATGTCACTATCAGTCAGAGTACTGATATCCAGTAACATCAGCCTGAGCAAATTTCACAGCTGTGAAAATAAGTTTAAAACCTCTCCATGGAGATATTTCACTGAATAGTTGTTCTCAGTATTCATGAGGAGAAATATTTATTTGTCTGAAAACATAKATCCAGTTCCTTTCAGTAAATTATTACAGACAATGCAGAGTCAAAGGGGTATCTTTTTTCTCATTTTTTAAAAAAAAAATATTTGTAGCAAGCCTTCAGCAATTTGTAATTAGATCTTTCACGCTGAGAGGAAAAAAAAAGGAGAAAGAGAGGGAGAGACAGACCCATATTTCTGCAAAATCATTAATACTTTTGGCAGCAGAAGGCTGGATCCTCAGCTGGTGTAAATTGGAGGTAGCTGCAGCGAAGGCAACAGGGAGATGCTGATTGACACCATGGATATCATTCCCACTGGAGCAGCAGCAAAGGGTGGTGAGCCTGTGTTAGATCAGACATTAGAAAGTTTGAGAAGAAGATGGAGATGAGATAGATAAGAGGGAGAGCAGAGCAAGGTGCAAACTTGTGGGGTCCTGGAGAAATCAGGCCTGTGGACCGGCAGGAGCAAATGAAGAGGAAGGGAAGGGTTGAGAAATCTGATAGCCACAAAAGCCTGCTAGAAATTTAAGGGAAGGGGCAGGAGAGACATGAGGGTATTGAAAGAGGAAATTTAATTTTCCAAGCTACTCAGAATTTAATAATGGGTGCTTGAAAKAGTATTGGGGAGAGATAAACCATTTTAAGCCTTCCAATAATCAATTACTGAACAGATCAGTTAATTTAACAAGGGCTAAAAGACCTTTCTTATATTTATTGCTCTAATACAGTATCTTCTGGTAGTTCTGGTTTTATCCATAAAACTGAGTCTGAAAAAGCAGTCCAACAATTTCTTTGAACCTCCAAGTGGGACAGAGAAGAGATACAATTATTTAGATGCTGAAATCTTAGTGGGGGGGAATGGTCATTGACCACACTGCTACTGAAGGATGTCTCAAATCTACATAGTAATATCCATATTTATTTACAGAACAGTGTGTGAAGCAGGACCATTGGACTATCCCATGCACTGGAACTCAAAGAAAGTTGAGTGAATGAATCATGTCCTGGTCTCTGGATTTTTCATTACAAAGGCTCATCCACAGCCAGGCGTTAATGAAATCTCCAGTTTCTGTACAACAGAACCATCATTGTTTGTTTCTGTTCCTTCAGGACAAATTACCTACTTGGTGCCATTCCCAGGAGAGTTAGATTAATTTATATTGTCCTTCATCTCTGTCCCTGTGCTTTGCTTCACCCTGCATTGAGACTTCAGTAGCACAAGTGCTTTTCTTTCAAGACAGGGCTCTACAGCTTGCAGGAACTGCAGTATCCCAAGCCTGCTAAAACTGTCCTTGACCAGTTGATTTGGGAGTCTGTTACTAGGGTCTTGTAAAAGATAACCCTTCATCCCAATTAGTCATCTGGATTTCCTACCATGGTCTGTGGAGGCAAATCTCTCCAGAAGGTGCTTCATCCTCCTGTGGATGTTCCTGTTATTCAGTGCGTCCCAGTCTCATCTATATTTACCTCACAGTTAAAATCCTTGTTTTTCAGGGGGGAAAAGGGAATTTTTCTTTTGAGAAGTAAGCTTTTTTGTGTCACACACACATTTACTTCCCAGCCTACACAAGCCTGTCTTGGAATACCCAGTTCCCACTTTGAACTCTTCCCATTTACAAGCTGTAGTTTGTGCTCTCTAAACATCCTTCTGGATTTTCTACAAGTAAACTATTTCTGCATATCAGACTATCAGTCCCTCTGTCCATCTGCCTCATTCATCTCCTTCCCAGCTTATTTTTTTAGCATTCTTTTTACTGTTGTATCCCTGTGCTTTTCTCAGGGAAAAAAAAAAAMAAACCAAGCCAAACTGCCTGCAGGTTAAATTGCCTGGAATATTTGGGTGAACAACAGGTCTGAGGACATGGAAAACATTTTTTGCTTAAAAATATCGAACAAATGTCTGTGGGAAAGTTCTGGCAGTGTGACCATCTGTGTGTTGACATATGTTTGCTGCGGAAGGCTGAATCCAGCACTCAGTGCTTCAGTGGGAATCTCGAGTGCCCAGAGTGTGGAGGGCTCAGCCCTCTGTGCCTTGTACAGGTCCGAGCCACACAGCATGACCTAAACATCTGCACAGGTGGGACAGAAACTCCAGAGCACATGGAGTGAGTTCTGCTTGGAGCAATCAGTGATTCCTTTTAATAAAATTTAAAAAAAAAACTTCAACCAGGTAAAAAGCTTACTCACGAAGTGAGTTCTGCTTGGAGCAATCAGTGATTCCTTTTAAAAAATAAGAGAAAAACTTCAACAGGTAAAACAAAACCTAAAAGCAGTGATTATCCTGTAATACTAGTAATAAAAACTTTGCAATCTGAATTGAAGAGTGAAAAGTCTCATTTTGTCCATGAAAGAAGATTGCAGCTTCCTTCAGAACATTATGAAGGATTGAAATTTAAAGTCAACACTTTCTTTTCATTGAACAATCGCTTTAAATCAACTTGACATGTAATCCAGCAGAATTTATGGGTTTGAGAGGGGCAGAAAAATGAAGGTTTTGCTTTAATGTGTCTGGGGAGAGTCATGGACTGTGTAGCTGCATCTTTGAAAGGCTTCACATCATCATTAAAACAAAAGGAGTTACTTAATTTTTCTTCATCTAATTACCGTTTTATGCTGTTCTGTGGCATGAAACTTTCCAAGTCATTGTGCCAGAATTAACATCTTTCTCACTGCCAGTTTTGCCTTAACAGTTATAACAAAACAAAGTGGGCTTTGTGAAGGCCCAGGTTACCCTTAAAACACTGGGTTTTGATGCAAGAAGCATCARGAATGGTGTCTTTCACTGTAAGGTGTGTCTTTCCCCGTCTGAGATAGGAATTACAATAGGTGAAACTGCACAGTGAAACCATATATTAATGGTTTCATGTCATGTATATTTAGCAATTTAATCCAACACTGGGGTGCCCTGCACAGGAAGGACATGGACCTGTTGGGGCAAATCTAGAGGAGTCCACCAAGTAGAAAGAGAGGTAGAGAACTTCTCTATGGGGRAAGGCTGAGAGAATTGAGTCCTTCCAATACAAACCATTCTATGATTCTATGAGTCAATGAATTTTCTCTRCTTATTTGAAAGATATTTGCTCTGAACTCAAAAGAAAATATCATTAAAAGAGAAAAAAAATGTTTTGGTCCATGTTTTGTTGAGTTTTTTTAAACTTCAATATGTATTTTTAATTATCTGTGTTGGAACAATCATAAAGCTATTCCTGATTGTGGATTTCAGTTTTAATAAATAAAAGGATTTTTTTGTCATGGCTTCTTGCAAACACCACCATTTACCAAAGTATTTTATTAAAAATATGGGTGTGAAAATTAATGGGAAGCAGGTTCAAAGGCAGGGGATGGGTGGGTGGWAGACCTTTTTTGAAAAAGAAAAAAAAAGAGAGAATTAGTTTTCACATTCCAGCTAGAAGTTTTCCAGAGGGTATGGCATTTTYCAGGATTGTTCCAATTGCTCTAATGATCTGGTTGCCTTATCCAGTTCTAGGATTTCTGACTGGGCTCATGTGCCTATTTTCAATCTTGAATTTCTTCACTGGGGTTCCTCCTTGGGAATTCTGTTAAGAGTGTAGGAGGTAAATCACACAGGAACCACAAATGCTCTGCGTAAAGGAAGCCCTGTGACATTTAAAATGCCTCTCCTGAGTCATGGTATCTTCCCCAAGTAAGGAGAAAGGGCATTGCTCTTCCCTATTTTTTTTCGTCTGGGAGTTTGGAGTCATTAATTTTGGAATAATAGGGAAAAGGAAGGTCTGGATGTTGCTGGGATATTTGTTTGGCTGCCACTTCTCTGTGATCCATGGGATCAGATCAGGGATATTTTGGTGTCTGAAGTGTAGGGTCATTTCAAAAATGCTTGAAATTTTAGCCACATGTTTCAGCATCCAACAACCTCTGGAAATTCCCAGAAAGGCATGTAATGAGAAAAAGACATCATCTAAACACTACTGACTTCAGTAGATTAAATTTCATTATGTTCATTTTAGTTAAATTAATTCCTTTGTAGATGTTCTCATATCCCTGTCCTGGTCAAAGGGATTTATTGACTGAGGAAAGAAGCATTGATAATCTCATGGCAAGAATATACTTTTGAAAACTTGCTGATATGTTTTCTCAAAGGGAATTATGGGGAGATTCACCTGTTTGGGAAGAGGGATGGGGGATGGGGGACATAAACTCTTAATGGTCATAGCTGATACTTCTGAAATAATGTTATGTCCAGTCTGTTCTTTGGGCACAATATTTTTTTCCCTGACATCACAAATTTTTTTCAAAAAATTTGCATCAAAAAAGAAAAAGAACAAGTGTTTTCTGCTGGTCTAGGCAATTTACTGTGCCAGAAGCTAATGAGACATGAATAAGGCCAGAAATGCGCATCCTTTCTTTAAACTTTCCACCTTATAGCTGCTTCTGATTTTTCTTCAGATATCAGCAYAAGTTTGCTGTGCTGTCAAAGCCTGTGTAGGATCACATGGCTCAACACCAGCAAAAATCCCTTATTTCTTTCCTGTCTTTATTCTGGTCTAAATGGACRGCTCTGTGTCTGAAAAATAAACTACTCTTTCCATAATAGCAATAAAACCTTTTCTGGTTTCCCTTCCCATCTTGTGATGACATATTAAGAGAACAAACAAAATCCAAGCTCACAAAACTCAGGACTAGCATCTACTTTTTRGATGTGATATATTTATTCATTTATTTKGTTGGTTTTTTGCAGTATATTTCCTTAATCATCAACCAGACCATTGGATTTCTCCCAACAAAYGAGAAAAAATGTATTTAAACAGTCAATTTCCCTGCTCTGACACACTGCAGGAGAGTTCAGTGATTAGGGAGGGACAGGAAAAGGTGGTCAGGTAAGAAAGGGAAAAAGCAAGAATCCTTTTGGAGCAGCTCATGTTTATATCATTTGTGAAATYAGGATCGATGAGCAGGTCCAAAAACAAAACCAATTCCACCGAGTAGCTAAATTTACATGCTTGTGGAAAATATTCTAAATGCATTTTGGTGAGGAAAAAAAATCTTTATAAATGGGAGAATTAAAAAGGAAAATGTACTTGTCTTTTAAGTTAGCAGCACAACTCATTTTTTCCTGCTCAAAAATTTCTAGAAAGTCTAAATTTAGCATTTCAAGTCTGAATGCATGAAACAACCTCACATATTTGGCTACACATACTCATGTAAAACTCTAACACGTCCATGGATGTGCATCCATTCATTTTATTTATTGTTACTYAGCCTTACATTTGGAAAAGAATCATAAATTCACTAAGGTTGGAAAAGACTTCTAAGATCATCAAGTCCAACCTTCATATAAAGTACATAAAACTATAAAAGCATTTTAGGACCAAAAGAGTGAAGCTTAATCTTCTCCTCACCCTGGAACATGGGGAGSTGTTTTCTGTACTAAGAGTAGTTTTGCTATCAACAGGATGCAGTATTTCCATAAAAATAAATTWAAAACAAGTTCCTGTAGTGATGGGATAAACTCAGACCAGAACAGCTCCTTATTCTCTTGGTATCCATAGCTGTAATTCACAGAGTTTATGATAATGGTAAATTACATGAATTAAAATGGATAAAATAAATACTGGAAGTGTGGAGAGGCCCTCTCAAAATCGTGAACTGATAATAGTGATTAACTGTATTAAATTGTATTGGACTCAGTTAAAAACAGATTTCTGGCTGTGCTGTATTGAACTGGCAGCTGTAGAACACTTGCACTGGATTTTTTGTCTTCAAAAGAATTTATCTTAGCAAAAGCTGTCCACATTCAAAATTTTATGTCAGGAATATTGTCTTTTATTTCACTGCAATGTACATGTGGAAAGAGGAAGCACAACTGAAGGCTATTTTTGATCTCACCCACATTATTGGGATCAGGCTTGAGTTTTCACTTTCCCCAGGGAGATGGTTGAACTCCAGCCTRGTAGGACTGTCAGCTCATTCTTGTGTATTCCTCATTCAATATCTGCCATTCAATATTGCCTGGAACCACTGGAAATTATATGGGGAAGACCAAACTTGTGCTAAATGTCAGGTCATCATCTTTGCTTTATATTGAAAGTGGAAACAAACCAACCACCTGCTCCTCACTCAGAGCAAGCCTGGGCAAGGGAAACCACAGAATCGTGGAATCATTTAGGCTGGAAAAGGCCTCTAAGGTCATCAGGTTCAACTGTTAAACTTGCACTGCCAAGGCCACCACTAAGCCATGTCCACACGCCTTTTAAACGCCTCCAGGGATGGTGATTCCACATCTTCCCTGGGCMCTCTGGGCCTAACAACTCTTTTCACGAAGAATTTCTTTCTAATAATCAGCTAAAATTTCCACTGGTACAACTTGGGGACGTTTCTTTTGTCCAACATCCACTTGTCTAAAATCTCCTGTCAGGGGTTGTAGAGAGTGAGAAGGTCCCCCCTGAGCCTSCTTTTCTCCAGGCTGAGCTCCCTCAGCTGCTCCTCCTCAGACCTGTGCTCCAGAGCCTTCCCCAGCTCCGTTCCCTTCCCTGGACACGCTCCAGCCCCTCAATGTCTTTCTTGTCATGRGGAGCCCAGAACTGAGCCCAGGATTGGGGGTATGGCCTCAGCAGTGCCCAGCACATGGGGACAATCAAAGCGATGTCCTACAGCCACTGCAGAAGTGGTGTCAGCTCCCTGAGCTTGTGGTCGGCATGGCTGTGCTTCAGGGAGCTGCTGGAGTTTTCGCTGTAACAGCATTGCCACCTAGTGCTCCTGCCGTACAGTTCAGCCAGGGCCCTGGAAACGATGTGTTTTAGCAACTAAGCAAGTACAAAACAAGTTTGTCTAAAAGGGTTCTTATATTTTAAAGTAGTGGACAGGCTGCAAGAAATACAGTGGGGTTTGGGGGGGATCCAGCTTGGTTAAAGTGTGTGTAAAGTGCTCCCAAGAGATGAGAAACTGATGCAATAACTTCTGAAAAAAAACCCTGGAGTTCATCATATTGAAATCTATCTGCTCTAAAGCTAKACATAAAATCCAAGCTGGTCATCTTACTCCTTCTGTAAATAGAGAAAGAACAAAATATATCTAACATACATGACAATTTATTTATTAAAATCTTGATTTATTAATAAACAAGTGTTTGTTGATGAGCATGTGTCTATAAATATTTATTGTAATAAAYACAATAAACATCCTTTCTGTGTTTTCATTCTCTCTGCTAATTGTCCAAGGAGCCACGGGGACTCTGAATGGATGCCTGGCTTACAGGTGGGTATTTTGGGTGAGTGTAATTCTACACTCAAAGTGTAGATTACAGCAAAGCTAGGAAAAGAATCAGAATCCTTATAACCGTGTATTTTAGACAGTCTAACACCTCTCCTGTACAACAAACTTTTAGTGAGAGTGCAGGAACACTCCACTACTGAAATAAATCAAAGCTTGCTTATTTTTGTAGTGATGTGTGAGGTGTAGTTTCACACTGCCTTTTGAGGAATTTGGGGTTTTGAACATTTTAAATTGGATCCCAGTAACTATGCTACTATAAAGAGAGAAAAGATACCTGCAGGGGAGAGATAGGATTTTATTCCCAAAAGAAAACAACATAAGAACATCTATTCTAGAGAGTCTTGGGGACAAGGTTAAAAGTTTTGCTCACTGTAACTGTGTTGATTTGAGTTTTTGCCAAGTGAAATCACTGCCTTTCCTGCATATTTCCAGCTCCACTGCAGGAGGGAGATTCCTGGCAGGAAAGATGTGGAGATGAGATTGAAATGGACTGGCTACAACCCGTGGTCTTGAATTGTTCCTATGCAGAAAGATTTCAAAAGTCACTTAAATCACCTGTACATTTTTATACAAGATCTAATTTTGGGCACTGTCACATTGTTTTCATAGACTCACAGAATTTTTTTAGGGTAGAAAAAGACCAGTAAGGTCATCAAGTCCAACTGGTAATCTAACATTGACAAACACTGCCAAGGCCACCACTGAACCGTGTCCCTGAGTGTCACACTTTTTAAATCCCTYTAGAGGCAGTAACTCCACCACTGCCCTGGGCAGCCTGTCCCAACGCTTGGCACCATTTTAGTGAAGTCTCAGGTGGGCTTTAACCAAAGACAAGGTGCTTTAGCTGAAGTTATAYTGGTCTACAAAGGCTCTGAGAGCACATAGGCATCTGGTGCTAAAAAATAGAACACCACATCTTATTGTCTCATTGGTACTAAGCTGGGAACAACATTTTGAGGAATATCTCTACTACAAACTTTAAGTAAAATATAATCATCTTCCCCTTGTGTATGCTTTCTCACTGAACAATTATATTAATTGCAACACCAGCGTGGATGTATTAAATAACTCTCTTGGACTGGTTACCCTTACTGCTGTCAGTTATTCTAATAAAAAAAAAACGCACAGAACTGTGTTTCTTGCTTCTCTGAGGCAAGATGTGTCYGTACAATGATAGAAAACACAAGTCATTAGAGTTCTGGTTTGAAATCTCCTGTAAATGTTGTTCCATCAAAACCTCTACCAACTTGGATTTGGATGAATCCAAATGCAGCTCTATCTGTCAACATGAGATTTCAGGATTACTCTATTGGCAGTGCCCAARTTGCATGGGCACAGTTCAGATAGGAGCTGCCTGGCTCAATAATCCATGGAGACAAAAGTCCTGATATTTGTGATGCTTTACAGCGACACGCTCAGCATCCTACAGCTGTATCTGCAAACTTAAAGAGTTTAGCAAATCAGCAAATTTTCCTTCTGGGCCTTCTTGTTCTTGAACCAGAGGAGTATTCCTCTGTGCCTCAGCTGTCATCACATRCTTGACAGATTTTGGAATGGGATGTAACAAGGTGTCCAAAACCATCGGAGACAGATTTTGGTCCTGTACTGAAATATACAGTAAGCAGCAACTTGGTGTCTTCAGAAAGCATCATGTGCCTTGGAAAATTGGCAAGGGGAGCTTCCACCTCCATACATGACTTTGTAGATACTTATAGAAGGAGTTTCTACTCCTTTTAATGCTTTTACAATGTGTTTTCCTTTCTTTTAAAAGTAAGAAGTGTAATTGCACAGAGACTAACCCCTGGTAAAATGTGACTTCTGAAATACCTCTGGTGTTCTAAAATTTATCATTATAATTATTATGCTTATCTGATATTGGTTCTCTCTGTCATATGGAGGTGATCTTTGTTATTATAYCATAACCTCCATTTGTGTAAATGACAGATGAACAAAGCTTTGTTTTTCAGATGAGCTTGGAAAAATCTGTGTTTAAAGCAAAACTGGAGCAAAACAGGTACTTTCCTGTACCTTGCATTCAGAGTATACAGAGTAGGCTCTATCTCAACCAATCTTTGATACTCAGATTTGAATATTAAGGAAATGTAGAGAAGGTATCAGGATGGGGTTCATCACTGCTAAATGAAGGGATTTATTTCCAAGGCATGGCAGGGAGTTGRAACTACACAATCTTTAGGGTAGATTCCAATCCAATCCAAACTGTTCAATAATTCCAATCCAAACTGTTCTATAATTCTCTGATTCTCTAAATGCTGGAAATGTAACAAGGTCAGTCCCACTCGGAGCAGGTATTTCTGTAAATGRCTTCCTGCAAAGTAAGGTAAGGATGAGCTCATCCAATTTATTTCCCAGTGTCATTCTGAGACTCAAGACCACATTCAAACCATTTTCTGATCTCAGAGTGATGACTAAAAATTCCTTCATGTCAATATGCTGATTGTCCATGAACTTCAGTCCCCTCAGTCCTGGTAGCAWGAGGCTGTTCAGAAGGAAGAGGTCAGGCACAATGACAGTGACCATTAACAATTGTGTCCTCATTTCACAGAATCGAATGAATAACCTGAATTAAACTGTTACAGTTCAAGMCAAAAGTGGAAGTGCTAGAATACCGGTATATGGTAGGTCTTGCTAAACTAAGAAAGAAGACATGAAAATCTTAATCAGAGCAGTTCAAAATGTTGCCTTTTTAYAGTAGATTCACTGAGAATATTTTTGTGTAGATGCAATATTTGCAGAAATGCCTTAACCATCAGAAAAAGGCTAAAGAAAATTCCAAGCTGTCAGTCCCATCATCCAAAATAGTTGCTTTATCACAGTCACCAAACAAAGAGTTCTCAGGACTGTCAGCAGTGAGGTCTCATGTGCAGAAGTGTGGTCTGTRGGGTACAAGAGATTTGGGTTATCCATCATTTGGGGTGCCACTGGAATGACTTTACCACATAAAATGAGGTGCACTTCTCCACAGGGAAGAGCAGAAACCAAACCCATTGGAATGAATTTTAAATTGRTATTTTACTGAAGCTGGTAAACAGTAGGGTTCCTCCAAGATCCCTAATTCCCAAATTAAGAAGCACAACAGACTGTCATTATGCAAACCTGCTTAAATTCAAGTCCAAATGAGTAAGTGACTAAACAAAATAAAGCAAATCTTAGCTTTGACTGCAAATAACATATTTACAAATGTAATGTTGAAAAATAAAAGTAAAATAAAAGTCATATTGGATCAATAAGAACAAAACAAAGTTGAATTTTTTCCTTCTTGTTTTTAAATTTTGTGGGGAAAAAAAAAAAACTTGTTTGGGAGTTTAGGACTGGAAGACAAAATATTGCACATTGTAAGGCCAAGTGAAATATGCTGATATTTAAGAACAAAAAATCACTGTACTGGATCAGACCAATATCCTGTCTCCAGTAGGAGCCAAAAATTAATATCTATGTACAATATTTCTTCAGAATTTTCTCCTAGACTGCAATAACTTACAGCTCAGGGGTTTCATGAGAATCCTGCTTTTTACATAACACCATGAACTTCTTGTCTACAAAGCTGTATGGGCAACACTTGAAATTATCAGAAGATTAAGCCCTTGCAATATCTGATATCAGTGTTTGGAAAGAGGGAATTCCATGGGCTGGCTGCTTGTTCTATGAKGAAAGACTTTATCTTAGCTTGTTTTAAATCTCCGATCTGTTCTTTCAYTGGATACACCTCCCTGTTGCACCAAGACCATGACCAGTGCAGTCCTTCTCCAGTGTATCCATTTTTACTGAATTAAAAGARAAACATTCCCGAACATACATAGTTTGCTGAATAAGTGTGACTTGTTTCTTGCTGTGAAATGGAAAAAAGGAAAACGCTTTTGTCAAAACCACTCTTCTCTCCAGCGGCTGGAAGATACATGAGACTGGGCACCCCTATAGCCACCACTGCTCTTGTGTGTAGAGGGGAACATTTTTGAACAGAAATCCCCACKGTGAGCTGAAAACTGCTTTGGCATYACAGCAGATAGAAAGTAAAATTCTGGTCATGGCAGCTGTTGCTGGATGGGAAAATAAAATAAGGTTTTTTTTTAAAAAAAACCCTATCTCTGACATCACTTTATGGGCAATGATGCCAAAGTAGGGAAAAATCTGCCTCTGTGACTGAAGTCTTCCTGCATATTTCCTCTGGCTTTSCCTGAGGTCTCTGATTTCCTTTCAAATGTCACTGTTTTTATTGTGGTTACAATTGGTGTTGCATTTCTTATCTGAACCTAAATGATCTTATTTCCCTAGCATTGATGTGCTTCCCAGCTCAGAATTGGTAGATGATAACATGCAAAAATAATGGAAAGTTCTTGAGACATTTTTATCTCCTAGCCATTAAAGACCTTTGTGCCAGGTCACACATATGCACACACACCCCTGAGAGTCCTAAATAAGATCTCTAAATTTCAGAACCACAGAATCACAGAATGGTTTGTGTTTGGAGAAACCTTAAAGGTCATCCACTTCCATCCCCTGCCATGGGCAGAGACACTTTCCATGATCCCAGGTTGCTCCAAGCCCCATCCAACCTCACCTTGGACACTTCYAGGGATGGGSCAGCCACAACTTCTGTGAAACCACAGCACAGTGAAACCTGTGCCAGGGTCCCTCAGCACCCTCACAGGGAAGAATTTCTTCCKAATATCTAACCTAAGTCTCTCCTCTTTTAATTCAAAACCATTCCCCCTCATCCTTGTCTTTTCTGAAGCATGTATTTTCTCACCAATCTGCATTCAGATATCAATGATTAGATTGAGGTAAGAAGATGAGAACCTCCTGTGAGCATCAGTGTTGATCCTTGTTCATTTTGAGGAGCAAGGAATACTCAGAAAGAAATTAGCTTCTTGGTTTGCAGATCTCTGCTGGATGGATTTAAACTTAATTTAGAAGGTATTAATTAAGTTCTGTTGAACATTCTATATAAACAGAGACATTTATTCCAGACTTGCAGAGTTTAGGAGGGCAAACCAACATTKTTTTGGTCTGATTTCTAGTAGGTACTGTCTCCCAGGACCTCTGTGGCTCCTGGCCACTGTGTGGATGTGGGCTTTGGTGGTGCTACCCCACAGGTGAGAGCAGGGCAGCGGAGGAGGTGCAGAAGAGCAAACTCCCACGTGGCCATGGATCTCCTCTGTGTTCAGAACATCCTAAAGGCTCAGCCCCAGTGTTGACTAAAACCATCAGCAAGGAACTCTGTCATGTGAATTTACACAAAGCATATTTCTTGGGTCAGGCACGAAATCAAAATTCCTTTAAGGAAGACAAGACTTTAAACACTTGCTGTTGGGGAAAAAAAATAAATCTCCAAAGGCCTTATCTCACACATGATACAGTCACAAACATCTGCTTCCGTTTCAGTTTTTCCTTCTGTTAAAAACTAAAGAGAGTGTTTCCAGATCCCTGGAGCAGCTGTCCCTTTTAAGCCACATACACAGCAATATGACACTCACTGTTGGCCTGTGGATGGGAAAATGCTGTATTTATCAAAACAGACACTTTTTATCTCTTATTTTTGGACAATCGTAAGGTAAAGAAACAGAATTCTATTACCAGATTTTTTCATACAGTATTTTGAATTCTGAATTAGAAACTGGCAAGTGTATCTGGTGTATTTCAGGAGTCTGATCGACAGAAAATGTGAGATGCAAATTCAACTAAAGCCTACAGTTTAATCCTCATTAAGGGACTCATTGGTGTCCACTTTATCAGAATAATGAGATAGAAAACAAGAGTCCTGAGGGAGGCCTTAATTAGGAGTTTTGGCAGGTCTGTTAGAATGAGTGTATGATGACTGATTCAGGGAGTTTGCTGTCACTGCATTTTCCTGCTAATATGCTTTTGCAAATATACCTTACATTCCTATGCCTTAAAATGCATTTGGGATCTAGTTCAAGTAGCTCTCCTCATTCTGTGGTTTTTCAAATAATTTCTCCAAATTCCTGCAGACCTCCAGTCCCCCTGTCCAGTCACACATTAGGACACAGGCTGTACTTGCAGGGCTCCTTACAAATTGTTATGTGTTGATGGCCAGTGGGGGAGGCAGTTTGAATCTTGCAAAACTAATTGAAGAAAATCTAAGGCAAAAGCAGAGGAAAAAAAAAGTTTCTGCTTAGGACTCAAATATTCTGTTCAAGCAGGGGCAAATAATTTATTCTCTTTCTGCCTCTGATCACTGCCTAGAAACAGGAACAGAATATTATTTGCTTGCTTGCGTTACTTTTCTTATTATTGTTTCCTCTTTTAACCCTCCACAGACAAAACCTTCTTTTTATTGTGCGTGCACAGACCTCAAACTCTCCAATGCTGATTGTGGCTATCAGCTGCTCCTGCAGCAAATCCTCACCACAGCACATTCCTGTAGGACTGAACACATCTCCCTTCTCTGCTTTCTCCAYAGCTCAAGCACTACCTGGCGCCAGACTTGGCTGCTACTTTGGCCAATTAAATGTTATTTCATGGACAGGTGAATCTCCAGAAGCTGAATGACTCTGCAGAGCTCTGATCCAGAAGCAGGGAAGGGTTTTCAATACATCAGACAATCAGTGGGTCAGGAATGCCCCAGGCTTCAGCTGCTGGAGTCTGGGGCAGGTACTGGAGAAATACCAGCCTTGTTCTGGCTTTCTCATGACTCTTCTACTACCCAGCAGCAGGCTTTCCRACTATATTTCCAGACTTTTGGTCTGACTATAAAAGTAATAAATTAAGTTTAATCTGTTACGGTTATACTAGCAATTACATTTAATAACAATTTATTACTCTACTATAATTCTATGGCTATAAAACTAGCCAGAGACTTCTCCCTGATGCAAGACAGAGTTCACATCCACACAGAGCAGCTTTCTCACCCTCCACAGCCATCAACTGCACTTGAATTTTCTACCAGCCACGATTCCTGTGTGCAAACCCCAAGATGCTCTGGGGTTGTTGCTGTTTAGAATGGGCCAAAAATGAGTGGAGGAATCATTCCAGCAATGGACAGGAATCATTCCAGCAATTTTACCACAGGCAATGCTTGAGCCTGGAACTGGTTCTGCCTTAGGAGCACAGCTGCTCCTGAAAACTTTCCTCATGAAACTTCTTTGACATCCATGGTTGCAACTGCCCCTCTTGCTGTACTGTAATCAAAGTGCTCCAGCAAAGTTGTTTTCTTTTAMAATACAAAATTCATAAGGAAACTGAGAAAACTCGAGCAACTGGTTGAAAAGCTAGATTATAAAACACCTACTTCAGCATTTTTACTGTCACTAGACTAAAAATTATTGTTTCATTTCCTCTGTATAGATACATCTAGTACTTAGTACTTACTGTTGTGTATTGTTCTTCAAGTAAACAATAAAATGTGAGCAAAAAGTGAAAGAAGTTCACACAATATTTAATCTTTACTTTTAAAATGTGTAGGATTGTATTGCAGTTCTACTCTTGACTTTTGGACTACTGTCATGTTTACAGCACCAATAACCTTCAGAGAATTGGTTTCTGGAGAAGACAGAGGAATATGATTGRCATAATTTGGCTATCATTGTCCTAGGGGAAAAAGTGCCCTAACTTAGAAGAGGGTCTGTTGAAATATTTACCATAAGAATGTAGAGAAAATTGAGTTATTTCATTGCAGATGCTTGGTATGGAACAGCCAAAGAGACCCAACCCAATACAGACATTTCCTTTACGGCAGAATTTTTATCCTGAACAAAAATRGAGAGAGATTTTCAAAACTCAAAAACATTTTGCCTGGGGAGACTCCTGCTGTTCTTTAGACATCTGTGGGTTGCTCAGGACCCAAAGAGGCATCTGGAAGAGCGGAAAGTGGTTCCATTGGGATCAGGTGACCAAGAGTTTATGCAACCACAAGCAAGGATTGGACCTTCTACCTCCACCTCCTATAAAGGTTTCTGCATGTAGAAAAATTTCCAGCCATTAACTCTGTTATTCATAGTGGAAATATTAAAAAAAAAAAAAAGAAAAAAAAGGTAAAAATCCAGCAGTGAATTTTTCCAGGGGAGGTTTATTGGATAGTACAAAAAAATTATTCATAGAAACAGTGGTCAAGCATTGGAAGAGAATGTCCAGGGAAGTGGTGGAATCCCCATTCYCAGAGGAATTTGAAAGATCTGCAGATGGAGAGTTGGAGGCATGGTTTAGTGGTTGGCTTGGCTGGAGGAACCATTGCACCCAATGATTTTAGAGGTCTTTTCCAACCTTAATGATTCCGTGATTCCCAATTCACAGCAATAATTACTCCATGGTTGAAAAAAAAACCAAAACAACAGGAACATATTTTGGGATTTTGTTTTGGTAGCCTTAATACTTCAGCAGAATTAATCCCTTTTTAAGATAACATAGCATGTCTTGCTCTCTGGATAGGAGATGGCGGAGGGGGGGGGAGGGGGGTTCCAGTCCTGGCCAGGAACAGGAAATACTGGATTATCAATCCCAATTTGCAAAGCAGTGCTTTGGAYGAGGACATTGCATAAGGCCTCTGGATAGGCATCCTGAATGTTTTTTCCTTGAAATTAAAAAGTTTGAAATAGCAAACAAAGACAACAAGGATGTCCCACTTTTCTGGCAAGGCTCCWGTTTGATAATTACAATTTCACCTTTACACATTCCCTGGGCAATTTTAATTGCAAAATCTTACATGCGTATCCCCCTTGAATTCATGGGGCATTGCTCAGTTGTGATTCACGTTTGCCAAACTGACTCCCAAAATAAAGTGAATTTTTCTGGCAGAGCAGAAAAATGTACTAAGGTTCTTTAACTTTGAAATTCTATACACTGGAAAATGCTGTGTTTGCATGTGCCCCCTTCAGGAAAAGATTTTTGGATGATCTTAGATCATAGGAAGGCTTTATGTCTTGTAAGACATTTATATCAGCTTAATAATTTCAAACTGAGGTGTAGCTTTTATAGAAATACCCTGTTGCTATGATGGGTAATATAAGTCTCTATTAAAATCCATCAAAATAATTTATAATTCCATATGTTATTTTTCTTATTATTTATAGCTCTGAATGAAAAAACCAATTTTTTTTCCGATGTCAACTTGCCTTACATTAATTCCAAGCAGTGTCATGAACTTTTTTCTGGGAGGCAGAAGATTCTTATGGTTCCTGATATGGCTCTGTGCATGTGAAATAAAAATTCAGGGCTGTCACTCTTTAGCCTTGGAGATGCATTAAAAGAGATGGAACTCCTTAAGTTTTCCAACACAAGGGTTTCAGTGCTGGCAGTAGCTTTCCACATGATTTTCAGTTTTCCAACATCCTTTTCTAATGTCCAGAGATCCAAACTCAATAAAGTATTGATCTCCCCAGTGGTCTGCTTGGAGACAAATTCACTGCTATTCATTACTGACCCTATGTTACATACGTAAGAACATTATTAATTCTCAGCCCTTCTGATTTTTTTTGCTAGCAGATGATGAACCAAATCTTCAAACAGAGCTTTCATGTTTAGAAGTATGACTTTTCTTCTAGTATTATTATTTTTAGTACCATTTAATTATTGTTACTTAATTTTGTATCATTACTTACTATTTATTACATCTAATAAAACAGTATTAATTAGRAACCAAACATTTTAAACACATTGATGCTGAATAGGCATGTTTGACTAAATATTTCAAGTCACTGTACTTGCAACAGCCAAGTTATTTTACCTCTAAACAATTCACAGAATTCTTTATGGTGTATCTTTTCTTTCCACTCAGGAACTTGCTGGAATTGTGGTTCTGCTTGCTTACAGATTTGAGGATTTATTKGTTTATTTGGTACTCCTGGGCATGCAGCAGGTAGTTAGTCAACTGTAACAGCTCCTGAATCCCAGCTGTGCCTACCTAAGCACATTGAAACCTGAGAACATTGGATCTGCTGCAGACATTTATCCCAAAAATCCCTTATCAGAAATCCCTGCGCTGCGCTGCACCTCTGAAAAACACTGTTTGTGGCAGAAGAGTTTTATTCAGACCAAAGTAGTTTTCCTCTGCCCTACAAGCCACCTCTTGACATCAGCAGTTTCTCTCCCTCTTTAAGCATCCCCAATTGAGGGACAATATCGATAAGGTTATGGAAAATCAAGTGTGGAATCACCCAGACATTTCAGATTTCCTGGAGGGTTTCCAGCAATGCTCTGCCTGTCTGCACCACATTTGACTCCATGGTACCTGCACACCAAGCTGAGTCAGAGGGGCTGGAGTTGCTGATGTTTTTTATCTCTGAGAAAATACACTGTAGATGATTTCAGAATTGCCTCAGGGTCTTATTCGTGAGGTTTTAGTGCRCATCGGTTACAAGGGGAAAACAGTATTAACTAGAAACCAAACAGAAAATAACTAAACTGGGTCATTCCACAGCCAGTTATTAGAAGGGCTTTCTAATCTCTCAAAGGCTTTCCTATTTCTGTCCAGACACTGGTTTTATAAAGTGTCCCTTTGGAGAGACAGCTTGCATCTTCATTTTCCACTCCTGTCTTTCACACTTGTGTGGAAACCTTTGCAGTCATTAATCACCAGTTTGCAGCAAAACAAGCAGAACCTCTGAACCTGTCTCACACCAGAGTGCCATTAAGAAAAACAATTTGCCATTTAACTCAGTATTGTTCACATGTGAAGTTTATCTCTCCTAATGAGACATTGTTCTCCATGGGTATTTTTTTCCCCCTATTTCATTATTACAGCTCCCTTTAGGCAGGTTTCCCTTGAGTTTTAATTATGAAAGCAACACCTGTTTTCAATGCCACTGCTGGAGTTTTCATCTGCTCCAGAGAAAGCATTTCCCTCCCTGTTATCTCCAATGTCTTCCACTCTCCRCATTGATTTCCCAGAAAATGCTTTATCGATTTTATCCTGGCATTTCAGTGAATGCCTCATCTTCCTCATTCTTCCTGCTTCTGAATTTTAGAAAGAGCTACTTACCTTTGCTCTCTCCGGGCTCCCARTTAGGGAATACTTGTGATTTTCCTTTTGGGTTTTAAACCCCTCTGTGATCAGACCTTTTGCTGCTGTGCCCAGTGATTTTTGAACCTGCTCTCCAGGCCACGAGAGAAATGGAAGGATTTTTTTTTCCAYGGTCTTCAGTCAAACCTTAAGATATATTGCAATTTTCTAACATTTGTTCTGCTTTTAAGCTTGATTTTATGAGTWGTTTTCATCCTTCACATCTATGTTGGTTTGGATTAAAGAGCCTGGTGTTGTATCATGTTCAGTACATCCATTTAATCATTAAATTATGCTGATGTTGGCTTCAAAATCTTGGGCAAAATTTTTCTCCTAAATTATTCTGACTGTATTTGAAGTGTTATGTTAGTCTTCTATTATACTGGAAATAATAAATAGTGGTGAATAATAAAGCAGTTTTCACCTTCACTGTCTTCTGCCTTTAATTCATATATAATCTTTCATCCCTGCTGAGGGGCAAATAACGCAAAAATAATAATTTTCACTATGTATTAATAATAACAGTAATAATAAAGCAGTTCCCATGTACCAACTTACATTGAAAGAACAAAGTAAGTTAGTTTGAACACTAGAACACTGCTAGGCTTATAAAATATTACTCTAAGAAGCTGGACAGACCTGAGTACAAAAAAACAAGACTTATACAGAAATTTCTGGATTTTCTTTAAAGAAATAGCAGCCACTGTGTCAGAGCCAAGCAATATCCTGATTTACAGATCTGGATAAAGCAAAGAACTGGTAAGGTTGATTTCCCAAAGCACAGCCATGTGTACAGGGAGCTTGGGATCTATTTTGTCCAGCACTAACCTAAAGAGCAATGACTACTTTAAACCAGAGGTTCAGCTTCCTCCTAGATCTTATAAAAATAAATAATCAAAATATCAAGACACTTGCCCTTAGAAAAGGATGGATCGTCCCCAGATCCACTTTCTCAATCTGACATCAGAAGAATCAAACTTAGACTGAAAGTTCAAGTTTTTTAGTCTGGGAAAGTTATTTTCCACCATAAATCTTATTAACAAAAGTGGTTTCAGGTGTCATACTCATGTTCCAAACGAGATCACTCAGCCTGGCACAATAAAATCATCTGTGAAATGTTAATGGAACACAAATTTTCACCCCTCCTCCCATGCCTCATTTAACGATTGTGTTATTTCCCAGTTAATTCCCTGTCCTCCCACTCTCAGAAATCAAAATATAAATAAACAAATTAATTTTTAAAAAATTAATTAATTAATTAAATMTTGTTTTATAAATAAAASAAGAAGCTCAAGMAAACAATGTTAGCAACATTTTCTTTGGCCATTTTTATGGTGTTTCCAGATGAAAAAGTTTAAAATTATGCYATGTCTGTTTGTTTTTTTCTTTTCTAGTAATGGTAAGTCAAGCCAATTTAATTTTCACTGTGGATGTTTTGGATCAGTGTTACCTCACTGATAGAAATAAWTTCCATAAACATTTCTGATTAAAAATAAGCAAGTGATTGAAATTAATCTACTCTTAGATTAAAAGTAAATTGTTATAAATAGGTAGATATGCATTGGAARAATGTTATCATAGAAAATTTTCATTAACATCCTTCCTTCCCTCTTCTTCACCTTCTCATATTCCTTCAAGATCTTGTTTTTCTTGAAATACATACAAATTTCTTTTAGACAGAWCTTTAATTTTGGGTTTATTTGCAAAAAAATCTTCCCTTTGAATGTATGCATGTGCAAATTTGTGAATGTATATATCTACATATATCTATATATACACCACAATTTCTGKGACAAGCTAAAAAAAGCTTTGGTTTAATTAGATCTCCATGTCATTAAAATATTCTGCTCCTCAAAATGATGGGTAATTTTTTTTGTGTTCTTATTTTGAAGACTGAGAGGAATAAAGGTGAGCTTAAATAAGAGGAATTCTCATGAACAGCTCCTATACAAAATTCAGAGATCATATTTTAAAATAAGTAATGGAGAAAAATAAGTCTAAAGGAGAACAGCATATTTAAATAATCTCCAAAACACAGAATTAGCAGACATTTCAGTTTGTTTGGAAATACTGTGTCCTAAGTCTTCTTTGCCGTTCCAATTGCAGATGGAAATTTCCGTTTAGAGATGGTCATGAGCAGCATCTTTGTATCTTCCCTGCCACTTGAAAGAAATGTGGCAAATTCCCATCAAAGGATATGAATATAGATTTAAGCCTGCATTCTGATTTTTGTCACAGCTTCTGAGGTCTTATATTCAGGTAAGCAGAAGCAGGATGAGGTTTTCCTCACCTACACAGGACTTCCTGAGCAGCCCATCACAATTCCTATGACAACGTGTTTCAGAATTGTCCCAGTTTTCCAAGTCCCATCACAGGTCAGCATGTTTCCCCTCCAAGGTGGAAAAATTAATTAGGTCCCCCAGCTTTTCTGCTTTGTGYTGTATTTAGCCTTCAGTGCTCCCAAGCAATGATATTTTTTGTGTAAATRTGTGCTATACTGGGGTTGTCACTAATACAGACGTAGTTCAATACTACTACAGCAAAAAAAGTCTGAGACTAAGGGTTTCAGGACAAAAAGAAGCCTTAATTACAGCAGAAAATTTAGGATACAGTGAAAAGGCAATGAGGAGTTGTAAAGGCCATCTATTGTGCTAAGTGTAATAGCAGATCATGTGGAAAAGGAGTTTGTGCAGCTGCATGATAAAAAAGGAGATGAAGSATCTCACAGTGGAGACTTGTTTTATGGGAAGGTTTTCAAGTTTTGGCATTAGGAGTAATTTTTTTTTTCCCCAGGGGGTTCACAATATGTCCTGTAGCCTGTGGTTCAGGCTCTTCCTAGAATCTAAAAAATGGGGATGTAGTAAAAAAAGAATTGAGATAGAAAGCAATACRGGGAGAAAATTTCCTAATCTTCCAGAAGTTCTACAAGCTCTGAGAAATTCACTATAAATTCACTTACTCTGTTATTAGGAATATGAACCTGGTGTAGTGGAAGGTGTCCCTGGTCATGGGAAGCAGTTGGAATGAGACCTTTAAGTTCCCTTCCAACCCAAACCATTCTGTGATTCTGTGATTCTATGAATAGTCTATATTGTTGCAGAGAAAACCCCACAGATTCCTATTTAACATGCATTCGCATAATCTGCTCTTTAACATGTTGCTAATTTGATTTGTATCTATCTTATTTTTTTATCTGAGAAAAAAAATCCTATTAAGGTCTGAACAATCCTATTAAGGACATTCCAATGGGGTTGCTTGGGTTTTTTGTTACATTGCAGCAAGAAAAAGGAAGGAATAACATCTTCAGCTCCCCATGATCCCAAYGATTCAGACGACTCACATGCACAAAGTCGTATCCCTTGAAGCACTGGCTTGAGGGAAACTTTGCTAAAACAACCAAACATTCATCAAGAGATAATTGCCAGCCCTGGATGAACGTGCAGAAGCCAAAGAAAGCTGAGGGACGTTTTATGTTGGCAAAGGCCATTACTCATCGGGTGGCAGTTGTAGCTTTGGAACTGCAAATGCTGCTGTGCTTTGTTAACTTTGGTATTCACAACAAAAAAATAAATCCACAAACAACACAGGAGTGTAACAAAAGCCCTGCTAATGTTTAAATTTTATAGTGAGATACAGCCACCAGGCACTAGCAGAGAAGAATATTTCTGATTGGCTACCAGCTGTTGGAGCTGCACAGATGAGCTGGAAAGCAGCAATTTACAAGCTATTTCATATTTAAAACTGTTAAGTCCTGTGCAAAACAATGTTTTCTTTCTGAGAAAAACAGCAGAAAAAAAATATCCCCAGAACAAAGGAAACAGTCACTAGAACAAATTCTCCCACCACAACAACAAAATTCAGATTTCTCTTTATTTTTTTAAAATACTTTATTTCTACAAATGAATTAATGTCATTTCTTTATGTTAAAAAAYAGACTTGTTCCTTAGAAACATTAATTACTGCCATGTCATGAAGTGTCACAGTTTAACTTGCAACTCATTTTTTAATCATTGCTGCATCAACAGAGCTATTTTAATACAAAGTATTCCAAAATTYCTGGATGCAGCTACGTAAATTGTGATTAACTAAGAAAGATTATGGTGCTTAAACTAGAATGGAAATAATAAATGTTTATTTCAGGAAAATGTAAAAGATTTGTGCAAAACCATTGCATTCTATATATAGTCCTTCATTTAACAGCTCTACAAACCTGCAAAAGTTGGTTCTTGTTGAAAACTGCCAGGCTACATACAATGAAATCTGGAGTAATAACACCAGAGAGCTGTCAGTCAGCCATCCATCCATCTAATTGGCTTCTTACCATCTTTCCATCATGTTTTTTTTATAACTGGTCGCCTCTGGCTAAAATGCAAATCATGAGGAAGAGCCGTCTAGAAAAAGCTGCTGCTTTCTTAATTATCTGTCAGAGTATGGACCAGTGGACCCTGGGCCGTGGAGTGGAGTTATGCTAAGCAGAAAGGCATCATGGGAATTGCAGTGACAGCTCATTTTCCTCCTGTGTTTTTTCGGCGTTCGAATGACAATGCAGAAATACGGGTTTTTCCCACACTTTCTCTGAACACCTGGGCCAATGCTCAGGGGAACACAAAGCCAAAACTGTCACATTTCCAGACATGGTCTTATTGCTGTCACTGTGACAGGATTGTTGACAAATGCCAGCAGTCATCTCAGCATCTTGGGAAATGTCTGCCGTGGTTGTGTCAACAGCCTGACAGAAATTGTTAATGTTTAAACTTCTTCCACTGACAGAATCCTGTCTTGCTGACAGTATTTGTCATATGAAACTCAATCTTTGTCAAACTTGCTTAAAAATTAACACTTCCTCCATTTCTTTTGCAGCTAACTGCCTGTGTGCTTTTTTTTCCCCTTCCTTAAGTAATAAGATTTCAACAAGGTAATATTCCACAGTCCACAATGAGTCCAAGAGCACAAGCACATTATGAACTTATGGCCAGCTTGTCCTTTTGACCTCTTCTACAATGATAATTATGCTTTTATTCCTTGCCCATTTTTTTGCCTTAGGAATCAAAGTTCTGAATTATTCAAGAGCCATAAAAATCCTATTTCTCAGTGTACAATGTGGAAAATCAATTAAACAGAGTTAGCTTAGCACTTATATAAAAATCAAGTTGCAAGTTTGTAGACATACATTAACTGAGTCCTTCTCCAACTTTGGTCTTGAAGGTCAGTCCAATTGGACAGAGAATCAGGTGCAGTTAAGTTGTACCTGAGCACCTTATTCCAGCTCTACATCTGAAAGTTCACGAACACAGAATCACAAAATGGCTTGGGTTGGAAGGGACCTAAAAAATAATCCAGTTCCAACCCCCTGCCATGGGCAAGGATTTTTCCCACTGGATCTGATTCCTCAGAGCCCCATCCRAGCTGGCCTAGGATGAATATAGGTTTGTACCAATGAAAAGACAAGCCACATGCTTAAGAAAGAAAATTTGAAGGATAAATGTGCAGCCAGAAATGTGGAGACCTTCAGAATGGCGCAAGGCATGGTCACGGAGCTCCGTTAGGAAGAATTTTGCCAATGTATCCATACTGATCCATGTCCCCTAGTGACATTATGCAATCCAGAGGCATGAGGATCTTACAAAATCAGTTGAAAAACCAAACTATGTCTGTTCACATGAATTGGACATTTAGCAAGGGTGAYGTCCTGGATACATTTTAAAGCTAGATATTTATATCTTCTCCCAGTGATTGCCTTCACAGAAAATATTTAGTGGGCACTTCTCTAACCTTTGGGGGAGTGAACCCATTCCACTAGTAATCCTGGCAGAGGCCTGATATTGTGTGCCAAATGTTTCATTAATATCAGATATTGYTCTTTGTTTACCTTCTCAACATGATTTCTGCATATTGTCATTTTCTGGCCACTGTAAAGGACAGAAGCAAGCCCTAGGCAGGCAGAGTTGCTCACAGGTAGCTCTGATTTAAAGCAATAAAATCAGAGAAATGGAATGTGGGCCAGAGAGCTAAGGCTGCCTTTTTCTTCACTGACTCTGCTTTTCAGTGTGATCTTCTCCAGCTGCATAGGCTGAAGTGCTAAAACTTGAGTGCCTGAAATTAGTTATGCAGCACCACACATGACAAATTAAGTAAGAGCATCTGACTTCCATTGTGGTCAGTAATGGCTGAAGGTTTTCAGCAACTCTGTGAGACAGATATTTCCATAAGCACTGGGTTCTTAAATAACTTTTGGCATTTGGTCTAAAGGTTGAGTTTGGACTTCTTACTGTCACATCTTTCTTCTGCTGCTGGGTGGTTTCCTGTACAAGGAATGAGAACAGCTGAACACCTAAGGATGAGCCTTGGAGAAGTCAAAAGCCTGAGTAAAGGACTGCCTGCAAGACTAAGAAATGTGAGAGAAAAATGAATCTATTTCACAGTTCTAAGTCATATGGACATTTATACACTTTGTGCCATCCCGAGCTCTTTCACTTTCCCAGTGGATTGAGTTTGACTGACAAGAGAGATTAGGCAGTGCATTTTCTGTGAAATAATGGGATTTTGGGTGATGAACCTTCCAACACCATGATATGAGTAGCTCAAATTCAATGAAAAAAAGGAAATTTTCCTGAAGAACAATCAAGGTATCAAGGAAGAGTGGACTCCTCTTCCATTAAGAAGCAGCTTGGAAAACATTCTTCATAGTCCAYGTATGATTTAGCAATTCTTACTTGAGTTTAAGAAATTATTTAAGAACAAGGCCTTATTTTGCCTGTATCTTCACTGTCACACTCACCAGACTGAGGTAATTATATTCAGCTACTTTGATATGTCTAAGAAAACAAGAACTATCAGATTAAAGAAAGGTCTGGCATTATTATTTCTTATTTTGAAGTCATTTGTATGTCTATAATCAAAAGTTTTCTCTCTTATACATCCTGTAGAGTGAAATCAGTCTAAACGTGTTTGAAATCTTGAACTTTTAAAAAATTCCTCGCAAAAAATTGGAGATATTGACTACATAAGCATGACCTGAAATTTAAACACTGTTAAATTGAGACATATAAATTTTTGCCAAGTTTTCCTGAATTTTGCATTGTCTAATCTCACAAAGATTTGTTTATGCTGCTATATTTTAAGCTGATTATGAGGCAAAATCAGTTCTTTTCTTTATACAGGAATGATGTCAGATGAATGTAGCAGATGGCAAAATTCAATATTGCCAATGTGATCTGTAATGTTAAGAAAGTTTCAGTTCAGAGATTTTAAAATTCCTCATAAAGCAATGCCACCCCTATTTATGGGTAWCTAAACTCAACAGACCAGCCAGAGTTCCAAAGGTAAGTTTGTACTGGTGCAAAGATGCATTTATGGGACTCTGTCAGAGGCAAGAGGTGAACTGATTTAGGACCCGAGTTCCAAATCTCATGTGCTCAGAATCTTGCCCTGTGCATAATAGAAATAATCCCATATGTGTCTGTCAGAAAGCATGCTAGAGAGTTGGAAACAAATCCATCCTGCCATTCCAGAGTTAGCTCTGGGTGAAAGTTATGTGTGTCTCTACAAAACAAAACTCTGGTCAGAAATTYTTTTGGCTTTTAAGCTGTCAAAAAGAAAAGTTTGGAGGTTTAAACTTGATTTCCAATTTTCTTTTATTAAATTTGCCTGGAAAAAGAGAGGGGTTTGACTGCTGAAAAGTGAGGAGTGCTCAGCAGTTTCATACCAGACATGAGCAGTGCAAAGACTTGAGCTGCGCAGATGGGATCCTACCAGATGTAAGATGCAAAACTCAGCCCTGCAGTGAGAGATTTTGGATCCGCGCAGGGTTCATCTGGAGGCTGCTGGAGCTGAGAGATAGAGACTGAAAACTTAAAGTGGCTTTTTGTATTCCCTGGCCAGCCTTGCAGCAGCCTGTTCTTCCCCAAGTATTGGCACATCTGCGCGCAGCTTCTGGGAGTGATCACCTGCACCGAGCGAAACTGAAAATCCTTCATTCTCCTTGACACARCCAAGATGATGTAAGGAAGAGAGCAGAGCTGAAAAGCCTGTGAGAGCAGAGCAGAACATCGAATATACAGCCTGAGTCCTGGGCTAAATAATTATCTCCGGGTATTGTATTATTTGCATAATTAAAAAGTTTGGCTGAATTTCCGACACGCTGTCTCCTACATCGGGGAGGTGGTGGGGGCGAGTTAATCAGCAGGAGGAAAGTGAAGGTTAATGAATTGTTATTCAGATGGTGCAGGCCCTGTGAGATTTGTGGATAATTGATACCATTTGGGAGCTAAGGCAGAGTGGAAGACGAGAGAGGAGCTGCTGCAGCAGCTAGACTGGAAAAGAGCAAGCAAATGATAACTTAGCAATTATCATTTTTATGGGTTTGTTTGTCTTTTTTTTTTTAAACTTCTTCCTCTGTCTCATTCTTTTTAATTTTTTTGGGGTTTTTTGAGTTCCTTCATGAGCTCAGTAGAATTAAGACAGATGCAAATGAATAGTTAAAAAAAATTAAATATCTGGTAAAAGACAATGGCCTTAGAAATCTCGTCTGGAAAATTGCCACATGGAGRGTGGAAAAGATAAATTAGTGTGTGTTGGAAATATGATAGCAGCATCAGGTTTCAGAGGTTCCTTTCACTTCAGTATGGGATTTTTTTCAGCAGGCCAAATTCCCCTTTTGCAGAAGCCCAGGGTAAGCCCTGTACACCCTTAGCCTGCTATTGCTGATTGCTCATGCTTTGAAAACATTTTGAGGACATGAACTCCAGCRCCACTGCATTCAGCACTGTCCAAAAAGCTCATATCCCAAGGACCCTCCTGTTTTAATCAAGAAACCAGCACAAGAAGAAATCCCTGAGGTGACCTGTAGYACCTAAGGCTGCAATCATGTGAGTAAGCCACATCTCCTGAACTGGGTCACTATAAAYCTGCAACTTTAAACAATCCTTCTGAACCACCTTGCAAGGGGTCACCAAGCCACCAGAATTTGACAACATAAGGAAGATATGAGAAACACCACTGAGAAAATTCTGTCCAGGCACAGCTTTAAGATGTCTGTGATTAAAGATTGGCAAGAAGGAAGTGTTATCCATCTTGGACATGTGTCCTCTSCAAGAAAATTATTTCTAATTTAATTCAGATAAAATTATTTCTAATTTAAACTATTTATTTAAAAGCAGCAGCAGTTATAATTTAAGCCAGGCAATATCCTAATAATGGAATTATTTAGGGGCTCAAAATAAATCTCAAGGAGATCCTTGACACTGGCTGCCTACCAACATCCCTTTGAGACATTTCACAGACACATTTTTCAAATGCTTACTTTTGGCCCACAATCAAAACCATATCAACAAACAAGTTGATTTTTTTATCAGTACAGAGACAGAACAAAAAGTTATTTTAGCATCAATGCTGTTCTTATATAAAACTGTTAATTTTAATGTATAAGACTTCCTCATCTTTCAAGAAATCATCTTAGTGCATCCCAGGTTTCCTGAATGGAAATCTGTCCATCCTCTGCTGCTCCCACTCCAAAATCAAAAGGTTTGGATGTTGAATATTTGGCCTGCAGTGAGTGAGCATTTTGTGAAGGACTGAAATCTGYGCTCCACACAGAAAGGTGGAGAGGAGAGGTTACTCAAAGCAGGGTAGGGATAAATTGCTTCTGATTTTTGCTTCTTATTTAGCTGGAATCACAGAACTGAGAAATGGTTTGGATTGGAAGGAACCTTAAAAGATCCTCCTGGCCCCTGCAGGGACACCTTTCAGTAGACCAAGTTGCTCCWAGCCTGCAGTTAATGGTGAAAATCACTTGCAGAAAATAGTCTCAGAATTATTTTCCTCTGCTTCTAAGACATCTCATGGTTGCTGTGATAGAAACACGAGACCTGTAGATACAGAATGTTGGCACTGAGTCCCAAAGGTTTTGRTGTGATGTACCATATAATAAAGGAGATTATGCAGTGGCTTCAACTTATGGGACTTGGCAGAAGAGGGGCAAAGCATCGCTCAGGCATTGGAACAGACTGCCCAGGGAAGTGCTGGAGTCACCTGCAACTGCTCAAAAGGTGTGTGGGGGTGGCTCCTGAGGATATAGTGAGGGGCTGGACAGTGATGTTGGATAAATGTTTAGAATTGGTGATCTTAGAGGCCTTTTCCAGACTTAATGATTCCGTGATTCTGTGAAAAAACTGAAAACTCTGAGATTTAGTCTGATTTTAGGAAAAGCTGATGTTGATCYGTAAGATATGCCTAATGTATCAGTAAAGCCTAGTTTACACATCAGCTAAGAGGAAGAGGGATGCAGTACAGCTGCATCTTACTGGTATGAAAGAGATAATTTCCTTMTGGTACCATTAATTATTGCCTTACYGGAAAATCTGTATGTTYCTACCAGTGAAAGTTTCACCTAAATGAATAAGATCAAGATGATATTTATTTGAACTTTAATAGTATTTCCCATCCCTTCTACTGATGTTAGTCTAGAACAACTCCATTTTCCTGTCATGTCCCACAGAACAGATATTTTCCTTTCTACCTTGTCTGTCTTTCTTTGAACTCTTTTTTTTYYCCCYTYYTTTYYTTTTTWWTTTTTWWTYYTTTTTYTTTYCCYTTTTTTWTCATATTACAAGTTCCCACACCTTTGAGACCTTAGCAACTTCAGGAAAGTTTTATTTATTTATTGAATAAAAAATTCAGTGGGAAAAGAACACACACTCACACGTACCTGGATGGTGGGAAGGGGAGGGGGTGCAGAATCTAGGGCACAGCTTGCTGTGATGAAAAAGATGACAGGTGCCCCCCACTGCAAGCGTGGGACTGAGAGACCGTGGCTTGAATTTAAGGAGGATTCAAGAGACTTCAGGGAGAAATCTTCTACCTGCAACATTTCCTTGTAGTTAAAATACACAGCACACTGCTGCAGCTAGTTATAGAGACAGGCAAGTGTGAAAATTAATTTAAGAGGCAGTTACACAGATTTTGGGTGAAGGTCTGAATAATGAAAATAGCACTGCTAGGGACATATTTTTGGCTGATTCCAGTGCTGAAATACACTGTAATGTTGGCTGATCTCAATTTAATACAATCCTGCAAGCAGGTGTCCTTGATGGTGCTTCAAGACTTCTTGCAAATAACTCCTTATGTCGCCACTTTTAAAATATGTGGGCAGTATTGTTGGACAGAGCTCATAAAATACAAAATAAATGAAAAGAAAAAAAAAAGGCATGGCATTTGCACTGAGGAGTGAAGAATATGAAATAACTGGGTTATGCTCTAACAAAGAGCATGGTGGGAAATRTAGCTCAGCAAATGTATCAGAGGAACTGAAATAAGAGGTAAATTAAAACTTTCTAGGTTGATAAATATGCTCTGGGTCACACAGCAATGATCAGAACAAAAGGTTGGATACATAGAGAGAGTTACTGACTCATTGCTATTTCCTTGCAGTCCACCATATACAAAATACTGCTATTTGCCCTCTGTGTCTTTTGTTCCTATTTTTTAAATTTTCCTGTCAATATTTGGGTGCTACTGCCTTTAACTCAGGAACTGCCTCCATCCTCATAGCAATTTCGGACACAGTTTAATTGAATAGGCACATCAAATCACCAYGTTTAGAACCTGAAACCTGAAAAACATAAATATAAAGGAAGATTTCTGAAAATCAGACATATTAGGCACCATTACCAAAAGACAGGATGAATCCTTACTGCTTCAGCTCAGTAAATCCAGTCACACAGGAATTTTCACATCCATGTTTAGTTTTCTAATACTTGTGAGCTCAGTATAAGCTAATCATCAATATTTCCTCACTTTTAATAAAATGGGACAGCTTCAGGGGAATTTTCTACATTAGATATTATGTATTKTGGTATGCTGAATAACTCACTCAGGATGGCTTTTATTTTTCCCCATTGACACCCTCCACGTTCAGCTTAGCTTTCAGACCTCTATGTTATCAATATACTTTRAATTAGTAACATTCCTGCATATCTGAATTTCAGTCAATTAAAAATACACAGATAAATCCTACTGTTCTACCATCTTCAGTAACAGATTTAAAGCTTTTGTTTCTTTCTTTATCAATCTCTATTATTTTTTATGGTAGCAAATACCTGGTTTGCAAAAGAAGCAGAATTTAATGCAGTCCTAAGCCTTGATTTCTCCCAGAAAGAATATGTGGAGTTTTGCTGCAGCAGATGCCACAGTTGACCATTCAGTTAAAATCTTTCTGCTTTATGGATCTAGTGCAAAATTGAATCCAATCTGTTTGATTAGCAGAACTCAAGCAGTTTAAAAGCACAATCACCTGCTCTTGGAGTATTAAAATAGAAAGGATTTTAGTGTGTGGAGGAGCTGAGCTTTCCAGGAGCCACCAGAGATATCTGTCCTTGCGACAATGGAGAGTAGATTATCTTATACCATGAAAATTTCTTCTGTTCCAATTGGTGGAAAAGCAGGAGTGGAAGAGATGGAAGCCTTCACAAGCTTTTTTGCCCAGCCTAGTGCTTTACCCCAAAGAATATTTCTTCTGCATCGACAGCTGCACAGCAAAAGCAGCTCCGTCTGTTAAAATATGCAAATGACCAGCTAGCATCTTTCCTCCCTCTCCTACTGGGCAGGGAATTCTGAATCTAAATTTATGGTGGAAAAAATCCCAGAGACTCAGAGTGAAGAGAATCTCAAACCAGGGGACTGCAGCGCGTTTGGTTGGATAACGATTTCAGCAGAGGGAAACAAAAATGAACAGGGACAGGCATGCTGGCTCTAGTGAAGAAATGCCTCAGTTTAGATTGGCTGAATCAGTGGACAGGAAAAAAAATCACTGAATTTGGGGGAAATTAACAATTAAGTCAGAACACTGAGAGCTCATTGAAGGAAAATTTAATTTTGAGTTATCAATAAAAGTACACTGAAAGAGAACAAAYATAAACTGGTGAAATGGTCAAAGCTGAACAAGAAAATTCAAATTGCACTAGAAGACAACAGATTTTATTTCTTAATTTATTTATTTATTCAAAGAATAATTGACTCTACTCTCTGCTGTGTACTCACTCATTTAGCTTTTTTGTCTGTTTGGCTGCTGTTAATGTAAGCAATGATTTAGGCAAGGTAAGGGTACCTGGTCATGACAGTTCAAGACACCCAGTGCTGGCCTGTCCTTACAGCCACTAACTGTGGTGTCTAACCTCAGCATTTWTTCAAAACCATTATTCAAAGTCTTAGCTATAAATTTTAATATTTTCTGAAAGAAGTGAAGATTAAAGATTAACACATTACAACTACAAGGAACGTTTGGTCTCTCTCTAATTCAGATTGTTGTGGTATTTAGCATTACAAATTCAGATCTTTATTCAAAGAATAACAAATTAACAAGCTGGAACATGTTAATGATACATCTGACCACTCAGTGTAAAGTTATATCACACTTGACTTCATAAATAAAGCAGTTCATTTTTCACTGTTCTTTATTGTACCATTCAGAATTGATTCATAAACCCTCCACTAAATGAATTTGGGTCTTGCTATTAACCTCTTCAGTCATATCTCGAAAACTGCCTCCCAGAGTCATATTTTTTGAGTCTTTTTGGGAAGCTCACCAAGAAAATTCAAAATGTTTTTCTTGAAATCAGGTTATACTCTCTTTATTTACTGTAGTTGTTACAGTTTCTTACAGTCCCTCTAAACTTTCCCTCACCATGGTTTTTAGAATATTTTTGTTTTTACACCCTAAGTCTCAGCTGGTGAAGGGGGAAATGCCAGAGGATTCTGTTTTTGTTTCCATGCTCATTTAGACACCTTGGTTGGAAGAAACAGAAAGAAAAAGAATATTTTTATGTTAATACTTGGTGCTTTCCTAAAAGAGTG
This sequence comes from Cardinalis cardinalis, assembly GCA_014549065.1. Lineage (NCBI taxonomy): Eukaryota > Metazoa > Chordata > Aves > Passeriformes > Cardinalidae > Cardinalis > Cardinalis cardinalis. The sequence goes on from JACDOX010000105.1 coordinate 1,234,855, forward strand.
ATCTTAGGCACATGTTGCACCCTGGATATGTCACTCCCTGAGAGYTTTTCTTAGTTCCTTAGAATACTGAACACAATCTAGTTCATTCTCTGGTTTTGGSCCATTCTTTTTGCATGTCTCAGTAAAGTTCTAGAACACAACAGAAGTTTCTGATCCCTGTAGTAATAGGTAAACTAATGCTAATAGTTTGCACTTTTTTGGATTTGTATGAAGAAAAAAAAGCAGTGAAGATATCTTGACAAAAATAAGCTCTTGTTTCAAGATATAGGTCATGTCCTTTTTTTTATCCCCAACAAATTCCCTTTCAACTTTAGTCCAGTCATGAAGAATTTGATTTGTGGCTCTGTTTTACTGATGGAAAAGCAATGGCACATAATCTATACAGCTGTGCATGCAGTAGCTGGCAGAGGCTCAGCAGTTTTCACTTGCCAGCTAGCCACAGTTTTGGCTGGAAGAACCAAAGTTGTCCCAACTTTATTGGCCCTAATCACATCAACAGTTCTACATTGCAGTGAGCAGTGCCAAAGTCATTTCACTACCAGCAATGACTTTGTGATCTAAATTTTTTGTCCTTAGAAATGATTATGTTCATAATGCTGACAAAAAAACTTTGCTGACATACAGCATTTTATGTCAGCAGATCTCAAGGATCTTTGCAAAAGAGGTCAGGATTTTTATGCCCATTAGCAAACAGGGAAACAGACATAAGCAGGTGGAGTGTGTTTACTGAGGTTTTATTTCTTTGTAAAATATATATTTAAAAAAAATAGAAAAGAACAAAACCCAATTCCCCAGACTCCATCTATACAAATAAGCAAAACAGCTCCATGGCACAGATTTGAGCTGGGTCCCACAGTCTTCCCACCATTTTTTAGCAGATTCCTGAGCAAAGCTTTGTCTGGAAGCAACGACCATTCTATAATGCCATGACCCTCTGGTGAAAGGTCCATTTTATTTGCTGGTACTGATTAATCCTTTAATGTAAATCCATRCCTCTCCTTATGATGATCCCTATTTTCTCTGCATAATCAATGGATTTTTTTTTTGCTTGGCTTGAAATAAGCACAAGACTTTTTACAACTCTCCAATTCACAGAATCACAGCATGGTTTGGGTTGGAAGGAACCCAGAAGATCATCCATTYCCAACATCCCTGTTTGTCTTTCATAAACATGGTTCTCTTTGCCAATGCTGTCACACCTTTTTTTGTTTTTAATCCAGATTTTAATGCAGAACAGTGAATTTCAGGATAAGAAACTAAAATGAAATTAAATAAAACTATTGTTCATGCCCAATGTGGAAAGCAAGAATAAAAGACATCAGACCTGAAAAGGTGAGAGCCCATTGGAATTCAGGTCCCTGTTTTGCTGAGGAAGCAAAAAGAATTTGTGAATAAATCTTCCATGTGGGAGGAAGGCAGCAGGCAGTTCTAGAAATGAAGATGGAAWGCCTGAACACAGGTGGCTACATTGACAAAGCCAAGTGTCCTCTCACTGACAGTGACTAAACCAAAACTGGGTTAAAAAACAACAGTAAAAGAAAAGCTGCCATCCAAACCTTTCCTTCCACCTTTCCTAATAGCCATATATTTTTAGTGATTATGTTCAGAAATTTTCCAATTGAAGCTTTTCATTTTTCCCCCCTCAGCAGAATATTAGAATATGCCAGTTTCACAGAAACAAATTTTTCAGTGCATGAGAAAGTACAATTTTCAAGGATTTTTCTGTCTCAAGAGCATTCCAAACTGTGAGTTAACTTGCCACTTAAGAATGTGTAAAAAAAACCTGCTTTGGAAACAAAATGCTTTAAAGGRATGAAAACAAACATTGTTTTTGACCTGATCCAAAATAGCATCTATTTTGTTTTATTTTGTCTGGTAAAAAAACCTTTGCTGTTTCACTCTCTCATTTTTTACCAGAACTGGAGAAAAAGTGTGATAATTTAAAATTACCATGGTTTAGAGGCACTTTTCTGCCAGTTCTGATTTTGTGTTATTCACCTCTCTCTCACTGCCATCAGAGAGAACACAAAAAAAATCCCCATTCCAGTCTTAAATGTTCAATATATTTTACATGGMTTCAATAAATTTTATATGGAATTGGGAAAGTGCGGGTCAATTCCACCTGCTGGACAATTCCTCCTGGGTTTTCCATGGAGGTGTCACTTCATAAACTGGGACCAAAGTCCACTGAAGCTGAAGCTCTGCTCATGCCATCATCAAAATAACCCCTGTGTAAGGGAGATAAATAATCTTSAATTGCTCCTTCAAGATACTGGGGTATCTAGAGAGACCAACTAACTTTGAATATCTATTTCATTTTCTTCCCCTACAGAACTGTATTGGATGTAAAATTCATTTCTAAATCTGAACGATGCCTCCAATTTGTGGTACCTCCAGACCCTGAATTTTTAGATAGAAAAGGTGATAGTTCCTTTACCTTACCTAGAGTTGATATTTTCTATTCTCAGAAAAACATTGTCATCAGAGCTGACCTTCAATAATTGCCCAGTCTCAAGGACACCAATGCAAATATAATTACAGAAATGTTTAATTATATCTATTATAAAGCCCATAATGCAAAATTCAAAAGATAACAATAAAATATTTTACCAGCTCAGCGTTAAACCAAGATTATCAAGTTTGCTTGRTTAAAGTTATGTATTTAAATCCACAGAAAAATTTCTTTCAAAACATCCCTTCCATCCCTGAAAGTGTTCAGGGCCATGTTGGACAGGGCTTGGAGCAACCTGGGACAGTGGAAGATKTCCTAGCCCATGGAAGGAAYTTGAAACTGGAGGATTTTTAAGGTGCTTTCCAATCCTAACCATTCAGTGATTCTATAATTCTATGATCACACAGTTTAACAGGACTTTTCAAGATTCCATGGATGGTGAATAGCTTTCTGCACAACACTTCTATTTCTTTTCCTGAGATATTCTGCCTGAATAAAGTAAACTGCAAGCACTGTAAATTGTCTGGCTAGTACAAAAGCTTGAATGCTTCAGCTCCAAGATCCAGAGGCCAGYAGAAATAAATCCTGGTGTTACCCCTAACTTTTTATGCTACCTCAAMTTTTTGCCAACTTTGCTTATAATTACAGAATTAAATAAAAGCCAGTTTTAGAGGCTTTAAAAAAGATTAAAATCTCAATAATAGAAAAAGAACGTTATTTTATACATTAATAAATACCGACTTATAATACTTTATTTTATAATTAATAAATCAGACACAGATTTGTACCTTAGATCTAGGGCTGAGACCTATTCCTATTCCTCATCAGAGACATTTATTTTAGATAGGTGTGAAATGTGTGTCTAACACTGAATCATGTCATTTCCACTTTCTAAATCATATCAAGGTCCAGATTCCTAGGAATACAATACACTGTGGGGKTTTTTTRTTATTATTTTTGTTGATTTAATTTCAATTCTTTGCTATCAATGGGCATTTTGCCATTGAATTCCTTGAGCCTTGGATAAACCCCTGAAGGAATGGGAGAGTGTGACGTCCTTTCTGAGGTTAACCCAATTCTATGGCCTATTAACCACAGGAGACATAAACAAAAACACAAATCYTTCTCATAATTCAAGGAACTGCTTACACAGGGGGGATTTTCCAGAGTCTCAGTTGCAGCTAAATGCACCATGAGATTAAGAAAAGTCTTTTCCCAAGCAGTTGCTGTGCAGGTGCTTCATCCAACTGTGACTTGGCAAACTTTRCTGTAGGTTTACACAGTCCATGGTTTTAAGTATTCCTCAAATACTGCACAGCAATAATTAGCAGCCAGAGGCAAAATAATCATTGCTGGATTCATTTAATGCTAAAGCCAAAACTAAAATATTTTGTGTTTGTTGAAATGTCAGACCTTATCTCTATTATTGTAAGATCAGATGGAAAAATAGAAGTGCTATTGAACATGGCTCAGAATAAGCCTCCAGTTTGTAAATACATCAATCAGAATGTAAGGTGTGCCTTCTAGTGGATAGAGAGGGACAGCTGAAATGAGCAGGTTGAGCTAATATATTAGCATTACTGATTTATGAGGGAATGCTAATAAATAAATCAGAATTAAAATTAATAAATTGGATCAATGTTGAAATAATGTGGGTTAACATTAATATTTTAGCTCAATTAGTCATGGGAATTTTTTAGCAGAAAGGGATTGATTATGCTTCTGATCAAAATATCTAAAAGAGTAAAAATAAACCAGAGGARGTGTTTTCTTAAGTCCCATGATTTCCATGAACTTTTTCACTTTCTAAAGATTTTTAAACTTTAAGCCGTATTTTGCACCTAAAAAGTCTTAAAAAGTTGCTTGTAACTGTTTTATGAATCTTTAAGTCTCATCCACATAWGTTAGAGAAGCTACACAGGAGAACAAATCTTCTCCCAAGGGAGTCCAAAAATGTGAATGACTGCTTTTCCTGCCCATCACACCACAGGAACAATTTCATAGAATTACAGGATCTTACAATGATTTGGTTTAGAAGACACCTTAAAATTCACCTGATTCAAATCCCCTGCCATGGGCAGGGACACCTTCCACTAGAATTTGCAATGTTCTACCTGCCAAGAATTTTCTCCTCTGAATTATGGTAAAAGGACACTGAAGGATGTCAAACAGCCAACTTCTGCTTGGTTGCTTTTCTTGTTGGTAGATTTGGAGCATTAGAAGTGGCTGAACAGACCTGATTTTTTTTTCTTTAAATTTTGGAAAAAAAAAAAGAGATATTCATCTCAGGCCTTGTATGCCACATTTCAACAAGGAGTGAATTTTTACAGTCAAATTACAAGCCCCTGAAAATAGGAGTTTGTAATGGAAAGGCTGATACAACCATAACTATGGTATTGCAACTGCATCACTTTAAGAAAATTGGTTTAGATAATATACCCTTCTGGAATGACTGCAGTTCTAAATGATCCTKCATCTCCATAAATCTAAGCTAACTCAGTAATTCAAAATTACTAAAATTTAAGTTTAGTACCAATAAGCAATAAACTTATGGCTATTGCTATAATAACCACTGGTCTGTGCTCCTTTATTTCACAGCAGGTGGTCTTTGGGCTGGTTTGCAGCCAGAATGAAAATACTTCCAACTAATTGAAAACTAATTCCTGAAGTTGAGCAGAGGCACATTTCCAAACTTTCACACAATTCCCTTTCACTAACAAAGAACTTGGTTCTTTGGAGGGTTTTTTTTTTCCTTTCCCCTTTTCTCTTTAATCAGTGCCTAAGCATATTGTCCCTTTTTACACTGTTTTATACTAATATATTATATGATGACAGCTGACTCACTGTATTTCTGCAAACTGTCAAGGGAAATGCACTGAGGAACATGTAAGTTCCTCTAAATACACTGGGTCCCTTTACATCATCCTGCTCCCCCCCACGTCTCTTATACACCTAAAATTCCAAATGCTAAAATCTCACGCCTGAGTCTCCTGTCAGACTGATCAGCCTCATGCAGGCATGACTTTAGTGACTGATTCAGGCCACCAGCAAATGAGAAGAAAATAAGGTTGATAAAGTCTAATTCCACAATTTAGCAGAGTTTGACATCTCATTTTTCTTTCTCTGAAAGTCTTTGAGGGGCTGGARTGTGTCCAGAGAAGGAAACAGAGCGGGGGAAGGCTCTGGAGCACARGGTSTGAGGAGGAGCAGCTGAGGGAGCTGGGAAAGGGGCTCAGCCTGGAGAAAKGAGGCTCAGGGGGRACCTTCTGGCTCTGCACAATTCCCTGACAGGAGGGGACAGCCAGGTGGGGTCAATCTCTGCTCCCAGGGAACARGTACCARAAAGTGAGGAAAAGGTCTCAAGTTGTGACAGGGGAGATTTAGACTGGATATTGGCAAATTATATAAAGCGTGCYAAAGCACTGGAGCAGAGTGCCCAGAGAAGCTGGGGAGTTGCCATTCCTGGAAGTGTTCAAACAATATGTGGAAACAGCACTCAAGGACACAGTTTCATGGGGAAGATGGTGGTGGTCCCTCTGGGCAGTTGGACTACATGATCCTAAAGTTCTTTTCCAACCTTAATTCTAATGATGCTGTGACAGAGGCAACACAGCATCTATATCCTTTCATGACAGGGTGGGGCATGGAGTCATAGAATGGTTTGGGTTGAAAGGGCCCTTAAACATCACCTTATTCCAACATCTTGCAATGAGCTGGGACATCTTGCTCTAAACCATGTTGCTTGCAACCACATCTTACAACCACAGCCTGGCGTTGAACACTTCCAGGGGTGGGGCATCTTACTTGGATCCAGCAGCAAACTTTTGATAAATTGGCTCAGTTATTTAATCCTTCAAGGTGCAACAATAATAAATAAAAAAAAATAAATTGGAAACTAGTTCTTCCATTCTTTAAACTCACCTATGGTTTTTTAAGTGCTCCTTGCTCTGCAACCACAACACAATCCCCCAGGAAGCAAAACGTGAATCAGTGGTCTTGCCAAAATATAATTTTACAATGGGTTTTATTTTCTGCCAACATTGCACGGGACTCTGTGAAAGATGCTTAACAAAATCCTGTTAGCTGTGTCCCATCAGACTCAGGAAGATGATCCTGCCCCTCTGCCCTGCCTGCTGAGGCACATCTGGGGTGCTGTGTCCAGTTCTGGGCTCCTCAGGACAGGAGAGACGTGGAGCTCCTGGAGTGGGTCCAGTGCTGAGTGGCAAAGATGATGGAGGGACTGGAGCATCTCCCTGAGGAGGAAAGGCTGAGGGAGCTGGGGCTGTTCAGCCTGGAGAGGAGGCACAGCTCAGAGGGGCCCTCATCCCTGGGTGTCCCTGTGTGCAGGGAGGGCTCAGAGCAGGGCCCAGGCTCTGCTCCAGGGCCCAGCAATGGCACCAGAGGAACGGGCAGGGACTGATCCCAGCGAGTTCCACCTGGACAGGAGGCAGAACTTCTTTCCTGTGCAGTGACCAAGCACTGAACAGATTGTCCAGAGAGGGGTGGAGTCTTGTCACTGGAGATATTCCAGAAATGTCTGGAAACACAATCTTGAGCCTGCTCCAGTGCCCAACCCTCCTCTGGGTGAAGAGCTTTTCCCAAATATTGAACTTAAACCTCCCCTCACACAACTTTCAAGCTACTTTCCCCTTATCCTGGTCACCCATTATTTTGTTCTGTGGTTTCTGGAGGCAAAGAGCTGCTGCACTTTGACTGCAGTTTACAGTCTATTGCCCATCACACACATGTTGGCATGAGGGAAGGTGGGATTGTAGGATGTTCTGGCAACAGCATTGTGCTGTGTGAATCAAAGTGATCATCAAGTTACTACTTTTTTTCAGGTGACCTTTCTAAAAAAAGCTTGCATGAGAATTTATGAGAATCTAATGGATAGCTGGGAATGCTCCAGGTACTTATTTTCTGAATTCAAAGATAGATAATTTTCTTGTTTGTTACAGAATAAGGCTTAAATACCATACTCAAAAGTCAAAATATAAGGACATCTTCAGACATTTTCAAAGCTCCCAAAGGCTTGGCTCTGAACCTCAGCCCTACATGTGAGTAAACTGTGTGGTTTGACCTCCATGGAAGRAGTTGATAACAGTCACCATGGAATCAYAGAATCACAGAATGGCTTGAGTAGGAAGGGACCTTAAGGATTGTTTTGTTCCACCCCCCTGCCATGGGCAGGGACATCTTCCACTATTCCAGGTTGCTCCAAGCCCCATCCAGCCTGGCCTAGGACATTTCCAGGGAAGGGGCATCCACAGCTGCTGTTGGCAGTCTGAGCCAGGCCCTCACCACCCTCACAGGGAAGAATTTTATCCTAGTATCTAATCCAAACCCGCCCTCTCTCACCTTAAAACTATTTGGTCTTGTCCTGTCACTCCATGCCCTTGCAAAAAGTCCCTATCCAGTTCTCATGGAGCCCTTTTAGGCACAGGAATGGGCTTTAAGTTCTCTCCAGAGCCTTCTCTTCTCCAACTCTCTCAGCCTGTCCCCACAGCAGAGACAGCCCTTTGATCACATTGGTGGCCTCCTATGGCCTCATTCCTGCAAGTGAGCATCCTTCTTGTGCATGGGCCCCATGGCTGGATGCAGCATTCCAGGTGGGGTCTCACAARAGCAGAGCAGAGGGGAAGAACTGTTGGACACTAAATAGAAAACCTTATCAAACAGGGCTCATTCTCTGCATCTCTGAAGTCATCCCTTTTTGATGAACCACAGTAAGACTTTATCCTTCTCTCAGAGCCTTTTTTCTCCTCCTCTAGCAGGATGAAAATCTGGGGAGGAGGAGTTTTAATAGAGAAAACACTACATAATTTAAAAGACAAGTATAAAAACACAAGTAGGAGATTTGTGTAGAAATGAAAATTAAGAGTCTCCATAAGAGCCAAGGTGAATGGCAGAGAAAGCCCTAGGCTGGTGAATCATCTTCCTGTTCTCAAAAATGAAGACATTTGCAAAGCCCAACTGTCAGTGCCTGGTTGGTGAGCAAAAGAGACTGAATTCATCAAATAAAAGGACAAATTCTCTACCAATGGAAAACCACCATGCTGYTGACTTCAAGTCAAACTGTGCCAACTTGTGAGTTCATCCCAAACTGGTAGCTCAGTTCTCTTTGGTAGTGACCTTGAATAGATTCAGATTGGTGTGAAATAGATGGAAAATGGTCTGTAGCCTGTTATCAGTGCATTTCCCTACTCCCAGCCTTTAATCCCATGAGAGTAGCAGAAGCGAAAAGGTTTCAAACTTCTTATGAAAATATTTTTCCACCATGCCTGTTCCCTAGCCCTGTCTGTTCTCCTTTCTCTCTGCATAAGCAGTTTTAGACTTTATTTAAGTGTCGCATTTCCAAGCGTTCACGACTCTGTACAAAGCTCGTCACACATCACTCATGCCTTATTTCACGGGTTGAGCTGGTAATTAGCATATTTCACAATTAGCCAGTGTATTTGCTTTGCTAATTTCATTCCATGATGAAGGTGCTAACTTGGCGTGAAGCTGTAATGTACTGGTTGATTTATTAAGCTTCCTCTGATGGATGAAAATCACATGCTGTGCCTTTACTGTCGGGGAAAGTTAACAACATCCATTTGTAAGAGATGGTATTTGAAAAGTGATGTTGGTGTGATTGAATGTGTGAATCTGTAATGAAGCCAAGTCAGATAGCTCCTTCCCCATAAAATAGTATTCAACTTCTGTGGCGGCTCCTTTTTGAAACTGGGCTTTTCTGCCCAGATTCCTCCCCTGAACTATGCAAGGACCAAATACTCAGCAGGTGTTCAGCACTCAGGTTTGTTTCCAGCTCCTGTTTTCCAACAGCTGTAGAGGAGTCAAGTGCCTAAACCCTCCAAGAGTCAGAATCCTAGATTGAGGGCTGACAGAACAAAGCATTTGCTGTTCTTTTCTTAACAAAGCTGCACATAAAATGAATAATTGACCAATCACTCAATTTTTCCATCAGATCACAGGTTTCAAGACATCTTTTTGAGAGAGAACTCCCTTGTCCATGGCCTTTAGTTGTGAAAATTGGTGCAGTTATGTCCACATACTCTTCACCTTTCTAAAGAAAAATTTTACTTTGTAGTTTTTAAATTAATTTTGGTGAGTTAATTCTTTGTCCACAGAGCCCATGGGTAGACAACATGGGAGAGAGCTGGCATAGGAAAAGCTTCTGTGTTTTCATGACCAGTGTGCAATGTGATGCAGGAATACACGTGATGCTGGGCAGTGATGATGGGAGGAGCAGCTGAAGCGATTTTTTTTCTGCTAATTCTGCATTTTGCTTTTTTAGGATTCAAAGGATCTTTTCTACTCCAACCTGCATGGTTAGCCAGTCTGTATGTAATAAAATTTTTTGTCCATACTTTAAATATCCCTGATTTTAGCACATTCCAGAGAGGATCCACACTCTCCTGTAGTGATGATTCTTGTAGAAGGATCCCACCTCACTTCATACTATTCTGTGGCTTATGGTTGAGCTATATTAAGTCCATTCTCCTTTTAATTTCCCAATATTTTCCTTGATTATTTTAATACCTCTAAAGATTATGTGTTGTCTGGAGAAATGTTTTTGAAAGAGCACTTTGAAACTTCAGATATCTGTACACCCAGACAGAACAGATTAAGTTCAATCTTTCTCTTAAGCCATCACATTTTATCTTATATCTGCATTTTCTCCATGCATCAGATATGAGCTATTGACAAGTCAGCATTAACCTCTCCTGCCAGCAGAGTTTAGGGTTTCAAAGAAATCAGATTGCTCTGTATCAGAATTTGCATGTTTCAGTRCAATGGGAAAGAAGAATGAAAAAGGAAAGAAAGGGTTGCTAAGGCAAAGACCACAAGAATTGAGCTACCCAGAATGAGGATTAATTTAATTTAAGTGTTAAGTAAAATTCTGCAGATGAAGTCAGCATAAACTGATGATCTTCATGTTTTGCTCTGATTTTTCTGCCTCTCCATTCGCTCTGTGCTAGGTTCATCTTTGCTTTGTGAAGCACACACATGTGATATTGTAACAGTACTAAAAAAACGAAAAACTTGGATTCRGGAAAAATTAAAACAAAATCTAAGATCTATGTTTGCTTCTAAGGATGTGTGCACCTCCCCAGTCAGGAATGTGCTTAATGCTGTCACCTTCAGCACCTTAAAGACAAACACAGATTTGGAACAAGTTGTTTTCCTGAACAACATGTTTGCTCCCTCCTAATTATATTAGCAGGTTTGGGACCAGGGTACTGCTCTCCTGCAAAGTGAAAGTAGTTCAGCTGGGACACATCCAATCTTTCCCAGTGAAAAGCCAGGGAAATATATTGTATCAGGAACATTACTGTCCTTACTGACTCTGGACTGTCCTTCCACCAAAATGCTTYCCTGAGTCCCTTGCTCCCCCTTTCTTCTTTCTCACCACCCCATCCTTACCCCTTCAAGCTCCTTTTATTCCCTGGCTCTCGCTGATTCTGTAACTCAGCAGAAGGCAGGAGCTGCTGTTTCACACAAATGTCGCCTCAGTTCACACTTCCAGCTGGGCTTAGAGACCACAGTCATTAATTACTGTTACTCATGTTGTTGTTTATGCTCCAAGACCTGCTTTTTCACCCCAAAAAGAGTTACAAGAAGCTTAAGAGATGCCACTTGGCCAAGCTWAAATCACCAAGGAGTGTGTGTGTGTCTCAGTATATTAAAGGTACCTTGATTGTTTTTTTGACTGATTTTGCACTGCTGATTAGATATAGCTGGCCAAAAACCAAACCTACCTACCAGATATGAAGTATTACAGAGAAAGAAGGAAGTMATTTTCTCTAGGTTATGGTAAATACAACTTTAAAAAAATATATAACCAGGAGTTGACTAATTAAGTTAATCTGTCAAAGTGTTAACTACGTGCTCTTGTAATTTTATAACAGTCATACGGATAGAAATATTTTATTTTGATATTTTTAAATTTAAGACAACTCTAAATATTTTTCTGTAATTAGCAAGCAAGCAAGGTATAKTCCTCCTGCATTTTATATGAAAAATAAGGACTGTTTATGTTCTTAGCATACATCATTTATTACAACTGATTTGATTATCACAATTTCAAATCACATCTCCATACAGGAACTGAGCTACCACTGGGGCAGCCAACAGGCAAGGATCAAAATTCATGGATTGTCAGGCCTGAAGGGCATCACTACCCTTCTTAATTTTTCTTAGTCCATTAGCTGGACATGGATTACAGAAAAGATGTTTTTGCAGTAGAAGTTCCCTGGGCTGGTGAGATCAATGATTTCCAYGAGATTTTGACATCTTTTGCTGAAGAAATGAAGCCCAAGCCATTGAAATGAGGCTGACTCCAAACTGCTCTCTGTGATCAGATGAGGAATGTGCTGGATCTCTTACTGACACTGAAAATGACTAGGAGAAAAACTGGAATTACCCCATAGCCAATACTTTTGTTCGAAGGACTTCACTACTCTAGGCGTTCCAGTACCAAGCAGAAATCCTTTTGCATTTCTTCTGCACAAAATACAGTAATAAGTACTTGAAAATGCAATCAGAGAACAGGGAGGAGAGGGGGAAAGRGAATTTCTGAGACCTCACAAGCTTCATAATGATCCCAATTGCAGGTTTGGTAATGATCTCAACGTTTGAAGCTGACCCTTGATGTTTGCAATCAGCAGGAAGCAAGGCTGGTAATAAAAGGTGATAGGGGCAATGCATGATACAATATCCAGGGAAGTGGGTAAAGGCAGGGAGCTGGATCAGTTCTGTGGATAGGGATGCCTGCCTGATATAAGTTTTAATGCATGTGCCTTCAAGTCTGACAAAGCAGTGTGCATAAACTCAGGCGGTGAAGGCCTGGCCTCTGGTTCCTGCCCTTCTTTTCCATCATTAATCTACTACCCAATTGCTTAGTTTCATCCTTCCAGYATTAATCTCTAGGTGCCTTAGGCCTGCATCATTTCAGAGGCAGGGATGGGAAATAGGTGGGAAATCCTACACAACAGAAGTGAGACACCATGACAGGACAGATACAGCGATATAGCAATAGGACAAGRAGGGATGGCTTTAAGCTGAAAGAGAGATTTACATTAGATATTAGGAAGAAATTCTTCCCTGTGAGAGTGGTGAGGGCCTGACACAGGTTGMCAAGAGAAGCTGTGGCTGCCTCATCCCTGGAAGGGCTCAAGGGCAGCTTGGATGGGGCTTGGAGCAAGGTGGTCAAGTGGAAACTGTCCCTGCCCATGGCAGGGAGGTTGGAACTGGATGAACAACTTTATTTAAGGTCCCTTCCAACCCAAACAATTTCATTTATGTTTCTAGAGAGTGAATCAGGAGACTCTCTAGAAACACAATACAGGTTTCTAACACAAAAAAGACAGGTGAATCCATAAGTCTGTTGGGGTAGAAGTAAAGGGGTTGGGTCAGTCAGGCTGCCAGCTGGGRAAAGGTGCAGCCCAAAGCTGAGATCTGTGTCTGAAGATGTGTCTTGCCACCAATAATAACATATCCTGTTGTGAAGCCTAACATGAAGGTTGGACTTTATGATCTTGGAAGCTTTTTCTGTCCTGAATTATTTTGATTTTTGGTTTTATGATTCCGTGACTGACTGAGTCTTGGGGGATGGGATGAGGGATTGGACAGTGGTGAGTGGGCAGAAAAGAGCAGGACAGGTCCTGTGGCTTGAAACCTTTCCTCTCTGCAGTATCTAAGCTCTGATTGAAGCATTTACTGGCAGTTTCWGGGAGAAAAGCATGAAACTGTCACTATCCTGTTTGTGAGGAGGCAAAAGAGTGGTGTGGGGGACAGCAAGGTGCAGAATCTGCAGTGAAGCAGGGTTTGCTCTTCCGCGCATCCTGCAAGGTTCTCCTTCATGAAGGAAGCATCTTTCAACAGCCCCCATGGAGAGAAACACCAGAGGAAGATGATGAAGCTTCTGCTGTCTCTGACTTCAGTTTATCAACTCCAAATTGCATGAGGTCCAACAGGGAAAAGTGCCACATTCTGCTTTGGGGACRCAACAATCCCTGAAGCACTACAGGCTGGGCCAGAGTAGCTGTAAAGCTGGAAAAGGAGCTGGGGGGTGCTGGTGACAGCAGCTGAGCATGGCCCAGCTGTGCCCAGGTGGGCAAGAAGGCCAAAGGCACCTGGGCTGTACCAGCCATGGTGTGGCAGCAGGGCCAGGGCAGCGACTGTCCCCTGTGCTGGGCACTGGTGAGGCCACACCTCAAATTCTAGATTCATTTCTGGTTCCCTCAGGACAAGACAGACATTGAGGGGTTGGAGCATGTCCAGGAAAGGGAACAGAGCTGGGGAAGGGTCTGGAGCACAGGTCTGATCAGGAGCAGCTGAGGGAGCTGGGGGGGCTCAGCTGTGAGAAACAAAGACCTGGGGAACTTCTTGATCTTTGCAGCTCCTGACAGGAGGGTGCAGCCTGGCGGGGGTCGGGCTCTGCTCCYTAAGAACAGGAGRGAGGACAAGAGCAAATGGCCTCAAATTGTGCCAGGGATATTTAGATTGGATATTGGAAACAAATTCTTCCTTGAAAGGGTGGTTCAGCATTGGAACCGGCTGCCAGGGGAAGCGTTGGAGCCACCATTTCTGGAAGTGTTTAACAAACATGTAGATGTGGCACTCGATGATCTTAGAGGCCTTTATCAAACTTAGACGATTTTATGTTTCCAAACAAACCGGAATTGTTCCGTTTCCCGTAAGCTCCCCCGGCGCCACTAGATGGTGCTTTGAGCTGCTAAAACCTGCAGTGCTCGCAGGCACGGAGCATAATCACACGGGAGCCCAGAGCTTCGGGGATCAGGGATTTTTACAGAACAGAGGACTTATCCCGGAGGAAGACAGACAGCCAGAAATGCAGATATACCCATTAAAAATAAAAATTAAAAATAAAAATAAAAATAAAAATAAAAATAAAAAATAATAATAAAGAAGTTCTTTCAGCAATATTGGTCCCGGGGTGCCCTGGCAGCTGCTGGCAGCGAGGGACAATCTGGTCTGTCACAGCGGCGCCTTTTGGCGGCGGCACTGGCCGGGCTCCACCGGGGCTGCTCAGGCTGGAAAGGCTCGGATCAGCCCTGGAAAGGCTGCATGAACGCAGATTGCCCTGGAARAGCCCGTCCTTGTGTTTTTGCAGCCTCCCAGACCATCTGGCTCCCACTCGGACAGCAGCCAGCGGGATGCAGGGGAYGGGCAGCACTGCGGACCCAGCCTGTCCCAGAACCACCACGGAACCACCCAGTGTCCCGAGCAGCACAGCCATCTCTGGGGATGCTTGTGCATTAGGAAAAGTCTCCAGGGCTGTTTAGTATATAGTTGGCAAGGAATATGTAAAAGCATCACTGRTCTCTCCTCAACTCTCACTTCTTCTCTCAGGTTGTGTCCCGGCCTGGCTGATGCTGCTGCTCTCCAGTCTCACGGGGCTGGACAGAAGATAGAATTGCAAAGTTTAGCTCAGGAGGCTGGTGTTTCCTACA